>NW_004624792.1:8441998-8478745 GCF_000247695.1 Heterocephalus glaber | reverse complement strand
CCCTTGTACCAAAAAAAAAAAAAAAAAGAAGGCAAGGATTGGCCAGGTGTGGTGGCACATGCCTGTAATCCCAGCACTTGGGAAGCTGAGGCAGGAGGATCATTCTGATTTCGATGCCACCCTGGACTACATAGTAAGTTCAAAGGCAGCCTGAACTGTATAGCAAGACCCTATCTCAAAAAATAAAAGAAGAAAAAGAATAAGAATGCAAGGATCATTTAACATTTAAAAAGCCTAAGGCTGGGGATTTAACTCAGTGGCACCTCACCTCAGTTCAATCCCCGGTATCAAAAAGAAAAAAATTTTAAAGCCTAAATATATAATTCATCACTAATGAGAAAAAAAACCACTTATCACCATATTACTAGATATAGGAAAGTAACCCCCCCCACCAAAAAAAAATCCTTTCATGATTTTAAAAACCAAATTCTCAGAACATGCTTAACTTTATAAAGTTTATTTACTGAAAACTTAAATGGTAAAATGTGTTTATCTTTATGATAAAGAAGAAAATTTAATTTCCTACCACCTTACTTTCAACACTAAATTGAAAGTCCTTGCCTATGTAAGAAAAGATTACATATATAATGCCTGAAGAATACTTTGCATGTGATTGACTAAACAAAATAATTCAAACAAATACATATACAAACTATGAAAACTCATAAAAGCTCTGCAAGATTACTAAAATAAAGATAAAAAATAGAAATAATAAAATTAAGATGAAAAAAAAAAATCACACCATTATGCATTAGCAATTTTCAAACCCCCATTTAAAATAGATCCAAAAAACTCCATCAAGATATACACCAAAATTACAGGACTAAATCATACAAAGCATGCACTGTACCAAGTTGTTGAGAGGTATATGCAAGTGTAAAACTTTTTTTAAAAAATCACATCTGAAACAAACATAAAAATAATGTTAGATTCAATGGGGATGAGGGGGTAGCTAGATGTTCTTTATATTATTCTCATCTTCAGGCTTAAAATAGCTTACAAACTTTTAAAGAAAAACATTGCAAAACTAAAATCATTTGGGCAAAAAATGAAACTAAATTAATTGCTATTTAAGCTCATCATTCAAACAGTACAATTTTCAAAGGCTGTTATAGGCAATAGGTAGAAAAGTAGAAAACCAAATTGGAGAAATAAACTATAAATATTGAACAACAGCAGGAAGTGCTAATATTTGAGGAAACTTCAATTAAAAAAAAATATTCCTTGAGCTCTTCCAACTATGCTCCTCCACTAATTAACACAGAAAGCAAACCAGAAGGCCTGCCTTTGTCTTCCTCTCCAAGTTGCAGAAAGAAACCCAACAGTCAGCTGTGTAGATTTAACACCTCTGACCCAGTCTGTTTCTAAAAGTTCATTTTAAACTAATACAGTATTTCTGCTGCAAATTTTAAAAACATTCTCTTCCTTCAAGTTGTAAAGACTCGTATCATAGATTGACATGTAGAAAAGAAACATGAGGTAACATTTACTACCAGTAATTTTTTTAAAAGTTACTAATTTTTTAAAAGTTACAAAAAGAGACAAATGTCATACTAAGAATTTTCCTTTCAATCAGGAATCTGTCATTGGCTTGTTTCAGTAATCATCATTTTAATATTGAAAAGATTTTGAAGAAATGTAAAGCAATTTGTAGAGTGGTCATATTATTAAAATCCTCTACTCAAAATAAAAATTACAGCTTTTCCCAATAATACTCCACACCTCACTATGTGAAGATACCACATGGTGTCACCAAGAGTTTATCATTTCTCACCAGTGCAGCTTTAAAACAAACACTTTACTTTCAATGGTAGTATTTGTTCAGCTCACAATAAACAAAATGTAATGTTTTCTAGATTTCTTAATGACATATTAGTTTACTGACAGTTTGGGAATCACACAAACTATTATATTTTTATATATTTCTACTATACACTAAGAATTTAAAGTGTGCTACAATACACTACTGATATAGGAGATAGGGTGTAGCAAAGCTGGCTGGGAAAATGAGCAGGACCTGTCAATTACAAGATCTCAGGGCAACCCCAGGACCCCGTATGAAGAACTTCCCATGTGCCCCCAAGAGATGTGGACTGCATAAAAGACCGGCCATAACGGAAAGCCACTATCGGTAGCCCATGCCACTTCTCAGACTTTTATTTTTGCTTTCACCTTCTTTTTCTCTTTGTTTGGCCCAAGTTCACTCTGCAAAGCTGGTTTCTTCTGTACTCATTCACCCCTCACTTTTCAAATAAACTTTTTGGCATGGTTTTTGGCTTGTCTCGTTCAATTCTTTGTTTGAGGTAAGAAGGACCTTGAATATTTTTGATTGGCATGCCATTTCTAAAGAAACTACCCTATAACACTACCAGTAAGACATATTTTATATTTTGTTCTTAAACATAGTGAATTAAATATTCTCCTGGATTCAAAGTGCACAGAACATGACCTCAACCGCTCTTTTCATGAAAGGTTGTCAGGATTAAGGAAAGGTTCAGGCAGACTTCACACCAACCCAAAATTAAAAAAGAGAAACCTCAATGTTAATGTTTAAACATGCAATCTAATACCAATAAGATCACTAAACTTCAAAATAAAAGTT
This sequence comes from Heterocephalus glaber, assembly GCF_000247695.1. The sequence goes on along the minus strand of NW_004624792.1, from coordinate 8,476,143 downwards.
ATTTTTAAGTAATTACTGTTTTCAATAATATCCAAATGCTAGGTTTAAAAACATGATTAAATTACACTAGGTACATTTCCTAAGCATCAACTCTGTGAACCTGTCCACGTTATACCCCTTTCCTTTTTTATACAGTACTTGGAACAAGTCCTTGGTAACAGAAAATCTAAACCAAATGGGGGAATTCAAACTCCAAATTCTCATGGCAAGGTATAAAACCTAGCAAATATGTTCTCCAAACCACAAATAAACTGAAATTTAATATTAAGAAACCTATCCCAAATTTACATGTTATTATGTATGAGCTAAATATATGCCTATTTATATAAATATAATTTTTAATACGTATAGTGATTTACTAATAACATACCATGACTATATCACCTTTTTTGGTAGTGCTGGGGATCAAATTCAGAGCCTCTCATATGTCAGACACAAGTGCTGTACTACTAGTTACACCCTCAGCCCCTATAAGCACCTTTCAATAACACATGCCAATGGATAAAGCAGAGCTATTACATCACTGAAATTTCAAATATGGTTGGGCATTACACAATGTTTTTCTTTTTCTATATTTTCTTTAACTGGTAGTGTTTACTGTTTCTTTTCCTATTTCACTCATTCACCAAAAATTTCAGTACTCAACTTTATGCCAAGCACTGTTAAGTACTAAAAACATAAACACCAATTTCCACAGCCCAAATGGAAAGGGGAATGAGAATAAATTCATATAATGCACTGAGTCTTTCTTTTGGCTCAATTATATATTTGCCAATTTTATTTTTTTCTACAATACAAAAAACATTTAAAAGGCAAATGTACTTAAATAAAAAATACCATTTAAATACATTTAAAATCTTATATAATTGTTACAAACATTTTATTAGTGATTTACATTTAATATACATATTTACACAAGGAAAGCTGGTTGGCATTGGTATTTTAAAAGAAATTCTTAAATATAAATCTATTTAAGGAAAAAAAAAAAAGATGTCAAGCATAAAAAAAATTTTTTTATGCCCAAAGTCCTACTTGAGGAACAACTATATGGCTAATATAGTCCTAAAACTCACTCATGGTTGTGAGGTCAAGTAAGTTCATACATAACAACCTTCTGCAGTTCTAGCAAGACAAACCTTTTTCCTTACTTTCCCTTACATAAGGAACTGAGAGCCCACAAGTAATTCTAGTTCCACAGGTCACCTTATGCACTAGCCTTCCGTAGCTGCTCAAGTGTATGTTTGAACAGTTCCTCCCACTTCTTCAGCAAGTCCTTTTCTGAATTGAGCTTTTGCTCCTCATATGGACCAATAAAATGTATGTTGTGCCTTTTTTTTAAGGATAACTACTTTGGGGGCCTTTTCATTGTTTTCCAACTCTGGGTTCTGGTCCCAGCAAAAAAGCTCTATTTCAGCTCGTTTCTCCTCCAGCACACCAATTCTCCTCAATGCCCAAGGACTTGGGGCTGGCACATTTAGAGTTGCTGCTGATTTATTTCAGGACTTTGCCACAGTCCAACTTAACCCTCTTGGCAGCTGGATAGTCCTTCCTCATGGTCGGGGAACCTAAGAAAATGTGACACCTCTTGAGGATCAGAGGACTGTGGGTAAGCTTGCTGAGTCCACCTCCAGGGAGGGAGGTGACTCTGATTCTGACCCTTTGGCAGGGAGCTGTCTCTTTTCCACAGAGACAACATTGATTTCTTCCTCATCCTCTTGCTCTTCACAGACTTAAATGAAGCTTTGGACGCCCAAAGCAGTCACTCCCATGCACCTCCTATTTTAAAGGACTGTACCAAGAACTCTTGGGTGTTATAAATGATACCTTCAAATCTCTTGGTATGTCTTTAGCAACTCTCTACTTTATTGGAAGTGCAAAAATAAATAAATAAAATCTTTAAAGTTGCAGTTTTGCAAAAAAAAATCTTGAGGGGTGGAGGCAGGAAAAAAGAAGTCCAATTTTGACAAGAATTTGCTTTTAAGTGTTCAAACAGGCTGGAAAAAGGCCAGCATCTTGGCCCATCCATTCTCAAGGTACTTGTATTAGCTCCTCATAAGGTTGAGGCAGAAGGTTGTCCAGTCTGCTACCGTTTTTCTTCATTTTTTGCAGATCCCTAGCCACTTTACATTTCAACCACTTCTCACACTGAATAAATCTTATGACAGATGTATAAAGCACAAAAGGAGTAACAACTGGCACTCTACCTGAACACACACCAATTCTTGTACAGCAAAACCACCATTTTACAGAAAGTGTTGTAAAAAAAAATAAGAACTATCATGAGCAGAACTTAAGGAATAACATACAAAATAATTTCTGTTGCTCTAAGTTAGGATTCACAAACTCATTGACCCATTGGGACCAGGCACAAAGCAACACGCATGAAACACTGTGGATGGGGTGGGGCAGACAGGGATCCTCTAAGGAAGCTGCTATCACTCACCAGCTACACACAGAGGCATTCCCAGCATCAGCCATGTACACCCAGATCATCTGAGTTTATTGTAGAGAAGAGGTACAGGAGGGAAGAGGAGGAGGAAGATGAAAGGGAGGGGCAGGGAAGAGGACGGGAAGAAATCTTGATTCTTACGAGAAACTACAATGTTTAATGACTTTTTCTTTTTTCTTGCTAACTGGACAATTCAGGGAGCACAGAGTAGTGAACTACATCACTAGCCCTTTTTTATTGTTTTATTTGAAGACAAGGTCTTGCTATGCTGCTCAGACTGCTTAAAAATTTAAACAATTGAAAACTTGAACCTGACTAGATATTTGTTGAAAAAGAGGAGTTAAGCTTACTTTTTTAACAAAATCAGTTTTTTTTGTTTTTTGGAGGGTTTTTTTCCCAATACCGGGGATCGAACTCAGGACCTTACATTTGCGAGGCAGGCATGGCAACACTGAGCTAAATCCCTGGCCCAAAAATCAGTTTTTTTAAAAAGTACTTATGCTTTGAGATACATAAATTTATAAAGATATTTATGGATGAAATAATCTAGGCAGAAGAGAGTTCAAGACAAAGTAAGACAGACCATTAGTTGGTAATTGTTGACACTGGGCAATGATTAGTTAAGAGTTCATTACAGTATATTATCTACTTTTGTAATTATTTTTAAATTTTCCATAATAAAGAAAAAAATCAGCCAGTGTGATGGTGCCTGTCTATAATCCCAACATTCAGTAGGCTGAGGCAGGCCACCCTTATCTAAGCAGCAAGCTCAAAGTCAACCTGGACCACAGAGCAAGACTGTTTCAAAACAAAACAAAAAATCTGGTGGCACATGATAACACGTCTATAATCCCAGCTGATCAAGAAGCTGAGGCAGGTGGAACACAAATTCAAGCCCAGTCTAGGCAATTAAGCAATTTAGCAAGACCCTGTCTCAAAATAACATTTTTTAAAGGGGTAGGCATATAACTAGATAGTAGCATTACCTAGCATGCTTAAGGCCCTGGGTTCAATCCCCAGCACAGGGGGAAAATAATTAACAGTTTCAATAATAACTATGAAGAAACCAGTTAGCTGGGCATGACAGCACACATCTATAATCCCAGCTACTGGGCAAGCAGAAGCTTTCTGCCTCTACCTCCCAAGTAGCTGGGGTTATAGGCCCTCCCAAGTAGCAAGGATTATAGGGATACTCCACCACACCTGACTTGAGCAACTATATTTTAAGAACCAAAATAATGCTATAGTCATACTTTGGTACTAGTTTGAAATTCCCTAAATTTGGTATTCAACATATTTTGACAAGAAAATTTTGCCACTCAACTCACAAGCTAGAAACTGCTAGTGTCAATTGCCCTTTCCAGCCAAAATAATTTTTTGGTACTCATCATTTTTGCTATTCATCACTCTGCATGAAACCAATTAATGCCCAGTAATGGAAGTATTGCTGTAGTTATTCATTTGTTTCAATAACCACACTTTGAAATCTCAGCATCTAGGGCAGTACTGAGCACAAAGCAGAAATTCAATGCTTACTACAATTAACAAGAGGAAAAATGATGGGTTTAGCATGGTTTCTTAACCATATTTATTATTTACAATAATTGCCCTCTATACCATCTGGTCTATAAATATTTAAATTCTACTATGTATTTATACCCACTTTATAAACAGATTTTAACCTTCAGTCCCTATAATAATCTAGGATGGAAAAGGCATTCTTTAGAACCAATTTGTATTAGTCACATCCCGCTTGCTGGGACAAAATACCCAACACCTACAACTTAAAAGGACAAGAGCTTTATTCTGCCTCATGGTTTTCAGAGGATTCGGTCCATGGTTTAGGCTGCAAGACAGAAACAGGATCACAAAAAGGCATGGGAGAGGAAAGCTGCGCAACCTATGGCAGCCAGGAAGCAGAGAGCGAGGAAGGAGTCAGGAAGGTATATAAACTCTCACAAGGCACACTCACAGTGTTGTAGTCAGGGTTTACAAGCACATATAATTTATAGGATTATTTTAAAATATTCACCCAAAAAGTCAAATGCAGAGGAGTGCAAGAGGTCTGTCCACACACTACAGACTCGAAGAATCCAGCCAAAGACCCAAATCCCATGGCAATCTTCTTCACAAGTCCAGCTAAAGGCCTAGAGCCCAAGGCAATTCCTCCAGGAATCCAGCCAGAGTCTTACAGGCCACAGCAATGTCTCATGCAAGTTCTCATTAAAGATGTGCACCAGGAAGGCCCAAAGGCCAGCGGTGGAAGCCTATACCAGTGGAGTTAAGGATTTGTGCCACCAGGCTGAAAGATCTGCACTGCAGCCAGGAAGTGACAATCAAGGCGAAGACCAAAGCTCCCCAGACAAGAACAAGAGCCATTCCCAGCAACAGGGAGGACCCGATGAAAACACCCAAGTTCCCACCCACAGCAAGCTTCTCCAAGAAGATCAAGTGCATGCAGTCTTCTCCTCTAGTTCTCTTTTTATGCCATTGGCAACAATCCTCAGGTGGTTCTTCCACACACCCCAAACCACACTAACTCAGTTCATTCCACAGACTTGGAATGACTGGGCATGCCAAGTTGACTATTAGTAAACCACACCCACTGACACACCTAGGCCCCACCTTTTAACAGTATGTTTAACTATAAACTTATCAATGAATTAATCCACTGGTAAGCAGAGTGTACCCTCAATCCAATTACCTTTTAAAAGCCTCACCGCTGAGCATTCTGGGGGCCATTCTAGATCTAAACAATAACACAGTTCTTATCTCTGCAAATATAATCACCAAGTCAGGAGAAAAAAAATCTACCTCAGAAGTTACTCATTAGTGATTTCATAAACAGGAAAGAAACAAGATAATAGGAAATATAATCCTAGCTTTTTCATTTACAACTAGTTGCAACTTTCTTGAGGGATTCTGACCATTCTGTTCCTCCATCTACCCCTCCCCTAAACACATCCCCTTAAAGATTAGGAGGAGAGAACCACAAACTGCTATCAAAACAAAAACCTAGAGAAAAAAAAAAAAAAAAGTTTGGCAAACAGTTTCTCCACCTCTAGTTTAGCTGCCCTCTCTCTTCAATGCAATGTAATGTGGTACTTTAGATGGGCCCAAAAAGGGCTGCCCTCCAGAAAATTCAGCATAGGTAGAAATCAGAGTCAAGAATTCCCAACAGATGGATATAGATCAGTAGTGGTAAACCTATGGCATGCATGTTGCAATGGGCTCTTTGTATCACTGAAAGCCCTAAAAGGTTGGCCATCACTAGTACAGTCTATGACTGGTTGGCTGATTAGCTGAAGAAAAAGTATATTACAAAGAATAGCGAAAGTTGGCTTTTCTTTACCTTCTAACTCACTTAAGAAAATTGAAACTAATAGAGGGCTGTCACTGAACTCTTCAAACAATCTTTATCTTCACTCATCCTTTCTAACAGCCTCAGGAAAACAGATGGCACTTTTCCCATCCAGCGTTAACTCCTTGGTTGTTTATGATTCCATCTCCTCTTATTTCTTCCAGGACTTTCCTTTGTTTATTCTTTCTTTACATTCATCCATCATCCTTAATCTCTGCCTCCTCCGTTCCCCTCTCAGGATAGAAACAATGTTCTAGTTACTCCTTCAGGATCACTCCCCTCTCCCACTGAAGTAACACTGTCAAACATACAAATTGTTAAAGGGTATGGTTAGGTAAATTTTCATTCCAGGAAACTAAACCCCAGATCAAAACAAAGAACAGCATCAAGACTTGATGGTTTTTCATGCCCTTTTCCATCAATAGTTCTCAAAGGTAACCACTATGACCTATCTACCATCCAAAAGTAGTTTTTTTGGGCTGGGGATTTAGCTCAGTGGTTCCACCGCCTGCTGTGCAAGCACAAGGACCAGAGTTCGATCCCCAGTACCAAAAAAATTTTTAAAAAGTAGTTTTGTTTATAAGTGACCTTCATATAGAGTATCTCTTTTGTGTTTGAATTCTTTCATGCAACATGATTCACCACTACTGAAATAAAGGAATTCCTCCAGACTTACTTCCCCAGTCCTCTACTCATTACTCACTATTCTGTGATTTCATTCAACCCAAGATTTCAACTACTATCTGACTGTAGAGGATCCTCTAAGCTCTTCAGACATACCTAAATGTCCTGGTATCTCAAAATTAACACACTCAAATTCTAACACATCATATCTCACTCTCATACTAAGGCCAATTACTGCTACTATATTCTGCTTGTTGATTAATGAAATTATCACTCAAACTGGGAAGCCCCAGGTCATTCTGACATACAAAACCCTGTTGGTCTTGTTCACACTGTATCTGTATCTCCAGTTCTTAATAATGAATTAAAAATCCTGAACTACTCCTCTCATACCCCACACACATAATAATTAACCAAGACCCAACAATTCAGTATAAACAATTCTCTTATGTCTATGGTTCTTCATCCACACTGACCTCATACAGACCTTCCTCACAGAGCTGCCAGGTAGCATTGGTCTATCCCATCCACTCTTATTCCTGCTCTACTCTTTCTAATCTTCAAAATCTTCTCCTACCTACCCCCAGCCAGAGCACAAGTGATTATTTACCTATTTGGTATGCCAATCATATTTTACAAACCTCAAAAGTAGCACTCTGTACTGCATTTCTTTTCTTCTTCCCTCCTAGGCTGAACTTTCTGAGGCATGGGCAATATATACACCATTTTGTAGGCTCTCCAGCTTCTAACAGCTTTATTTAGCACTAAAGAATTCAGGAAATGTTTATTAAACGCCCCACTACAGCGGCCTCCATGTCTCTAGTAGCTTCCTGTCCAATTCCTAACCACCAATTGATTGCCACCCTAGAACACAAATCTAATCATGTCACTTCCTGCTTTACTGCTTATTGAGTCAAGTCCTTACTTAGCATGTGAGGTCTTTCATCATGTGGCCCTCGAACTCCCTTTTAGCCTCATCTCTTACCATTTTTCATTTCATCACCTAAAACTTCACCATTCCAAATTACTGACCATTCCTGACCCACATCCTGCCTTTTCATTCATATCTTCGTACCTGACTTGCCCATTTCGCATAATGCCAGTACATTCACACAGGGAATCCTTCCAAAGAAGCATTTCCAGAGCATTCTACTTAAAGGGAGCTGGGTTTTCTTTTCACCATTCTGGCTTCCCAAGGCACAGAGTAAATGCTCCTTTACGGCATTTCAAGTTTTAGTATATTATTTATGTAAATCTCCCCACTAGATAAAAGAAAATCAACATTCAAAATGAATACATCCTGAAAGCTTCATAAATTTAGTACAAACCCTCTTTATAGACCACTTCTATCCCACAGCCAACACCAGCACAAGCATTTATTTTGTATATGAAAAAAAAAAATTGTTCTAAGAAAACTATAAGTAAATATTCTATCACCTTCCTGAGTTACCACCCATAAGTTAAACAACAGAAAACAACAAAGCTCCCCTGAAAACTGGGTGATGAGCCAGGTCCATTTACTAGCTCAAAGGATAGCCACAGTGAACACAACATGTGATTGAAAACTGTAACTGTTTAAGTTTTTAAAAATTTATTAAAGTAAAAGACACATCATCATTAATCCCCCTCGCAGTAAGTAATCCCCCTTGCTTTGAACACACTTACCCCATCATTCTTGCCACTTTCTGAAGCAGCTCTGGAAGTCCTCCTTTGTGTCTTTGGTTGGGCTGTCGTGGCTACATCCAAGTCCTGAATTAATTCAAAACTCTGAAATCTTTCAGGGTCATTTTGACTTTGGGCAAGAGCCTAAAGTTTCACACAGTGAACAAGGTTGATGAGGACACATCTTAATGAGTTTCCAAGCCCGCCTTTCCATTCTATGGCACTCAGCAGCACTATTCACTATATTTTTTATCACACCTTACGAAGTCTTAAAAGAGGTCTTCCAGAACTGCTTCAGAAAGTGGCAAAAACAACAGGATAATTGTGTTTGAAGTGAGGGGGAGTATTCTGAAGGGGATTAATGGCAAGTGTCTCTTACTGTAATTTTTTAAAAATTTAAACATTCATTATATATTTCAGTCATCCCCTGTATTACCATTTCAAACTAATACCTCTGCAAAAATCAGTCTTCCAAAGTTAAATTTGTAAACACCACAAGCAAGAGATAAATCTTCATTTATTATATCACTAATACCTAACTGCAGTCCTGGTCCTCAAAATTTACTGAATTAACTAGTGATATCCCCTGCAAAATCTATTGCTTCCTACTTTTATAAACTAATCTATAATTCTATTACCCAAACCACAAACTTGTCATCTTTGAGCTTCTACTATCAAAATAGTCAATTAGCTGGGTCCCAAGATAACATTAGTTTCCTCTTTTCCCTCCCACTGGTCTCTATTAGACCTTTAGGGTCTCTCTTACCTAAACCACACAACAGTTCCACTTCTCCAGCTTCTAATCTCTCCCACTCCCAATTCATCCAGCACTAGCCCTTCTCGATTATATGATACAAACAAAACACCTGGGAATCTTGTTAAAATCCTGACATTCAGTAACAATGAGGTGGAGCCTGAGAATCTGTGTTTCTAACACTCCTGGGAGAATTCATGATGCCAGTTCAGACCACATGTCAAGGAGCAAGGAGCCACACAATGTGTCCTGGAATAAATGCCTAGCATGCAGTCTACAGCAGGGCCAGATGACCATGGGTCAGAAACTTCTTAAGAACAGGCTTCTAAGCTAGGTAAGTTATTTGACTAGATAGCCTCTGGTCCCTTTGGATGCTAAGATTCTATGCCTTCTCTGGGATATCCATGAGGTCATCCCCCATTTTACACCAGAAAAGCCTACTCTAGTGTTACACTTCAATTACTGCATTCACCAGTTTTGACTAGTACTGTACTACCTACAAACTATCTAGTTTATTAGTGTATTCCAGTTACACAAATGATTTGAAAAGACACAGAAGATACTAGGCAAGAGGTAAGTACAAATGTGCACGTCAAAGTACTTCAGAGATAAATAAGCCCTACTACTTCCCTCTATCAGTATTATCTGTATACCAGCTGGGTCAATCTATCAGTTTATTATAAAGAGGGCTGTCAACTGTTGTTTTGTTTTGACTGAGGGTGGGGTATTACATAGACCTACAGAAGCAAGAACCAATGGCAGCTCCCAATTCTCTATTAGCAGATATAAACTGATTTAGGATATAAAACAAAGCATCCTGACCATACAAACTACAATTCCTACTCTCTGGAATGGACTTTTGTGTGCCTTCTTTAGAAAGACATTATCCTCTTACAGAACTTTAGTCATTATGTACTTAGAATTCTGGTAAAAACACTAAGACCTGGTTAGTTATAGAACAAGGGATCAATGAGCTTCTGCTTTACAATCACAAGGGCCAGTAACTATTCTCCTCATGATTACATTACTGTTAACATTTCTGTTAATATCATCACTCATGAAAATCAGCTTGTCAGGTGTTGATACTGTTCTTAAGAGTTAATTGAAGTCTCTGTAAAAAATTTTCACAGAGAGCAAATAGATGGTGGAAGATGCACACTGGCAGGTAATTAGCCTGAATGCTGATTAGTTTGAATTGTAAGTATTTTCATTTGCATTAGAAGCATGACTTATTCAGACAAGATCTGAAATTTTCTGTTTCGGAGGACTCGACTTACGAACTCGGTTGGTTCCCGAGGGCTGGTTGTAATTCAAGTTCATTATAAGTCAATACAGCTGAGATCTGATGTTTACGTGGGTTCATGCTACAGATAACAAGAGGAGGAATGAGGTCCATTAACTAATCCAAGTTGTAGCTCAGGTTGGCCTTGAGTTCATTGAGATCCTCCTGCCTCAGCCTCTCTTAAGTGCTGGGATGACAGGTGTCCATCACTACAACCGGTCCAAAATGAAGCTTTTCCCAGGGTTTTCATCCACATTACTACATGTGATAATAGTTCACAGAACTATGTGCCATCTAAATAAGACAAAAATACTTCATAATAGTTCATTAGTAAAGACTTCCCATGTGTAGTACAGGCTTTAAAGCCATGGATAAAAAAGCTAATAAATTATTTTTGCATATATAAACACTTAAGTTTTATTTCTTCCTACTGAACACAAGGTTAAAAAACTCTTTCATCCATGAAGATCCAGAAAGTAATGTTCAAGATTTTTAAAAAATATGCCCAAGTCATGAAATGCATTAATTCACCATTAATTCTTTCAAGTTTGACATTAATGTGGGTCTACATACAACACTAAAGTACATACCTTCAGAATATAAAAACAGTGTTTCCCATAAATCTCATAAATGCATAAAAAACAAAATGTCATAGGCCTTAAAAAAAGACGAGAATGCCTTTTGGTTTATTATAGGCCCACTGCCAGGCTTCAGGGCAACATCAACACATGCACACTTGCATTTTCTTTACCAAAAAACAAAATTAATAGGGCCGGAGATTTAGCTCAGTGGTTCCACCCCCTGCCTCTCAAGCTAAGGACCCGAGTTCGATCCCCAGTACCAAAAAAAACAAAAAAAAGCAAAATTAATAGATGCTTAACCCAAAACTTGGATACACATTATATCAAATGGTACCCAAAATAATTTGGATAAAAAAAGCCTAGGTGTCTATGAAAGTTCTTGGCAAGCTTTGAAGATTAAACTGGAAGGATTAACCCTAAACACAATCTAACTGGATCTTGAACCAGAAATATATGGTTGCTTCTAAGACAATTCAGGATCTCAGAATTAAGGCAACAGTTTATTCCTGCTGAACCTTCAAGGACTCAAGCTATCTAAGGATGCATATAGTAAAGATCAGAGCCTCAGCTACTTTTAGTAACCTATAAATCTTATATAAATGTTATATAAATGTTGTTGCACCTCCATTAGAACACTTTTCACCTTTTTATTGTAATGTTAGCTTGCTTGTTTCCCAAAGCATGCCTGCAAATCTGTATTTCAAGGAATCCAAGATAATTCATATTAGTCACCTTTGAATCAAAAGTATCTTTGACATAGTAGGTACTCATACGAATAAATGAAGAAAAGTGAATAGTCTTCCAGTAACTGAGCATCTATGCTCAACAAAGGTATCCCACTTTCCTTAATGAGCCCTAATTAATTCTAATTAACATGTGGCAATTTTCTATTGCTAAAAATAATAAAGCCACATTACATTTATACAACATTTCAGTTTACAAAGCACCTCCACATATATCATCAAATCTGAACTTGATAAAATTCCCTCAAACAGACTTTTTAAAAATTATCTTTTGTCCCGTTGTAATGAGACTGAGGAAGTAATAAAAGATCTCACCATCAAGAAAAGCAGGCCAAGTCAAACATCTTCAGTCCCTTCATTAGTGTTCTTTCCACCTTAGAAAAAAGCGGCAACATATATCCCAAAGTGACTAGAGCTTGGTTTATAACACTAATACTGTGATCCGAGGTACTTTCATTATTTCATTGATCCTCTCAACAACACTGTAGGGCAGGAAGGGATTACATCTATCTACAGAGCAAGAAAGGATGAAGGAGACCTCTGGACTCAGTGGAATAGCCAGAACTCAAACCCAAAATCTTAACTAGTTTATTAGTCTCTGCTTCACAAATGCTGATGTGCCCAAATAAGACCACAGATCTATCTGCTAAATTCTCTTGATTAAGTAAGTCAGAGAGAGTTAGTCACTCACTAGTTAACTCTGGCATCAAATGCCTAGACTTGAATTCTGCCTCTGCCTTGCTCGCTATACAAATCCAAACAAGTTACCAAACTATTCAGTTGTAATCTGTAATAATGGGAAGATAACAATATCTATTTCACAGAATTGTTTTGAAGATTAAATTAATATTTATCAAGCACTTAAAAGTGTTTAGCACATAGGATGATATGTTTGCTAAGTAACAAAATACTACACAATCTCTTGCACATTACATACAATACAAGCATGCTGAGGCAGCTTAATTCTTTTGCACTTGTTTCTCCAAATTAATAAAAAAAGACCTCTTATATGTCACTGTGGAAGAAATGTTATTTGCACATTCCTAAATATGTCTGGCAACTCCATGTTTTATTTCACTTAGTATCTCAGAGCCATGGGTTGGAGATTTTCCCTTTAAGTGCTAATGTACTCAAATCTAAAATCTACACCAACAAAGGTAATTTGAAACCTTGGTAATTCAACTAAAAGCCTGAATAAGAGAAACCTAGTTCTCCATCAAACAATCATAAAGCCACAAAACCCAACAGTAATACAAATTTGTGTCCTGTGGTCACCTAATAATTAAGAACTGGTCACTAGACCATAAAAGGCTCCTTACCAGATGTGGTTAAGTGTTCTAATTTGAATTTTCCGTATTTGACATCCATTACTTTACTCTTTCCCTATCCCCACTAAAAATTATTTCACTTTTTCTGGGAATTCACATACTTAACAGCACTAAAGCACTATAGGTACCATGGGAACATTGGCCACAGTATAACAATGTTCTGCTATCTCAAATCAGAGATTCTTCAACTTACATTCTTATAATCAAGAATTATCAGTTCATGACTGACAACACACAGAAGCTCCTTTACAAGTCAACCAAAGAAAACCTCAATGTAGCACTGGCAGAGTCTACTGATTTCAATGTGCATGTTAACCTTTCTTTTTCTGTATTCAAAAGATAAACCACATGTGTTTCAGTGACCTGCAGGGTAGTGCTAGAATTTCTCCAGAAGGTATTTCCTCAGCATAAATTAGCAGCTAAGCTTTCCACCTACCATAAGACAAACTTTTTTCAAAGAGTAAAAATTTGGAAAATGAGAATCATGTTAAAACTATATTTTTAATATGTAAGGAAAAACAACAGCAGTATTTTGTATTTCAGCAGCACCTTCATTCCCATCCTAGTCACTTTGAAATGACAAAAAAATCCACAGGAACATATGTATTCCTGATAAATCCATGAATTGTCATGCTAAAAGTAATGGTGACATAAGAAACTAGGAAGTAAAAAAGAAATGTACTAGCTAAAAAGCTAAAGATCACTTCCTCTCTCCTTATTTTCCTCATCAAATCTAAAATAGTTATTAAATCCATATTACTCTGTATCATAGATTTTAATCCCTTGCCTACCAGTTTAAAAAAATCTGAGGAAAAATGGCATTTTATTTCAGTGACGAAAACAATCATCCAATTAAAAATGTGGGAACAACCTTAACTTGCCTATTCTCTATCTTAACATAGATTCAAATTTTATGCACAGAAAATAAAACTATACTCAACAAATGGGACTGTATCAAATTAAAAAGTTACTGCACAGCAACAAAGTGAACAAATAATAGCCTATAGAATGAAGAAAATGTGTGCCAATTATTCTTCTGACAAATGATTAATATTTAAACTACGCAAGGAACTCAAACACAACACCAAAGCCGAGCATGGTGGCACACATCTGTAGTCCCAGCACTCACACCCAGGAGGCTGAAGCAGGAGAATCCCCAAGAGTTCAAGGCCAGCCAGAACAACACAGTGAGTTCAAGGCTAGCTTGAACTACATACGAAGATCCTGTCTTTAAAAAAAAAAAAAATTTTTTTTAATGGCCCAATCAATAAATAGGCACATGAACTGGATAGATACTCCTCAAAAAAGTACAAGTGGCCAATAAGTGTATGAAAAAAATGTTCAACATCTTTAGCCATTAGTAAAATACAAACCAAAATTACCCTGAGATTCCATCTAACCCCAGCCAGAATGGCTATCATCAAGAGATGGAGGTAGGGGGGAGAGAAGGGAGGGAAAGGAGATGAAAAAGGAATTAAGATGTGTTATGTGCATGTACCAACTCCACACAAGGAGCTAAACACTGTGTACTGCAAATATGTACAAAAAGAAAAAAGACAACCAAGAGATGGCTGAAGGGGGAGAAAGAGAAGAGAAAGGGAATGAAAAAAGGAATTAAAATGAATTATATACATGTATTAATTCCCCACAAGGAATATAAATATTATGTGCTACAAACATACACTAATTTTTAAAAAGAAAACAAAAAATAATAAATGTTGTAGAGGATGCAAGGTGGGGAGGAGGAGGACAATCTTTCTATAGGGTGCGTGGGAATTAGTACACCCACTATGAAAAAGGTATAGAGGTTCTTGAAAAACTAAAAATAGAACTACCATATGACCCAGAGGAACTGAAGTCAGTTTGCTATAGGGATACTGTATGTGCATATCCATGTATACTGCAGCACAATTCACAACAGCCAAGACATGGAATCAGCCTAGGTGCCCATTAACAGTTGAACAGATAAAGGAAAAATGGTGTACTACATAATGTAATATTATTCAGCCATAAAGAATAAAATTGTGTCACTTGCAAGAAAATGGAGGGCACTGGAGGGATCATGTTATGGAAAATAAGCCTCAGAAAGACAAGTATCATGTTTTCCCTAATATGAAGAATCTAAAAAAAAAAAAAAGAATGAAAGCAGAAGGACAACTATCATTAGAGAAGAGGAATAGAATAAACAAATGTAAGATGAGGGTAAAGATAGAATCAATATACTCAAAATATATGTATGCATGAAAAAACTACATTGAAACCCAGAATGCTATAAAATTAATAGGTACTAATAAAAATATCAAAAAAACAGTAAAATAACAGAAAATAAGAGAAAAAAAATTGTTTTAATTTTGGGAAAAGGGAGACCTTCCTAAGGATGGCACAGACTCAGTTTTAGTGACTTGAAAAACAAAACTAGTTTTCCAAAATATAGCTTTCAAAAAGATCTATAAACCAGTAAGGAAAAAAAAGTCCAAAGAAAGACACGTGGGCAAGAGATATGAACAGGCCATTCACAATAACTTACCAATAAATATGTGGAAAAAATGCTGAACAAAATTAAGAACTTCAAATTTTTCAGAGATTTTTGTCCCCAAAACTATTTACATCACCCATACTCTTTACGCATAAATACAACTACCATGTCCTATTACCTCCTACCTCAACATTCAATGGAGAACACAGGTTCTGTGCATAAGAAAGAGAATGAATCTTCCAAGTGTAGCAGTATTTATGCAGGGGAGTTCTTTGTTACTTAAGACTGAATGTCAGCTGCACCCCAGCCATACCAGCTCTCTGAGAGATCATCAAGAGAAATCTCTCTTCTGCTTCAGCATCTGGAGTACACATACAATATGCCAGATATACCCTTTTGTACTTGCGCACTTTTAAAAGTTCCTTTCCTCATATTGAAATGAACAGTAATCTCTGAGAAATTAACTGACTTAATAGGTTAACTTCTATATAAGGGAAACTAAACCTTTTGCATAAATGATTAAATTAAAATGGAAATAAATTAATGTTACAGGGAACCTCATAGTCCTAAAAATATCTGGAAATTTGTTTCCAGAGTTCACAAACTCTCTTTTTGTTAACAGGACCCCCTGAACCCATTTAGAGAAAGAGGGAAAATGAAAAAATTCAAAGTAGCATATTTCCTGATACAGACTTCCAAAATCAGCACACAACAAAGATACTTGAACAGAGTTGTTTTAATTTTTCATGTCTCACAGGTAGAACTGTGAATATGTACTAGAATAATAAGCTATGAGCAATGAATTGTGGGATAACATTTAAAAATTAAAATACAATGAATACTGAATCTTTTTAATGCATATGTGTTTGGATGGGAATTTTTAAACATCTATTCTTAAATTTTTCTCCCAATTAATTTAGTTCACTGATTTCTTTTCCAACATTTCCCTTCTAACAATTTTACCTTCAAAGTACTAGACAAACTAACATTGACTTTCTACCACTGTACCTCTCCTCAGCACACTGTCAAAAGTTCTATCATAGGGCCGTGGATTTAGCTCAGTGGTTCCACCACTTGCCTCGCAAGCACAAGGTCCCAAGTTCCATCTCCAGTACCAAAAAAAAAAAAAAGTTCTATCATAAATCCCCCAAAGAGCAGCATCACTGAAGAAATCTAACTTCCTCTGTACAATGAAAATATCCAGCTGTTCCACCAGAAGCTCCCCCCTATCTGTCACAGTGATATGCAACCACTCAAAAGTACCGATTAGAGTGAAAAGAAACTAGATAAACTTTTAAGTAATAGAGAAACCACCAAATGTGTGAGGCACACAAATTTTAACTTTCATTTTGAATAATAAATATGAAGATCATTCAAGCACAATAAGTTTACAAGTTCAAGTGTGGGAAAACTGGGCACATAATCAAAATCCTGGGTTCTGAGGCTGTACAGCTTAGGGTAGAGCACTTGCCTAGCACATGTAAAGCCTGGGTTGGATTCCAACAACAGAAACAAAACAAAAATTAAAATTTAAAAAAAAAACTTGGATGCTTTTCTTAATTCTAAGATTTACTCAATCAATGATCTAGGATCACACACTTAAACTTCTATGAGCATACTTTCCTTATCTATAAAAATACAGTACAGATGTTGGGCTAAATGATCACAGGGGTCTAAAATCAAAACAGTGCAAAGATTTCATTTTCTTTAAGTGTTTCTTCTCTTGGTTCTAGGCACCAGTAGAGAGAGACACAGCTGACTGTGAGTTAAAGTCAATTAAGCAGCACATTTTGCACATTTGGATTCCTCTAAAACAGTTAGTACAGTAAACTATAAAGTGGATCATGAAGATAATTTAAGCCAATTTAAGAAAAGACTTTTTAAAAAGGACTATTAAATTCATCTCGAACACACTGAATTCTACTTTGGAGAATAGAACTGGCAAAGACAGGGTAAATCAAATATTACATATTTTTACATTTCAATCTCTACCAAAAAAAGGTCTGCTTTGGTTGCAATCCTCAGGCTGTTTTGTGTATATTAGGTCCAACACCCCTTCCCCATAAAAAAAGATAGGATTCAATCATTTAAAAACACACACAGAGGTCTTAAAAGAATTTAAAACTACAATTTTCAAACCTCTTCTAAAAAAACATGCTGTATAGTGGAGCCTCAGAACAATGGAAAAGATCTTACACTTGTTCTACTCCAACTCTATTCTTCTACAGATGAGGCAATCAAAGCTAGGGAGAGTTAAAATGAATACTTAACATCATATCAAGTTTCCCAACTCTTAGATTAGTTTCTGTAGAATATAGTACATTTTCTTTCACTTATATGATAAGATAAAAGGGTTCAAAATCTTTCCCAAAGTTCTACCTTTTGAAGAAAAAAAAATTACACTCAACCACAAGATGTAGCTCCAACCCTAAGGTACCATAAAGACAACTCTCAAAATACATGGATGGGAACAAAAAACTAATTCCTTAGGAATACACGGCAAAGGCCAAAATTCAGATAATAATTAAATATGCAATGAAAACAAGTACAGATCATACTTTCTTTCACTATGCCTGGTATTTGAAAAGAAAGCTCCAACATTTGAATATATTATTAACTGAGGCAGGTATATGAAAAGATTCATTCTTTTACTGCTCTTCATCTGATACGAGTCAGAATAAATAGCAACAAACACAAAAATCTTCTTGCTTGATAAGAATGTGGAAAATAACAAGAAAAAAGTTATATCAAACTATATCAAACTTCACATTTCTAAATAGATTTTTCTCTCACTACTGAAACAGTCCAAAAGTAAATTATTTTTAAATTTTATTCAATCTTTCAACTGGATGCTGGAAATAAGACTAATTTACTTTTAGTCAAGCTTCATTTTAAAAGTATAGTCAAGAAAGAATAGGTCTTTACTGGAGCTGAGAGTATGCCTCAGTGGTACAATGCCTGCTAGCATTCATGACATTCTGGGTTTGATCCCTGAACTGCAAAAATAAAATAATATAAAATAAAATAAAATTGCAAAAGAATACACAATAAATGGAAAACTGGAAAAAAAAATTTCTCATTTTCTATTTTATAGCATTCCATTAGTAATAGATTATATGAATCTCTCTATTAAGTTCCTCATAAAAACCAAAAAGCTCAATGTATGACAAATTTGTTTTAGAGTTGAAATAAGGAGGTAAATTTGTTCTTCAGCATTCATTACAGGTAAAGATATGCAACTTTGTCTCTAAAAAATTATTTACAGTAAAGTAATAACATTAATAATTGTCTCTCCTACTTTTATGTGGTGTAAATTACAACCTGCTTAGAGATGCTATAGAAGAAAAACTGCTTTCAATATTTATGTCTAATTAGAAAAATAAGGAGGCAATATATAATGGTAATAAATAAAGTAACACTGAAGCCTAAAAAAAAAAAAACGTATATGCCAGGGCTGAGGATTTAGCTCAGTGGTTCCCGCGCCTGCCTCGTAAGCACAAGGTCCCGAGTTAAATCCCCAGTACCAAAAAAAAAAAAAGTTTATGCCAAAAATTCTGAATATTTCTTGTTTGCCTTTGCTAAAGTATTGATACTTGTAAACTTATAAAACATAAAAATAAAGAATTTCACTCAGGGCCTTCACATTGAGCTACAACCTCAGTCCTTTTTTAAATTTTGAGACAGGGTCTCGATAGGTTGCCCAGGATGGGCTCAAATTTGTGATCCTCCTGCCTCAGCCTCCTTATAGAGTGCTGAGATTACAGGTGTGTACTACCACCCCTGGCTTGCCCAGTTTTTAACACAACATCTAGCTCCCAAATACAGAGACCACTAGAGTGACATCTCAAAAAGACACTTTATTCTATCATTACATACATCTTATATTTTTTAAATCTCAACTATAAAAATATAACAGGGAAAAAATTATTTCAGTATGAATACGGCATTATGGGATGATTATGCTTTGCCACATTTAACACACAGAACAGCACACTATGCCAACTCATAGTAACACAACAAAACATTTTGCCTCTAAAATTAAATTATAATTTTTCATTAATCAATAACTATTATTACGCTTGATAAAAAGTACAGTATCACACAACTTGAAAGGCCTACTTCAGTTAACCAAATACCCTAAAGTTCTTAAATCAATGTATCATTAAAATCTATTCTTTCCAGATCCTTAAGTTTCAATTTATCAATCTTTCTAAATACAAGAGCTGAAGTTGCGTATAAATCCAGTCAGTCACATGGTCTTAAGTTATAAATACTTAATGTGTCCAAAGACTCCACATGACCAATTTTCTTTTAATTACACTATCTTTAGAAAACCAAAGGTAAGTATAAAGAAGGGTTTGCTCTAGAAGTACAATGACATAGGCCACATTTAAAACCCTTCATTACTACTGTTCCACCAGATGTATGTGATTAAGGAGGCAGAGTGGGTTCTAGAAGGTGAGATTTTACAGAAATAAATAGGGCCAGGGATTTAACTCTGGCACTGCGCCTGCCTCGCAAAACCAAGGTCCTGAGTTCGATCCCCGTTACCAAAAAAAAGGCTTTATTTTCCCAGTCTGTTTCAGATATTTTGATAACATCTCTTCCTCTTTTTCAATGTCAGGTGTCTTTAAAGGAATGGTTTTTATGAGGATCTCTCTACTTTCACAATGTAACTAAACCCTTTTCCTGTCCAGATAGACCAGCACATAACAAAATCATTAAATCTAGGATGCCTCATTTGACATGTCTCGCTAAATTCATCTCAAAGTTGAGATAAGAGATGCCTTTGAGAAAAGAGGGAGCTGCTCACTCTAAGAAAACTTAGAATTGCTCTCAAAGTCCACAAGTTCACTCAAGTGAAACAGAAGATATTAATAGTACATGGCACATCCAAAATCTCCTGCCATGGGAGAAATGCCTCTGTGTCTGTATGTGTGTTTAACATATCCCTGGGGATTCAAACAGGATGGAAGGCTGAATGAAGAATAGGACACACAACACCAGCTGCTCAACAAAATTCCACAAATTCAATTCAACAAATGTTAAAAATGCCAAATATTGTATGGTTATACCATATATGATGTCAGTAAATGTTATATTGCTAATGAAAGCTAAATTCAGGCTTCAAAGAAGAGAATGAAAAATAACAAATACATCTAACACAAAAAAAAATAACCATCACTTCTGGATAACTAATGATTTAAGACAATGAACTTAACAATCTTTTTCTTTTTTTCCCAGGGATGCGTATTGAACCCAGGGCCTCCTTTATGCTAAGCATGTGCTCAACCACTGAGTTTCAGACCTAGCCTCAACTTGACAATCTTTCAGCAAGAAAAAGACAATTTTCAACCTGAATGTTTACACAAACTCATTCACACCCATCTCCTCTCACTACCAGTATTTTAATGAGTACGTAACACACACTGATTTAAGAATAAGTTATGATGAAAATGAATGTGAAGAACTTACTCTCAACTGTATGGTAACACATGAATTATAAAAATGTTACAAGAGCACAGTAATACCAATAAAGCACTATTATCAATGTATATGTAACTTGATTTTAAAATAAAGATAAATATGATCTTTTATGATGGCTATTTTCAGTACTTTACCTTTCAAAGGACATCAAATAATCACAGCTCCACTCTCAAAAGTTATCCATTTTTCAAGTGAAGTGTTAATTCCTTACTTCCCAATGAAGATTTATAGTTTAACAAATGAGAATTGCTTAAATACTAGAATAAAGACTTGTATAGTGTTGAGGCTGTAACTCAGTGGTAGAATGCTTGCCTAGCATGTGTGAGGCCCTGGATTCAATCCCTTGTATGGAAAAAAAAATATTATTTAAACTTTACTTCAGTTCAATTTTAACATAGTATCACTATTTGCAACAAAATATTTAGAAACATTAGTACTTTCTAAGGGCCCGGGATTTAGCCCAGCAGTACCTCACCTGCCTTGCAAGTACAAGGTTCTGAATTCGATCCCCAGTACCAAAAAAAAGTTTGAACATTAGTACTTTCTGCATTATCTACTATTTGCCACTCTCAGTTCTGTACATTTTAATGGTAACATGATAAAAACAGAATATCCACATTTTACAAGAAATACTCAGAACGAGAAGATATCACTTCATTATCAACAAACAGTATTTTTTTGAATACTTCCAACCAAGTGAAAAATTCTAAGTATAAATGAAATTCACCATTGATTCATGGAAAGTGAGATGAATTGCAAGACAGAATATCCCAGCTCTATTCTTGGCTCTACCAAGGACAGAAAAAAACCACAAAAACCAGCAAAAGTCAAATCTCCCTGTACATCAGTTTCTCCTTCTGAAAAGAGGACTGACACCAACTCCTCCCTAATAATGTTTTTGACAAGTCAAATGAGGTAACTTATATGAAACCTCTGTAAGATTTTGAAGATAAAATTCAAAGTTTTATAGATATTATCAAACTATAATTACAAAAAAAAGCATGTAATTTACATTAAAAAAGATAAAAATAAAACTATAAAAACAACAATAATAAATTTGAACTCTTTGTACTTAAAAGGCCTGTTCAAGCACACGCTGGGGTCATGTGTTCAAATCATGTTACTCAATACTGCTGTAATTATAGTAATAAGAACCTGCCTGTCAATATTACAGCTTAATGCTAAACCAGCCCTTCTTGGTTTCCATGTAGGAAACCATGTAAGGGTTGATCATTCCCAGAAGAAAATAAGACAAGATATATGAGAGGGTTAAGAAGATTGTCTCCCCAGCAATCCCAAGGAGTTCCATGTAAAAACATCTTGCCCAAGGGTCACTAGGCACCCTGTGTGTGCTCTTCATTCTGTCAACATCCTTTCTCATTATTACAGTTTGAACTGAAATAGCTAGACTATACTAGACCTGAAAGGTGGTAGAGTCGAAAAATATAATTTAATACTGCTCTTGCTCAATAACAGACTTCCCAGAGAATCCAAAACATAAGCTCATTCGTGTTTAGGAATCCATATTTCTTAGTGTCAGGCCATCTAAGGTCTTGAATTTTTTTAACTTAAAGTTACTCTTTCAGACAAAATTTAAGATGTATTATTTTTAAAGGAAATTAAATGCTAACATAATTAGCATACTTCAGACAAATAACTTCTTCAAATAAAACCATTTTTATATTTTCCCATATTTTAAAACAGCTAAGAGAATGGTTGCATGATAGGTACAATAACAATTTTCAAACTTAGGTTTTCATTAACCCTGTAATTAGATAGCACTTCTACTTTATTAAAGACTTTGATTTTCTTTTACCCAAATAAATATTCAACTATTTACAACAACCACAAATGGCTTTGAAAGCCTTTAAAGAATAACCTGAGTCAGGTTATAAATACTAAAATTTAATTGAAAGTTGACCTTCAAGAGAATTAAAGTTCTATGCTGGACAAGAGTGTCTTTAAAAGAAGCTGACCTGATAAAGAGTAAGCATATCTGCCCTTGTTCCCCACCTTAAGGAGAAAGCATTGTATCTTCTCCATTTATACAAGGCGTTCTTGCTGGAAGTATGGAGTACATGTCATTAATTTGTTGAGAAGTTTCTGTTCTACTTCTAGTCTCCTGATAGCTTTTACCATGAACAGCTGTAGAATTTAGTCCAATACTTTTTCTCCAACTACTGACAGGATCATATGGCTTTTCCCTTTCCTCTGTTTAAATGATGACTTTTGGGGGTGGATCTTCCAATGCTGAACCAACACTGCCATCCCTATAACAAAACCACTTTCTACACCCTGCCAGATCTGACTTCTAATAGTTTGTTTTGTTAAACAAATTTCTATCTATGTTCATACTTTTTTCTTCTATTATCTTTATCCAGTTTTAGGATTAACACACCGTTGACTTCCTAAAATGAGGGGAGAAGTGTTCCTTCTTTTTTCTGCTTTAATTGTTTGATATAATTGATCAGTTAAAATGTTTATGAGCCTGCTGTTGTCATTTAGGTAGGTTTTCAAGCTAGGAATATACTTTCTTTAATAGGTGTTATTCAAATTTTATATTTCCTCCAGAGTTAGTTTCATTAATTTGTCTTCCAAGTTACTTCTTAGAAGTTGTCAAATTTATTTCAAAAAAGATTTTTGTAATATGCTTTCTATATCCTTTTAAATTCTGTAAAATCTGTGGTAATGTCTTCTAGATCTTAATATTGTAATTTAAAAAATGTATAATTGATATTGTGTAACAGGAAGAAAAGTCTAAAAGAGCAGGGGAATTGGGAGGGGTAGGGGAAGGAAAAAAAGGGAAAGGAAAAAATATGAGAAGAGGAAAAAAATGGAAACAAGGTCTTTGCAAATAGGGAAGGGTGGAAGGGGTGAAGGGAGGGCAAGGGAAGGGGAAAAAAAATAAGAACCAAGAGATTCACGTAACAGTACAAGATCCCAATGATGAATGTAACTGTATTTTATACCTAAAATGTACCAATAATGTTAATGGGGGGAAAAAAAAGTAGCTGACCAGATAAACCAGATAGGAAAGAATGAGCTCAATTTAAATACAGGAAAATATTCAAAAGGCCTCAAAAGCAACTTCCCTTGTAATCCTTAGCTCCATTCACACATAAAAAAAAGACATGCAGTAATAAATTTAAAAATAATTTATATTAAAAAATCATAAAAACAAATAAGGTAAAGAATTTTCCAACACCATTTTAAAGGGAGTCAGCTAAAAAAACATTAATTACTCTCTTCCTAGAAAAAGAATTAACTACCCCAAAAAAAACACTCTCCTTTGGGGTGTCAGATATTCAGTGGCATACAGAGGTGATTTCTAAGAATTGCTTCAGCCTGGTACAAGACCTTTACTATATGTGAAATCCTGGCAATGTTCTGGTGAGATCACCTTAGAGTAAGGCCTTTTTGTTCATCAATAACAAAACTTCCTTGCAAAAGTTCAATTGGATTCATTATATGCTAAATTTTGTTCTATGGCAAATGAGTATCAGCACAGAGACATCTGGTATATTAATTTAGGCTTAAAATAAAAAATTAGACGTCTTGCAACAAGCACCTTCTTTCTAGAACACTTGTACACTGGTTAATATTTAAGAACACACTGGATACTATGTGTGGCATCCCCACTTTATTAGCTGTGTTTATGAGCATATACACAGAGACTTATACATATTATGTCATGCACACAGAAATAAGGCAATAAGTTCAGAGTAACAATTACTGCTTTTTATAAACATTAAAACAAAAAGATTAAAGAGGCCACACCAGAAATCTAAGATTTAACCAGGAAAGGACTTGTCACTTTTACAATGAGATGAGTTAGAAAAACAAAAACACTGCTACTCACTTAGAATATTTTAGACACTCTTGAGAAGACAATCAAAGAAAATCAAAGATATAATTTCACAACTGTTGTCAGCCAAAACCATCCCATGGACATTTATCAGGATCGGCATATCTAATCATAAATAAGGGATGCAGAGCTCCTTCCGTATTAAAATATGCTCAGATAGTTTATTTCACATATCTTGTTTTACATATACTTCCCGCCATGTAGTTAGTTTCTAGTTATAAGGGCACTTCTTACTGTCATGCTAACAAAATAAATATTCTCCTTCCAAGTGTGAAAGTCATGTTTCATAAAATAATATTTTACAAATTATATGAGCCATGGGACAAAAGGATACAGTAGTTGCTCCAACATTTAAGAAAAAGAGTCGCCCATTTTCTAGACCAAAAACTTAAAAGGTGTATCACTTAGCTGAAATATTCTCTTCACATACTGTAAATTCAATTGTATTATGACTTGGTTTTCTTTGTAAGGCAAAGATTCATCAGAAATCTACTTAAGAATTTCAGAAAAACTTCAATAAAACTTAGAAGAACATTTCACGGGGGTTGCTATATTTCAATGTGAGAGTAAAGATTTCTTCATTCAAAGTAACTAACCTAGTAGAACACAAGTTAAAGCAAAACATACTAAATCTGAAAGAACAGATACAGATTAATGGAGTTGCTAGTATGATTTCCACCATGATTTTCCACACTTAATTCTCCTGACTAAATTCCTCTACGCTAACTTAAGAAATTTCTTTATCACTAAGAACTTAATTCTTCCAGGCAGAAGAGGAAAAGGATGCAAACAATTTATAAAGCTCAAATAGAATAACCAGTATCTATCAACCTAAATTAGTCCCAGCCGAAGTCTTTGGCCAAAAGAGAAACATTACATTAGTCATTCCTACTCAAGAACTTGATCTGGTACTGAGAAAAAGACTGCAGAGGACTTTGGGTCACATTTGAAGAGATAGTAAACACTTATATTCTTATTATGAACCCTACTGCAAGTCCTATGCCCAGTGTCAGTTCTGAAGAAACAGGCAAAACCATTTTTGAGGTAAGTCTCAAACTTGGAGAGGAAACTGAAATAAAGCAAAAAAGTGCTGGGGAAAAATATCACTAAAAACAAGATCTTGTCAGGTACCTAATGAGAACTCCGTGGGTAAGTATGGCAGAGTAGCACAAACAAGGGCATAAGCTGACAAGGAACAAGCCCATGGTGGCAAAGACTGTACTTACAGTCTATGAATGGTAAAGTGGGGAAAACCTTATGTAAAGAGGGTATTCTACAACATTTTTGTTGGTCATTTTCCTTTCTTGGTATCGTGGACACGTGACAGTTTACCTGCAAGCCCAAACTGCCTAAAACTGAACAAGCCCAAACCGGAGCAGACACACTAAGAAAGCACCTTTATTGTTAAATGTGCTTTCAGGAGTATGCATCTGCTTCCTGTACTTCCTGGTGATTCAGCCACCTCCTCACCTCTCTCTCCAACCCCTGAGCACTGGAGACCGACCGAAACGCAAGATTTAAAGATTGCTCGATTTAGTACAGTACTTACACGGATTGTATGTGAAAGCTAAAAAGAACATCAAAGGCACCGGGAACTGCCTTTATTCGTGGGCTGGGCATGTGAATCATTTCTCAGTCCCTGCCAGTGCTGGAACCCACATGTCAACGTGCACAGGGTTTTCTTACCTGCATAGAAGCGGATAAGGCAGCCAATCTCTGAGTCCATGCCTTCTTCCTGCACCCTCCACAGCTCCCCAAATCCTAGTTGGAAGAGGTAATCATTTTGGATCTGCAATGGCTTCTCGTCCGCCTCCAGGCGCCGGGTGGTCTCTCCGTGGAGCTGCATGTATAGGGTGGGCGGCAGAGGTCCCTTCTCCAAGGTCCCTTTGCTCCTCCCGGGGATCAATAGGGCCCCCCCCAGGGCTGCCGCTGCCGCCTTCTGCCTAGGCCCTTCGCGATCCGCCCCGTCCCGGCAGTCGACGCCCCCAGAGGCTGTCTGCTGCGGCCGAGGCTGGGCAGCCGTCGGGGAGGGCGGCCGGGACTGCGCGGCGCGGCCGGAGCAGCGGGGCTGGCCGGGGTTGGCCTCAAGGTCCTCCGAAGACGAGGAACCGCTGCCACTGCTGTAGGGGTCCAGCCGGTCAGACACGCTCTCGGCGCTGGGGCTCAGGCTGAAGCTCTCGGAGTCAGAGACCACACCGTCGAGACGCCGCGGGGCGCCGGGCGGGGAGGCAGCACCCCCCGGGCGCGGCTCCCCGGGACTAGAGTCAGAGGGCGCGGGGCTGGCGCGGGGGCCGCCGGCTGGCAGCGGCAGGTCAGCGGGGGGCGCGCGTGGAGGGCCCCCGACGGCGCCCGAGTCTCGGCATTCAGGGGGCTCGAGCCGAGGCCCAGCGGCTGTGGGCCTGGGCCCCTGGCCCAGCACCTTCACCACGCCGCCGCCTTTGTGGCCCAGCTGCAGGAGGCGGGCGGCAACCTCGCCGGCCGTGGTGTCCAGCGTGCAGAGCACCGGGCGCAGGCACGTTGAAGCCATGTGGCGGTCGAAGATGTGCACACAGCCCCGCTGGAGCTGGTGTCTCACCCAGTCCCGGTCCGACGGCTGCAGCTGCAGCAGCTGCCTGTGCTTCTGGAGCAGCGTCTTCCTGTCCAAGCTCCGGGTGCAGAGCGATGCCGAGGCCGAGCAGGAGGCGGGGAGGCCGGTGGCGCTCGGGCTGTTCGAGGAGGCAGCCGAGGAGGACAACGACGACGAGGACGACGACGAGACGGCGGCGGCCGCGGACAAATTTCTCTTCAGCCGCCCTCTTCTCAGCAGGAGGGAGTTGGCGCCGCTGCCGGCCGCGGACACCGGAGCAGCCGCGCCAGCGGTGGGCTGGGGCGCCCCGCGCCGCCTCCTGCGCCCCGTGCCCCCAGCCCTGCCGGGCAGCGGCCCCGGCGGCGCCTCGCTGGGGGCCTCTTCCCGCGCCCCGCCGCTCCCGCAGCTCGCAGCCGCCGGGGTCAGCGCCAGCTCCGGACTCTGTCCGCCCCCGGCCGCCGCCGCTGCCGCCGCCACCGCCGGAGCTCGGTCCTCCCCGGAGCCTGGGTAGGGGAGTCGCTGCGCCGGGGCCGCGGCGGCGGGCTCCATTGCAGTGGGGCTTCTCGTTTCCCCCCCAGCTCCGGAGGCAGTGAGCTGAGAGGGAGAAGGTAAGGCGAAGGTGGGATACGGCAGCGGCGCCGCGCTGAAAAGGGAAAAGCCAATGGCGTTCGGCGCGGCCGTTCCAGGGGATTATGTGGCAATTCGGAGCATTCCGTCGGTGTCTTGGTGTCCCATCCCGCGCGCCCGCCTTACGGCCACCGCCCCTCCCCGCCGTGAGGGCTCCCCAGCGGCAGGCCCCGCCCGCTCCCCCCGCCTCACGCCAGCTAGCCAGCCGCGAATCCTGCCTCATTGAATATTAATCACGCGCGGGGAGTGGGAAGGCGGGTGGCGGGCGGGAGCTCCGCGCGGGCCTCATGAATATGCATAGCTCGAAGGACGGCATTCCAGGGGGGAGTGGGAAGAGCCGGAAGACGGTGGGAGGTGGGGCCTCAGGGTAAACAAACGTGACGTGTGCGTACGGGGGCGGGGTAGGGCCGTTTCCCGGGAGATTCCTGACCAGGCTCGGGAAGGGCGGTGGAGAGCGGGGAGGGGGGTGCGCGATGCACCCTGGGAGTTGTGGTGCTCTTCAGGGGACGGACATGCCCGAGGGACGCTTGACGGACTACAAGCCCCAGCAATCCTGAGGTTCTGCTCCTCCTTTCCGCCTGCCGCTGGGCAGTGGCCGGGGGTATTGTGCCCTCTGCTGTTGAACTCTGTGTGGGGGAATGTTCTTCATAAACTTGTACCTTAGTAGGCTACTGTGCTGGCCAGAGTACTTTTATTTTCCCTACTAATTGAAAGTAAGGGCCGTCAGGGACTTTAAACAGTACGGAAGATACAAATACCCTCTGCACCGCAGGCTCAGTAGCAATCAGTGTGGGCTCTCCTGACTTCTTTCGTACTTTTTCAACGCCCGGGAAGACAGGCAGTGTCTGGAATTCTAATTTAAATGATTAAATGTACTTGGTGGAAATGGCTCAACCCTCAACCCACGCGCTCCCTCTCCTGTGAGGAGAAAAACAGCAAAGGAACTGGGGTCTCGTTTCCCCCTTATCTTGAAGTATGAAGTAGTTTAATGACGCAGAAAGCCGTATAAGAATGTTAGAATGGAGACATAGTGGGATGCAAGATGGGCAGCTTGTAGATGTTTTAAAAGTCTTCCCTGTTTTTTTCTTCCGGTATTCGGAAAAAGTTATTTTTTACTGCTACAGTGTTTATGGTCTGAAAAAGTTGCTTTCTTCTTTTTCTTCGTCAGTTGAAGTAATGTTGGCTGGAGTAGAGCAGTTTACTAAAAATTATTTACTAAACATTTTTAATTAAATACTATTCTCCTTGATTGCTTTATAAATGTGTATCTTTACATGTGAGACTTTTAAATAGTTGCAGCTGCATACTATCCAGGACCTGCTTTAACTTCAATAAAGTTTCTTAACTTGGGTGCGAGGAAAGAGAAAAAGAGATCAACTGGAACTTGTAGTAAGGAAAGTTGTACTTAGGTTAACCACAGAACATGGAAGAGAAATGGAGAAAACCACGAGGACAAAAAAATTAAATATTTTTCACTGATACTTGAAATTTCTGAAAATGATTTTCTGTGTTTTTCTTTGAAAGTCTTACCCCTTGGGTTCGTGAAATCAATTTTTATTTCACTTAGAAATCAACCACAATATTGAATATTAGGGAGACTGCAAGTTCCCATAAGAGAGTTATGTATTCAAGTCGATTAATTTAAAAAATAATTATAAAAATATGTCACTGTGTCACAGCAATTTAATAATTTAAAAAACAACATTCAATGAGTGAGACAGAAGTACAGAAGGGGAAAATGCAAATTGCTAAGGATACAGACAAAAAACAAAGGAAATTAACCTAGTTTAGGAAATCGGAGAATAGAGAACGAACTTCGAATACAATTTTCTAGAGTGAAAGAAAATGACTGTTTGTTGATGGATAAATGGGAGAGACTGAGAAAGAGAGAAAATGATATTGAGGATAAATTTCAGCTGCACTAATTCATGAGTAGTCTTGAATAGTCCTTAACATTATTAGTTCTAGAAATGGAAAGAATATTTTAACTTAATAAGATTAAAAGCAAAACACATGTTAAATTAGTACTAAATTAGTACTAAAACACCTCTGTATATTCAGTAGTTCCTTAGTTGGTTTCCTACAAAGCCTCTTTAATTTTTGCTATATTAAGAAATGTGTATTAACTCCCGTATATCTAATTTCTAGAATTATATTTTAGCTAATGTAACAAGCTCTATGTAAGTTTCTTGTAATCAAAAATTCAGTCACCACTAGCTAAATGTCCATTAACATCCTTTCTTAAAAACTTATAGTACTGAATTTAATCTGCATTTGATTCCTGTCATCTAGCTTTATACAGCTACCACAGCTCTGCCTTTTTATCCTCTAAGAATTTTGCTTATTCTTTGAAGGTATTTATAATCAAAACATATTCAGAAAATTTTTGAAGAAAGGGCAATGCTTAAAAAATTTAGTGTCCAGGGCTGGGGATTTAGCTCAGTGGCGCCCCACCTGCCTGGCAGGCACAAGGTCCTGAGTTCCATGGCCGGTACCAAAAAAAAAAAATTTAGAGTCCGAAATATTGGAGTAAGGAGGGGTTAGGGAAGCATTATACATGTACTCCTGGCAGATAGGAAGTTGGTTTCATGGATACCTGTAATCAAATTTGGGGGTTGAGGTGGATAATAAAGAGAGTTAAAGTATCTCCACGAAAAGAGAAAGGATGCCTGCTGCGCAAGCGCAAGGACCCGAGTTCGATCCCCGGTATCAAAAAAAAAAAAAAAAAAAGAGAGAGAGAAAGGAACTATATTCAAACCTTACCCAAAAATGGGTTTGGGGGTAAAGAATACAATTTTTCCAGATTTCAAGCATAGAATCTATAATCTGAAAGATGGCATATTCTGTTACATTCAGGATAATAAAAATCAGAGTGGAGAGAACAGCAGCAGGATAGAGGTCCAGAATACAAATCCTTCATGACATTAACTAAACTTGGGGGCTGAGAGGAGAAAAAGAGGGGGGAGACCTTAAAGACAGTCTCTTAACACTACATCAACCAGAACCTTGTAATTGAAATAAATTGATAAAAGGCAATGAAACTTTCACTCAGTGCTTGCTAGTGTTAGGGAATATCATCCAGACCATCTGTGCAAACCCATACTATACGGTTTCTGTGAACAAGAAAAGGATTTTGATAAAAGGCAAATATTTTTTCAGCTACCCATGAAATAGCGTCTTCTCCCACTTAAAAAGTAAAGTGGGGAATATGCCAGTATCCTAAAACCATGTTAGTCCCTGCCCCTGAGCAAAAGTGTTCCACACATACAACCTAATACTGTGCCACATTTCTGACAAGCCACACTTATCAAAGAATCACATCTCCAAATGCTAAAAGATAATCCTGAAAAGAAACATCAGATGTAACGGTTCTAAACTCTGATGCCAACTTAAAATATTTTCACAGCTAAATTTAGAGAAACAACATAAATTTCAATTTACTGTCAGTTTACTCTCTGCTCTGTGATTTATAACTGACTCACTGTGTTCTGCATCTAGGTTAATCCTGTTTTCATCCTTAAATTTAAGATAAAAGAAACCATCTTTGGAATTTTTTTCTAGTATAAGCAGTTGGAATTTTAATAGAGGCATGAATTGATAGCTGGGATGGTTTCGGTCTGAATTGTTAAGGGCTCAGCTGTGTCCAGAAATAAACTCAGAAAGATGCAATATACAGTGTAATACATTTAGTACATTATGAACAAGGGATCTAATTATAGTTCCACATTTTTATATCCCTTGAGCTACTAGTGGTTTACCATGCCTAAATTGCTCACTGTTTACTCATTCTTTTTTACTATGAGGGACCCATTTAGTAAATTACTGTTCTAGTGCACTAAATGGGCCCCAGGTGGCCAAACTGAATTAATATGTCCCCTGTTCACTGGCAGGATAAAACCTTATGGTCTTTCTAAAATTTTACCCCTCCCCATAAAACTTACCATTTGAATTCTATCAAGAGCTTAGATTGGCACTTTCATCTTAGGTAGTATAATTTAAAGATATGGCTTAATGGCATTTCAAATTTTAGTGTACCCTTTTTAATTCCATAATTCTTTATGTTTTTCTTCTTACATCCTGCCTCACTAACATAAACAGATGTTCTGTATATCACAACAATGAAGTTTTAGACCAGAAATATAGGCCATGTAGACCCAACACCTCCTCCTAACAATGTAAATTACTGGGAACATTCATTCAACAAGTATTTATAAAACTTTTATGTAAAGATATCATTCACCTTAAGTAAATAGTATAAACCAAAATACCTGCCCTGATGAAGGTTATTGTGTATAGGCATTGCCCTTTGTTTTAAAAAACCTTCAGCTAAAATCAACCTACTCTCTTCTTTTTGCCTTGTTTTAGGTAAATTGAATATATGAAAACCTAGAGATGTAAATTATACATGAATATAAATATTTCTTCCAAAGTATTATTTATTCTTTCCCTTAAAAATGAGCTCATCATACAATTGTTTTAAATACTCTGATAATATTAATACATTAATTTTAAAAAATTGATATACATTCAGCTTTTTCAAAACATATTTTGGGTTCTAAATGTTCCAAGCACCAAATATCTCTTTCCACCAAGATTCTCATTTAATAAATATCCTTCCCATATCAACTCAAAGCCTTTCTTCCGATTCTTCCAGGACTAAAAACAAGAGAGTATTCTCCAGGTATGATGCCGCATACTTATAATCATTTATTCCCTGAAGAAGCAGCCTGGGTATTCTCTTTTTTGCCCCACAGGGAGAGATATGTATAGGAGATACCATCAGTCCATAAGCATCTTGCCTTTCCCCTTCTACCTTCTGCCACATCTAGTGGTCTAGACCCCTCAGTATATTTCCAAGAGCTGACATAACAAAGTGGCTCAAAATAACAGAATTATATTCCTTTACAGTTCTGGAGACCAGAAATCCAAAATTAAAATGTTGGCTGGTCCACTTTCTCTCAAGTCTCTCTGGATAGAATCTTTCCTTGCCTTTTCCAGCTTCTGCTTGGCATCACTCTAATCACTGCCTTCTGGTTTCTGTTGTCATATGGCCTTTTCCTGTGTATCAGTGCATCTGTGTCCAAATTATTCTTGCCTTACAAGGCCACCAGTCACTGGATCAGAGCCCACCATGATCTGTCATAAACTCGTAATTGTATCTGCAGACACTTTGTTTCCTAAGGTTATAGGTAGATGTGACCCAGCATTTCAACACAATATACTAGATGCAAAACACAACAAACTTTAAGACTGTGCAGATTAGTAAAAATCCACTCACTCACCCACATAATAGGCTTACTTTTTACTGACTCATTTAAATATTTATTGATTCTTCGTTATATGCCAAGCACTATACTAGGAACTGAGTACGGTATATAATGGTAAAATTATCACAAACACTGCCCTCCAAAAAATGCCCAAAATGTTTTAAAATATAAATAACATGACATTAAAAACACATTTAACATATAAAAGGAAAGAAAGACAAATCTCAGCATTAAAGGAAGTCCTTTCACATTGATCAAACTTTTTATTTTGTGTTTTGTTTTCTCCTGTTACTACAGATTGAAAAAAAAATGCCACAATGGACCAGTACCAGATTTCAGAGCGGCCTTTGAGAATCATAGTGCTAGAACTTCCAAGGAGTGGTTGTTTCTTGTACCCTGCCATCCTATAGCCAGTAACAGATGGTTATAGTGAATGGAGAGTGTGTCTTTCAAGAATTTAACAATTTACAGCCATCTGTTGTGATATGTATCAAAATATTATGAAACATGACCGCTACACCACCGCCACATTCATAAGTGTGATCTTGCCATATCTCTGCCATATCTCTGTTGTAAAAAAGAGATCCCCCAAAAATTAAGCAGAGGGACTCACACTGGAATGGGTACATTAATATATTGGATAGAATAGTGGTGACAATGGCAAAATGGCAATTTTAGCCTCTTACACATGCCATAGTTTGAAAAGTAGCATCACACAATGTGTTCTGAAAAATTTCATAAGGTTCAAGGTTGGAAGTTTAGGTTGGATTTAGCTCAGTGGTTCTGCCGCCTGCCTCTAAGGTCCAAGGTCTTGAGTTCAATCCCTGGTACCAAAAAAAAAAAAAAAAGACTGCATGATAGAATACTGGCAAATGTTTTCATGAGCCACAAAGCAGAGACCTTCACATTTAGATCTTGTTTGAAATGAAAAGACTTTTAATACTGATTCATGCAATTTTCCACCTCCATCCCAGGCTCCTAGGGCAGAGAAGCTCAGCCAGTCCCAGCACCCAGAAGGAAGCTCCCCCACCGCCATCCCAAGCTCCTAGGGCAGAGAAGCTGAGCCAGTCCCA
>NW_004624792.1:8386301-8407834 GCF_000247695.1 Heterocephalus glaber | reverse complement strand
TACACAAATCAATAAATGTAATATATCACATAAGTTTAATATGAGTAGATTAAATTGGCAGTGAAACTATTCAGTATGATACTATAATGGTAGACATCTATCATTATTCATTTGCCAAACTCATTGAAAGTACAACACGAAGAGTGAACCTTAGTGTACTACATGAAATTGAGATGTAATAATCATGAAACTGTATACAGGGCAGAGAGTGATGAGTGAATATAGAACTCTGTGCTTCCACTCAATTTTTCTATAACCCTTAAAGTGCTCTAAAAATAAAGTCTATTAATTAACAAAAAAGATTCAACTCCTCGCTGTGTATAAGAGAATCTGTGTAGTTCTAAAAACACAAATAGGTTGAAGGAAAAAAGATGCAATGTAACTGGAGAAGAGCTGGAGTGCATATACTTATTGAAGCAATAGAAACTCTAAGTCAAAAATTGTTATATGAGAAAAGAAAGGTCATTATATATCAATGAAAGGGTCAATATAGGACCGGGGATTTAGCTCAGTGGTTCTGGTGCCTGCCTTGCAAGCACAAGGTTCCAAGTTCGATCCCCAGTACCAAAAAAATAAAAAAGAAAAAAAGAAAAATTAAAAAAGAAATCATAAGGGAAATTACCGTATATTTTAAATGAGCTGAAGAAAATCACAACATATCAATATTTACGGAACAGAGCAAAAACAGTGCTCGGAAGGAAATTTATAGATGTAAATGCCCACATTTAAAAAGAAGAAAGATCCGAATTGAATAACCTAAATTTATACCTTATGGAGCTAGAAGAAGAAGAAAAAAAGCAAACCAAATCTAAAGCTAGCAGAAGGAAATAGATTAGAGATCATTGAAATGGACAGTAAGAAAACAATAGAATCAGTGAACCCCGAAGTTTGTTCTTTAAAAAAATCAGCAAAACTGACAAACCTTAATTAGACTGACTAAAAAAATAAAAGATGCAAATAACTAAAATCAGAAATAGAACCTAACAGTGATGGTAGAGGTATGGAGAAATTGGAACCCGTGCACATTGCTGGTGGGAATGTAAAGTGGTTTATCTACTGTAGAAAACATTTTGGTTATTCCTCAATAAATAAAATATAGAATTATCATATGACTCAGCCAGGGATTTAGCTCAATGGTTCCACCGCCTGCCTTGCAAGTGCAAGGTCCCGAGTTCGATCCCTGGTACAAAAAAAAAAAAAATCATATAACTCAGCAATTCTGCTCATAGTTACAGATCCAAAAGAATTGAAGACAAATATTGTACACAAATATTCATAGCAGCACTGTTAATAACCAAAAAGTAGAAGTACACAAATATCCATCAACATACAAATTGATAAGTAAATTTAAAATTTACCCATAAAAAGAATGATGGAAGGGCCAGGGATTTAGCTCAATGGTTCTGCTGCCTGCCTTGCAAGCACAAGGTCCTGAGTTTGATCGCCAGTACCCCCCAAAAAAAGAATGATGGACTAATCCATGGATGACCCTTGAAAATATGCTAAGTGAAAGAAGCCAGACACAAAGGTCCATGAATAATATGGCCCCATTATATGAAATATCCGCCATAGGTAAAGGCATAAAGATAGAAAGCAGATCAGTGATTGACAGGGGCTTGAAGAGAGAATTGAAGAATGTCTTCTTAATGGATATGGGTTTTTATTCTAGGGTAATGAAAATGTTACAATCGGGTGGACATGGTTGCACAATGTTGTCAGTGAGCTGAATGCCACTGAATTTTTGACTTTAAAATGGTTAGTTTTACGTTATGTGAATTTCAATTTTAAAATAAATCTGGCAGGAACTAAAAGAATAGAGAGTCAGAACATAAGTGGAAAAGTTGACTTTGAACCACCCCCCCTCAAAAAAAAAAAAGCCAGAATATGTTTTGGAACACTAGAATGAGGAAGTGAGGAAAGTGTGGAGTTAAGGGAAATAATTTTTGATAATGGCTTCAATTCTCTAGGAATAGTTCGAGTTTACGATTACTTTTAGACAGGGATGCAGTATTTCCTAGTGAGGCTAAGCCTAGGCATGGCCATAGGAATAAGTGGCCAAAGGAGATGACATGAGATCCTGAGGCTTGAAAATACTAAGGATTATAGGCAGCACATTCAACTAGGAACCCTAAATCACGGCAGGTGTTCAGAACAAAGGCAGAACTTTGGTTGGAACTGGGTGGCCCAGTCTTCAGTGACCGTTGTGGGGTGGCCAGGTTATCAGTACAAGGTAGAGATGAGAATAGTAAAATATAACTAGATCATCTAAATTAAAAAGGAATGGGGATTTTTCTAAAATAGTGGAATAGGGGGCCAAAAACAATGCCAACTAATTCACCTCCATCTTCCGACAAAAGGTGTAGACAAAGATTGTTTGATCGTATTTGTGTCACCATGAATTCTCACTCCTGCCATATAATAATGATCACAATATAAATAACAACAAAGCAATTCTACTATGTGCCACATACTCTTCTAAATATCTGCATTATCTAATTTAACTGCTTTCATTATCTTATGAGGTAGTAATTATATTATCAGCTCCAATTTAAAGGTAAAGAAAATGAGACTTGGTGAGATCAAGGGACTTATTTCAGGTCATACAGTGACAGAACCTAGATTCCACCTATTTTTATCTGGCTCTAATACTTTCACTGCCTCTCTATTAAACATCAGGAAGAATCTAGGTTTATTTTCTCAAACTGGAGAGCACCCAAGTGGACTAATCCTTACCTAACACCCTAGCAGATAAGATGCTCTGTTCTGGTTTACAATTTTAATTCCCTGAAGAAATATAATTCAGGCTTTCTATAGCACCAGTATTACTTGGGCCACTCTGTTTATTGGAATCTTCTTAAAGCACAAATTTACTAAACATCTTTCCAATATATTTGCAACAGAGCTGTAAGCCACTATATGCTTTGTTGTGCTTAGCTTCTTTCTTAAGAAAAGACACCTTTTAATCCAGGGAAGACAAATAAGTGAAATAGTTCCAAGGCTCAGAAAAGTGCCACAGAATAGAGAGAGGAGGGGGCTGTAAGGGGGGAATGGGATAAAATAAAATAAAATTTATTTTAAAAAAGAAAAGTGCCACAGAATGACTTTTGTAAGAAAATAGAGCAAATGATGCTAATTCTCTGGTCTAGATAAATAAAGGCTGGAGAAAACTGCAAATAGTAGTCTCCCCAAAAGCTATGTTCAAGTCCTAACTCTCAGCACCTATTAATGTGACTTTATGTGGAATTGGGGTTTTGTGGGTGTAATTATGTTAAGAATGTAGAAATGGGATCATCCTGGCTTTACAATGGTCCCTAAACCCAATGACTAATTTCATAGGAGGAAGGAGACAGGAACTTGAGATACAGGAGAGAAAGCCCTGTGATGATGGAGCCAGAGATTGAAATATCAAGGATTGGAGAAAAACATGGAACAGATTTTTCCCTCAGAGCCTCCAGAGAAAACTAACTCTGTCTGCACTTTGATTTCAGACTTCTAGCTTCCAAAAGTTTAAAAGAAATAAATTTCTGGTTTTTTTAAGCCAGCCACTTTGTGGGACTGTAATCTACTGCTTTCCAATTTCAGACACATCAACTGCATGGTCCATGACAGTTCAAAAATATTAAATAGAATATTCCAAAAATCGATAATTCACAAATTTTAAATTGTACCCCATTCTGAGTAGTGGGATGAAATCTTGAGCCATCCCCCTCCTCTCTGTCTGGGCTATGCGCACTGCAAATGCTATGACCAGTCTCTTAGTAGCTGTCTTGGTTATCAGGACAACTGTGCACTTCTGCAGGACTTGATCATGGGGTTCAGTACTGTCTGCAGTTGTGAGCTTCCACTAAGGATCTTGTGATGCATCCCCTAAAGTTAAAGGAGGCTACTATAATTTGCTATAGCAATATAAGAAACAAATGCATTCCCTAAACTCAGAATCTTAAAACTACATTAAGTGTACATTGATAGCTAATACTGAGTGTGAATTTTACATAGGATTTGTTTTCACAAGAGCAAGGTGCTGCAAATTTAAGAACAGTTACAAGAAATTCTTAAATTCATTCCTAATTATTAGAGAAGAGAGGATAGTTGTGACTATCATGTTTAACTTGCTAATACCTTCCCCTTGCAAAAAAATACATATTTTTATGCAAAATGTCCCTTATTGCCACCATCTGCATTGTCTTTGGTTTTTATATTTGGTCACTTCTATATCAAGAGTACAAGAAGACAGAACTTTACTTGCATGAGTTTTTTGTTGTTGCTTGGTTTTGCTTTTCTTTGATCAGCAAGAGGGAATTTTCAATAACCAAAACCCAGTAAGTGACTTTATTTCACATGTATATTAGAAATAACTTCATCTGTTCATAAACTCTATACAATATTTCTTTAATATTTCCATTTCATATTCAACTTTTTAAACAGTTTAGATCATCAAAGTTATAAGGGGTTTGAGAATAATTTTCTCAAGGGTACGTGAAAGTCCTTTTATATTTTTTAGTTATTGCTTGAGTTGCAAAGGCCTCACTAGATCAGGGTTAATAAACTGTTGAAAAATAATGGTGGTGGGAGACAGTTTAGGGGAGTGGAGAAAAAAATACTTTCCAACTCAAAAATTTAATTAAACACATTTTGCAAGGAGGGAAAAGTGGAATAAATGTTTGGACAACCTTAATAGAGTTTTAGGGAATAGAAATTCTATGGTGGGCAAAATAATGCCCCCCCCCATATTTTTCCTGTGCAAATCCCTGGAACCTGTGAATATGTCAACCACATGGCAAGGAGAACTTTGCAGGAGGTTAAATTCAGAATTTTTGGATGAGACTATCCTGATTATCCAGGTTCACTCTATAATCACAAGTCCTTAGAAGAGAAAGAGAGGCAGGAAAGTTAGAGAAGGAGGTTCAAAAAGCAGAGATTGGGAGATTTGATTGCTGGCTTTGAAGATAGAAGCAGAGTGCGGGTGGCTGCCAAAGCTGGCAAAAGCAAGGAACAGATCCTTCCCTGGAGCCCCCAGAAGGAGTGCAGCTCACAGACATCTTGATTTTAGGCCTGCAACAACCAGTTGGGACTCAGAAGCTCTAGAACTGTAAGATAATCAATTTTTGCTATTTTAAACCAGTAAGTTCATGGTGCTTTATTATAGCAGCAGTAGAAACTAGTACATACTCTAACCTGCTCTAATTCAGAGAGAAGAGTCTGAAATCTCATGAGGATGGCTATCTTGGGGATATTCAGGGGCTTAGGCTCAGTTCACTTTCTTGGCAGCAGACAGCAGAGCTCTCTCTCCTTAATACCTTGTATCCCTCCACCTCTGGCCCACTGCAAGATTCCTGAGCAACTCATCTGATCCCAAGACTTTGGCTCCCTTCGGGTAGTCACAGGGTTGTGACTGATGGTATTGTTGTGAGGACTGGTAGACGTCTTGGACCAAAATAATGACTCATCACTGAATAGTGCTATCTGCCCTACAGCAGCTCTATGGAATGCTCAATAGCAACTGTTTCCCTGTGGTTTTATTATCATTATTATTATTATTATTATTATTATTATTTTGGTACCAGGAATTGAACTCAGGGAGGTAATGGGATTGAAAACTAACCATATGCATATACTATTCTGTATGCATTATTTTAATATGCACTAATAAAAATATTGGGAAAAAAATAAAAATCTTTTGAATAGATTTTTCTTATTCAAAGATGATAGAAGGTATTGAAGTTTTCCAATATTACAGCTGCAAAGCACTGATGGGTGTTGTCTTAGCTACTTTTCTCTTGTTGAGACAAAATACCCAACACCCAAAGTTAAAGGATGAAAGGTTTATTTTGGCTAGCAGTTTGAAGAGGTTTCAGTTTATAGTCGGCTGGCTCAAAGGCAGGGTGGCATAGCAGAGGGGCATCGCAGAGGAGAAATAGTCCATTACAGGGCAGACAGGCAGCAGCAAGAAGCAGGAGCAGCAACAAGCCACAGCAGCTAATTTTCTGATCCAGGCTACCCACCCTTAGGGCAGCTAACACATCCAGGGTGGGGCACCCTTAATCCCAGCATCCCATGCCCTTGATCCAGCCACCTCTGAAAAGGCCCACCTAAAACCACAGGAGGCTTTGGAGGACATCTAGATACAAACCATCGCATCTGTGTTGAACCTCAAGCCCTGGCCAGCCTTTGATCAAGTCATCAAGAAGCTTCTAGGACTTACAATGGTAGCTCCTCTGATAATAAATAGGGGGATGTTTTGTGACCAACAAGGTTGTATTGTAAGACCTGTTTATAGTTTCTGTCAGGAAAAAAATACAGAATAAAATAATTTCTGAGCAGAACAAGAAAAACTACCCCTCCACATAAAAAAATTTTAAATCTTCTACAGTTGCAGAAGAGCCAGGAAATTCATGGACTCAAAAACAAATAAATCCACATTTGAAGCCCTCACATAATTCTTAGAATGAAAAAAGGAATAAATGAATAACTGAATGAATGATTAATATGATTATAATTATTATAATTTATCAACTAAACAGGATTAGGCCCGACTTTTATCCTCAATCAAGTTAGCAAATGTTTTATTCCAAAAAGATCTCTATTTGGGAAAAATGTACAACTCAAAGGCTTCATTAAAGATGATTGATTGCATTAGCTCAGAATATGAGACTCTTCTAATGTCACCCTGGGACAAAAACAGCCTCTTAACTACACAAAGTCTGAAGGTTAACAGTAAAACTAGGGCTCTGATGACTAGAGGAAAAGGAGCAGGATTCCTTGGGAGAAATCAGCCTTATTTGGACATGGTGTTTTTTTAGGCCTGTCATCCACCTTTCTTCACCTTTGTTAAGCATAGGAACTGGAGGTCTCATGACCTTAAATACAAAAATCTCAGTTAGTCCAGGAAATCTCTTTGATAAAATGGCAAGTTTTAATTTTCTTGTATTTGAATGGCATGGATTGTGTGGTGCCATATACACAAATTATGGCCAGCCAGTACCTACTTTCCAAACACCCAATTCTTCCCAGGTGCCTCAGAACCTCCTGCCTTGTCCCTCCTGTGGGAGGTGCTGCTGACACCATTAGGCCCTCTGCTCCTCACCTGGGCTCCTGTCCATGGCAGGCTCTGGAGTGCTGCAGTTAGCGTTGTAACAGTAAGCAGTATTCTGGCATTCGTGGACTAACCTATGCACCTACTCACCATGACTCACGTTTTCTGAGTTTAAACCAACAATTTATAACTTGTACTTGAGCATTTATGTTGCTTTTATAATGCCTCTTCTTGGAATTCCATGGAAATGAGCATTCATTATTATCAAAATGAACCAGTGAATGAGCCAAGCTGAGGACTGCAAAGTCCTATAAACCTTAAAATCAGTATGCTGGTGTCATCACTAAGTAAAATAATAACAGATCTTGGATAAAGAAAAAAGGGCTTCACTTTTCTCAGGGGTAAAATGGAACTGCAAGGATCAAATGAGATTGTGTGAAAATGCCTTAGATGTTGTGAAGTGACATATAAATTCAAGTATTATCATGGGTAGTACATTTGTAAGAGCAGAGACACTAGAGAGGGGTTTTCTTGGTTTAATTTCTGGATTGGAACCATTCTATTCTATTTGAGCTACTATTTATTCTATCCGAACTATTCTAGCTGTATGAATTTGTGGAAGTTACCTAGCTGCTTTGTGCCATATTATTCTCCTGAGGACAATAATAGTAACTGTAGGAACTGATGGTTGTGAGGATTAAAATGTTAAAATATGTAAAGTGGTTGGACATACTAACTGCTATTTAAGTGTCAGCTCTCATCATTGTCAGCACCAGCAATAGCAATGGTAGCAGCAGCTGTATCTGTGAGAAGCACCATGGCCTGTGGAAAGACAATGGCCTGGAAAGACAAAGGACAGGAATCTGATGGTTCTGAGTGGAGTGGATGAGCCTTATTGTTGTAATTATATGCAGCTGCTTTACTAGTCACTCAGGAAACTTAATAGCTATTTTGGATATTTATTTCAGTTTAGGGATCTTTAGATAGAATAAAACTGTGAAATACATTAATGGTTTCTTCATTACTTGCTTTTTTTTTTTCCTTCAAGGCTGTGGCTCCTAGCCAAAGGATTCTGAGATAGATGCTGTTAAGGGCTTGCCTAAACATGCCTTTTCATCTAAAAATGTCACTGGCAGGTAGCTCTGTAGACAGAACACAAGCTTGTATTTCTACACTATCTCCAAACTCACTGAGATAGCCAGAGAGAAGTAAAACAAGAAGATACGAAGGGCTAAGAAGCTGCAAAAGATGTCAGCACAGTTTTGGAAGAAGTAAAGTGTTTTCACAAAGGGCATCTGTGTTAACATTCTGTCTCTTTGACAAAATACCTGAGAAAAACAAAAGAGGAAAAGCTTATTTTGTTTTTTTGCTTCAGAGGTTTCAGTCCACGGTAGGCTGGCTGGCTCCATTGTTTCTGAGCCTGTGGTGAGGTAGTACATCAAGGGTCAAGGGTGTGGCAGGGACAGAGGGAAGAAGAGAGAGAGGGAGAGGGAGAGAGGGAGAGGGAGAGAGGGAGAGAGGGAGAGGGAGAGAGGGGGAGGGAGAGAGAGGTGGAGAGGGAGAGGGAGAGAGAGAGAGGGAGGGAGAGAGAGAGAGGGAGGGAGAGAGAGAGACAGAGAGAGAGAGAACAAGAAAGTAAGAGGGTAAGGACAGGAGACAGTTCTTCTCAGGTCATGCTCCCATGGTCCAATCCAAATCCGTCAATGGATTAATCCACCTATGAAGTTGGAGCCCTCATGATCCAATCACCTTCCAAAAGCCCATTAGCTACCAACCAAATCCTCAGCACATGATCTCTGAGGAACATTTTAGATCCCAATCACAACAGCATCTAATTTAGTATAAGTTTTTCCCATTCTACTAAGTGTCTACAATTGGAGATGCCAACCGAAAGCAGACTGAGTCCTCTGTGAATCCTCAAAAGTCTTAGGAACTGGTTGCTCCAGACATCTCTGAATCCAGAGGGTAGAGAGGGACTGAAAACAAGGGGAATCTTTTCAAGTCTGTATAAGAAGGAGCCAGATCCCAGATTTTTCCTTTACCCCACACAGCTAGGAGCTATTGCTCCTCTTCCATCCAGCAGGTAAAGGAAGATTTGCTATCCAAAGAGAGTGAGCCAGAGAGTCTGATCCAGGGGATCTGAGGCATAATGGATAGGAAGAACACAAAGCCTTACTGAACCCATTAAGACCCCTAGAAGTCATATATATCAGGCCACTGTCTTCACCCTACCCTCTGCAGCAGTACTGGCACACTGTCTCTTCTGTGCAGGGCAGCTGCATTGCAGAACTCTAGGGAGCCATCATTCTGCAGATTTTGAAGTGAATGGAGCTCCCTGGAGCAGACAGGGGAACTGGGTAACTCAAGAGAAAAAGCCAGGTGCTCCCTTTGTCATCTTATAGGGAGGCCTATCAAATGGCAAGCCCCAAACACATGCACTGAACTGCTGATCAGCAGTTTGATGAACAAAGATCACCAGGTACTTAAGGAGGCTTCTAATGCAAAAACCAGAAATCAGTAAGGAGTTCAAAGAAAACAGTGAAAGAAAAAGATGATTTCAGAAAAAAAGATTAATAATCTCAGAAAGTAAGAGAAGATAATATGTCCATGACACACATATAGCATTCTATGAAAAGGAATAAAGTTCAGAGAACATGAAATAATTCTTGGAAATTAAAAATAGGATATAATACTATCCATACAATGGAATATTATTAGGTTATAAAAAAAAAAAAGAACAAAGCATTAACTTATGCAACATGGACAGCCCTTGAAACTATTATGGTCAGTGGAAGAAGCCTAAAACAAAAGAGACACATATTGTATGATTCCTTTTATATGAAATTTCCAGACTAGGTAAATCCATAAGGACAGGAAGTAGATTAGTGGTTGTTTAGGGCTGCAAAAGGGAGATTTGAGGTGATAACTGAAGGGTATGGGGCTTCTTTCAGGGTGATTAAAATGTTCTAAACTTGAGTGTAGCAAAGTTGCACGACTATAAATATATTAAAAGCTATGAATTGTACATTTTAAGTGGGTAAATTTTATGGTAAGTGAACGATATCTCAATACATCCTTAAAAAAGTGGTTTGCACAGACAAAAAATTTCAACAAAGGGTTAGAAGATAGAGAAGAGAAAATCAGAATAGAAAGACAAAAAATGATTAGAGGATATGATGGTATAAATATAAAGTGTCCCCCAAAGAGTCATGTATTGAGGGCATTTGATTAATTCACTGATGAGTTCACTGCTGATTGGCTTTGGGGAAATGACTGGATGATAAGGATTCTAACTTTATCCATGGGTCCATCCACTGATGAGACCATAATTTGATGGCCTTGGGAGGTGATGGAAACCAGAGAGGAGCTTAGTTGAAGGAAGTAGATCATGGGGCTTGGGATCTATATGGCTCCCGCTCCCCTCATTTGTATTTTTTTCCTCTCCCTCTGCCTCTTGACTGCCAGGAGGCAAGCAGCCTCTTCTGCCACTGACTCC
This sequence comes from Heterocephalus glaber, assembly GCF_000247695.1. The sequence continues at coordinate 8,397,305 of NW_004624792.1, read as the reverse complement.
TGCCACCGTGATGTTATGCCTTGCCTCAGGCCCAAAGTAATGGAGCTAGTGACCATGGACTGAACCAAAATAAACCTCTTCTCCTTTAAGCTGCTATTATCAGGTATTCTGTCACAATGACAAAAGTAAAGTTGACTAACACAGGGGGTCAGCTTAGGGCATTTAACCTCCAACTAAGAGGAATACCAGAATGAGGAAACAGGAAAAATATAAAAGTAAATATTATCAAATAAATTGTGTTAGTCAGAACTTGAGTTTGACTGTATAGAACCCCACACCCAAGTAATAGTTGTTTAGACAAATTGTTGATTTTATATTTATCACATAAAGGGTAGTCAGCAGGTATGGGGCCTCTAAGTTGTCAGCAGAGACTCAGGTTCCTTCTACCTCTGGGCTTGGACATCATTTATTTTGCTCTCCTTCTCCCACAGAATGGTCTCTGCCCACCTGCTTCCCACCTTAGTCATTGCAGGTAGGTGGAGGAATAAGGAGGAAGAAGAGGGGCAAAAACATTCATGCCAACTGGAACTTCAATTTGAAGTTACATTAGACAAAACTGGCTCACATGACTTCATCTACCAACAAAAGTGGCTGGGAAACTCTTGTTAGGCACATTTCCATCTTGTGTAGAGAGCTTCTGTTAGTGAGAAAGTAGGAAAGATACATTTTGTAGGTAATGAGGGATCTCAGCTATAGAAATAGTTTCCTTGAACTAGATGACTGACTTCCCAGATTTTAAAGGGTCTCTGAGCATCTAGAAGAATGAGAAAAAATATAACACTGTGAAATTTAAGAATAGTAGAGTTTATTCTCACCCCCACATCCTGTACTAGGGATGAACCCAGGGCCTTGTACCTGCTAGGTAAACACTCCACCACTGAGCATGTGCCCTGGCCTTTTTAATTTTGAGACAGAGTTTTGCTAAATTGCCCATGCTTAAACTCAAGATCCTCCTGCCTCAGCCTTCCGAGTAGCTGGGACTTCAGGTGTGTGACATCACACCAGACTTTGGAAAAATATTTTTAATTTAAAAAGTTTTCAGATGGAACACGCAAGTGAGATACAAGGAACCACAATACTATCAGTCTCAACAGCAACCCTGGAAGCTGTCAGCCATGAGAGAGAAATCTATTTTCATCCTACATGAAAAGTCAAGCTATCAAGCAAGTATAAGGAAAGATTAAAGACTTTTCCAAACAGGCCAGGTTTCATAAATTTTGCCCCCATATAGCCTCTGTAAGGGAAGGTATTGGGTATAGCAAAACAAATGCTATAGCAAAACAAGGTTATAAACGAAAAAAAGAGGGAGACGTGGCTACAGAAAATAGATGATCCAACACTGGTGAGAGGCAGAAGGGACTCCCAGGGTGCTAAAGATGCAGAACAAAAGTTCTGTACATGACTAGAGATGGGGCGATTGTTGTCTGGTTTGCCAAGAGAGACCTATTTTCCTAGTGTCCTTCAGCATTTGTCCTGAGCCAATCTTTCTTTCTTTCTTCTCTTTCTTTCCCTTTCTTTCTTTCTTTTCTTTCTTTCTTTCTTTCCTTCTTTGTCTCTCTCTCTCTCTTTCTTTCTTCTCTCTCTCTTTCTTTTCCTTCCTTCCTTCCTTCTTTTCTTCCTCTCTTCCCTCCTCCCTCCTCCCTCCTCCTCCCCGCCCCGTTGCCTATGTTACTCAAACTTGAGATGCTCTTGCCTCAGTCTCTTGAATAGCTGAGATTACAGCCATGTGCCACCATGCCATGCCTGAGTATTTCATTTTTAAAAGAGTGTTAACTGTTGCTGTAAAATAAACCAGGATGGGTGAGTTAGGAAGACCTCTGCTTCATACTCAGACCAGCAATAATCCATTTCTTTTTTTCCTTCTGATCCTTTCTATTCCTTATTCCACGCAAAACACTAATAATAGAAACAAGTGGTTTGGGACAGACAACGCCTTTGGTTTCAGATGACAGCAAGAGAGAAACTTTGCCCCACACCCCTTTTGTGCATCAGCCCATTATGCCAGGACCTCACTATGAGGCTTAATTTTAGGTTATTTGACATACATACATGGAATAGAGGGCCTCACTTTTAAGAAATGATTTTTGATTTTGCAGTAAACTTTCATCAGCAATAAACTAAACCATTAAATAAATGCATGTTGCATGAAAAAATCAGAACAGAATGTCTAAATGTCATGAAGGTTGCTGATGGATGTCTAGCGTGCGGACAATGTTTGTGTTCACCATCTTCCATGGGAGCTGTCATTTTATCACTGACCACACAGAAACCGGAAGGCGCAGATCTGCTGAGGAAATACTGCAATCACTTTCAAAAGCTAGTATTTATTTTAAGAAGTTATTTTAAGTACTTATTTCCAAAGACAACAATTTGATATGTGCACCTGTCATTCCATGAGTTTGACTTTTTGTTTGTATCAAATAACTCTTCTCCTAATTTTGCTTTTTTATTTCTAGTTTTCTTGTAGATATGAAAAATGAGGCAATTGCTGTTTATGTTGGCTCCATAATAGCAACAGAACTTTGCAAATGGTTGATGATGGTGGTTTGATAATGTCATCAGATGTTTCAAAGAGAAAAGCAGTTTAGCCAAATTATGAGTCCTTTTTGTTCTCCAAATATATGGAATCAGTGTAAAGAGGTTCATTCTGCCAAAGATGAAATGTCTGATATTATTGCTAGTTGTGTTGTAAATTCAGCTTAAAAAGTCACTATTAAAAATAGTATAATTTTTTCAGAGATAACTTACATATAATTTTTGAGAACTAATGCACTACGAGACAAAAAATTTTCTTACTACTGTTAAGAAACCAAATGGTCTTAGCAATAATTTCTTGGATATGACACTATAAGCACAGGCAACAAAAGTAAAAATAGATAAGTGGAACTACGTCAAACATAAAAGCTTCTGCAAAGGAAACTACAGTGTGAAAAGGCAGCCTACAGAATAAGAGAAAATATTTGCACACTATATATCTGATAGGGAGTTAATACCTTAAAAGATATCAAGAATTGCAACAACCCAATCACAAAAACAAACAAACAAACAAACAACCCAATTCTAAATTGGGCAAAGTACTTGAAAAGGAAGCAGACAACAGGTGCACAAAAAGGTTCTTGGCATCACTAATTATCAGAGAAATGCAAATCAAAGCCCCAAAATATCACTTTGTGCCTGCTACAATGGCCATTACTGAAAAAAAAGAAAAGAAAGAAAAAAAGCCCAGAAAACAAAGAGAGGTGGTGAAGATGTCAAGAAATTGGAACCCTTGTTCACAGAAATGTAAAATGCTGTAGAGATAGTATATAAGGTCTTCAAAAAATTTAAAATAGAACTACTACATGGTCCAGCAACTTCTGAGTTTTATCAGAAATAATTGAAAACAGAGTCTCAAAAAGATATTTGCACTATCATGTTCATTGCAGCACAATCTGAATGTTCATTGATGGATGAGTGGCTATAGAAAGTGTGGCATACATACAATGAAATATTATTCAGCCTTTGAAAAGAAGGAAATTGCATCATAACTACAACTTGGATGAAGCTTAAGGACATTATGCTAAGTGAAACAAACCAATCACAGGACAAATACTGCATATTTCCATTCATATGAGGTATATAAAGTAATCAGACTCTTAGAAACAGAAAGTAGAATGGTGATTTCCAGGGGCTGGGGGAAGGGAGACATGGGGTGTTGCTATCCAATGGGTACAGAGTTTCATTCATGGAAGATGAGATTCTAGAGACTTGCTGTACCACAATGTGCATTCAGTTAATAATGCTGCACTGTGCACTTAAAATTTGTTATGAGAGTAAATTTCATGTTATGTGGCTTTAACCACAATTTTTCTAAAAAGCCAAATGGGGCAGAAATGCATTTGGAATTGTTCATGACATACACATAATTGTAATTGCATCCAGTCAAGCTATGATTGTCTTTAATTTAAATGGAAGAGGTGATAGACATCGTTAAAACATACACACAGAACTACAATAAAATAAACATATGCACAATTTTATGATGAAACTGATGTTGAATAAAAAATACTTTTGCCTAGAACTTCCTCATTATGCCCCGACTAAATTCTACCTGCAGCTATATCTACACTCTGCTTTCTTTCTTATTATAATGGATAAACTGTTCTTAATCACATCAAAGGGCCTCTATACTCCCCTGCTGCTGTTAATCTTCTCCTGTCTTACTCCTCAAAGACTTCACTCCCATAATTTTCTCTTCTGTCTACTGCATCGTTTTCCTTTTTTCTAATGGATTAGTCCAATCAACATGAAATATATAGTAACTTCCACTGCTTAAAAAATTCTTAGTTTGATCCTAAATCCTTTACAACTATCCATCCTGCTTCTCTCCTTTTCACAGTAAAACTCCAAGGAGTTCTTTATAATGGATTCCTTGTCTTTGTTCATTTCTTCATTTCCTTGATCTACTCTTGATAAGATTCTCTGACCTTGCTGTTCCTTCAAAACTATTCTTTTCAAGGTTACAATGGCCTCCACGCTATAAATCTAGTGGTCACATTTCTGTATTATGTTTGGCTCTTGAGCACAACTGACTACTCCCACTTCCTCTTGGACTTTTATTCTTGGCTTTTAAGATGTTTAGTTGTTTGTTTTTGTGCCGCAGCCTCATTTTTTGGCTCCTCTTCTGTGGTTTGACCTCTTAAGTGTGGGAGTGCTGGAGTTTGGTCCCAGCCTCTTTTCTCTTTTTCTACAGTTGTTTCCCTAGGTAATATTGATCATTTCAATAGTTAATACCATGTACATGCTTCTAGTTCCCAAATTTATATCTCTATCCCTGAAATCTCTGCTACTGTGGCTTGGTATGTTCAGACATGCATTTGACATACTAACTTGAAGATTTAGTAGATATCTTAAATGCAACCTCCCCAAAAAGGAACATAATTTTCCCTGGTAAGACTTGATTTTATTCTCAGCCTTTTTCTATCCTAATAAAAAGTATCATTGTGTATGTCATTTCCCTTAGCCTGCACCTCCCACGTGCTGTTCATTAGTCAGTACTGTCAATTCTTCTCAAAACTCATTCTGAATTTGCCCATTTCTTCCCATGTCTATTACTACTGTATGTCCTAGAGCCACTGTCACCTCCTCCCTGGACCTCCACAGCCCTTTCTACCTCTTCTCTCTTGTTCCCACTCTCGCCCCTTCTACAAATCATTTTCCTCACAGAAGCTAGCCTGGGATCTAAAAGCACAAATCCCATCCTGAGGGATTTCTGTGCTTAAAAATCTCCAATAAGAGGATAAATCTCATTCACTACTGCAGCCTACAAAGGCAACCATGACTGAGCTCCCATCTGTCTGTCTCTGTCACCATTCTCATCTATGGTGATTTTTGGTCAGTTCCTAGAACACACATATTAGTTTCTTACCTTAGGGATGTGGCACTAAATGTTCCTTTCATCTGGAAAGTTCTTCCCTTGCATCTACACGTACCTGGTTCTCAACTCTTCAGAGAGACATTCCTAAGCAAGCTATCCCACACCACTCATACTACTTTCTCTCCTTCCTTCCTTCCTTCCTTCCTTCCTTTCTTCCTGTGGTGCTAGAGATTGAACCCAGGGCCTTGCAATTGTTCAGCATGCAATCACAGCTACAACCCAAATTTCTTGTGTTCAAATCACCATTGAAAACCATTACTACTTTACACATGTTAGTTTACTTTTTGCCCACTAGAATATAAGTACCACCAAAGTAGGGTTGCCAAACTTAGGAAGTAAAACCACAGAACACCCAATTAAATTTGAATTTCAGATAAGCAAAAAATGGTTTTAGTATAAATATGTCCCGTGCAATAATTGGGACATACTTATACTAAAGAATTATTTGCATTGCTTATCTGAGATTCAAATTAAACTGGGAATTGTATATTTTATCTGGGAACCCCATCCAAGAGCAGAATCCTTGGCTGCTTTGCTCATTACCCCAGACTGGTGATGAGTGGTGATGAGTGTCTGACATAGAGCAAATGCCCCACAAAATATGATTAAAGAAGAAGTAAATTATCAATTTGTTTGATCTTAGCCTAAAAACTAGTTTTAGTTATCTAGACCATAGCCCAGTGGGTCTCAAACTTAAGCTTATAGCCAAATCACTGCAGGCCTGTTAAAGCACATTATTTCCGAGCCTGGCTACAGAGATCCTGATTCAACTGGTCTGAGGTGGCCTTGCAAATCAGCTTTTCCAGTATGTTCACAGGTGAGGTTGAGGCTACCAATCATGGGTCACACCCTGAGAAGCACTGGGCTAGTCCACCCTGGAAATCTATGGTTTCTGACTTGCCCATTACACATGCAACCTTTGCTCAGATTCAAATCTATGAAGAACAGAAAAAGACACTGTGATGGGTATTCCAGTGGGTCAGCAAACAAAACTTGGACTGATTCTCACCCTGTAAGACAGGATCACCTCTGCCTATAGCTGGCTCTTAGCTTTGTACAGCTCACCCAGTGTTTCATGAAGAACACCTCTTTGGCTGGGAGAAATATCTAGCCACAATGTGTATGTCAGGATTGTAGGCACACCTTATAGGAAATGCAGGCAGCAGTCAGAGCGGCACAGTCAGAGCAGAAAACAAGGTTTTACATGACAGTGTCTTGAAAGACTAGCCAAACAGATTGAAGTCCCAGGGGATCCTATTTATGTTTTCCAAGTTAATTAAATTTATTTAATCAGTTGTTTCAGAGCTAGTTTTCCCCTTAGGATTGGTAGCCCGTGATGACAGACAGAGGACAAAGAAATTGCTCTACCAGGAGGCACCACAAATTGTGTTTCAATACAGTTTATGACATTTAGGGTCTTCTGGGACCCCTTCATTTCCATAAAATATGATTCCTCTCCCCTATTCCTAAGCAATCTATATATACATATTCAAGCTATGTACCTCAGAGATATTTTTTCCATCTTCCTCATTTTTCCTTGGTCCCATGTGGCCAGACTAGTATCTTGTAATACATTTCTGTGTGTTTACACTTTTTTCATTTCATTTCATGAGTTAAGAGACTGAATTGAGAGGATCAGTCTGCTTCAGTGATGGAATAATCACGAAAGGCTGTTTCTTAGGTGATTTTAAACTACTGTGCTACTTTTCCAGTTTCTCAGGTTTCAACCTTAAAGCTATCTTCCAGGCCCATTTTCACTCTCCTCTTTATTTCACTACTGCATACTTTTGAAGTCCCCTTCTTCTCCCTCGTGTCTCCATGTGTGACCCTGTTTCAAGTCCTTGAAGCTCTTCCCTGACTCCCATCCTGTGAATAGTTCATTCATTTAGTCATGCAACATCAGTTATTGGGTGTTCACTATAAGTCAAGTTGTCGCCCTTCCTTTCAAAGCATTGATCCGAGTATCTCTTGCCGAGTATCTCTCTGACCACGCCTGGGACATACCCTGAATTCCTCCATAGCATGTAGGTCTTGCCAGGGCTTTCACACTCTCCAGGAATGTTCTCTACATCTGTCTTTGTAGAAGTTCTGTCTCAACTTCAAGGTTTTGGGTCCCCAGATGGCCTCAGTCACACTGTACACAGTCCCCTCGCCCTGTACTCCACTGCCCACGTTGTCTCCTTCAACACAAAATGCATCCCAGTAGTCCATACTTTGTATTATTGTGGCATGCTTTGGGTTTGTTTCTTGACCAGAAGGTGAGCTCTGGACTTAAAGTGATAGTTATCACATGATTGTTCCTCCAGAAATAGTTCCTCTAGGACTTGTTTGTAGCTCAGTTACAACCGAGTCACTTATCACTAAACAAAGGGGATGCATTCTGAGTGCCGCATCATTAGACAAGTGTGTCTTTGTGGCAATACTCAAGAGCATACTTACACAGATATAGATGGCAGAGGTCAGTCACTTCAACATGATGCCCTAAAAACATGACTGTGAGGCTGCCGCTGCTACTGCTGTAACATAGCATACTGTTTTATAGTAACTTTTTGTTTCAGTACTGGGTATTGAATGCAGGGCCTCTACATTGAGCCACATCCTCAGCTGTTTTATCATTTTTTATTTTGAAACAGCATCTCGCCAAGTCACTAAATTGCCCAGGCTGGGGTTGAATTTTCAATCCTCCTGCCTCAGCCTCTCAAAATGCTGGGATTGCAAGCCTGCACTACCACAAGCAGTTTATAGTACCTTTTCTTCTTTTTCTTTTTTTTTTTTTTTTGGTACCAGGGATCTAACTCGGGACTTTGCTCTTGCGAGGCAGCTGGCGGCACCACTGAGCTAAATCCCTGGCCTCTCTTTTTTAATAAGTAGAAATTTTCCCTAAAATAATGATAAAAGGTATAGTACAGTAGATACCTAAACTAGTAATATCATCATTTAGTATCATTTCCAAGTATTATGCAGTGTATATAATTGTAAGGTGCTGTACTTTTATAAGACAAGTAGTACAGTAGATTTGTTTCTACCAGCATTACAACACATGAGTAATGTGTTAAGCTAGAGATCACTAGGCAACAAGAATTTTTCAACTCTTTTATGATCTTATGGAACCACTGTATATAGGTGATCTGTCCTCCACTGAAACACTGGTATGTGCAGCATGTCTGTCCTACCTATGATTAACTCTGAGGTACCACTGAGGTCACTAGCACAGTTGTCTGGAGAGAAAAAATACGATGGCACATCTTTATTAAAGCATATCATCTTCTGAGAAGTCCTCTTCCTACATACTGAAAAATTAACTACAACCTCTACCACCTTTAGCTTCCTGCTTGGAGGATTTGATGTGACGAATGGCACTTAAACAACATTGTAGTTAATCAGGTCACCAAAGTGACCAGAGCCAAAAAATTCTGAGACTGACAATATGTTTTCTTATTTTAAGTCTCCCCTTAGTTCCAATGTTCCAATGTTGCATTTCATCTTTATTTTCATTTATCATAAAAGCTCTATTAAATAACATAAAATAGAATATTGAAAGAACCTCCTTGCCTCAATTCTAGCATCTGAATATATATGTTCTGATTTCTCATAGTTTTTTCCAGACTGTTCTCCAAACATCAGCTTTAAAAAAAAATCTTAATCATAGGGGATAAACAAATTTGTATTCTGTTGTTTCTACTTAATATTGTATTATCAACATTCTTCTATGTTGTTGCATAATTACAATGTTCAGTGACAGCATAAAATTTTACTGGGTAATATGCTATGATTCATGTAGCTATTCTACTAATACCAGATAATTTGTTTTCCTTTTTTCACACCCATCCTTCCTTACAGATTCCACTTCAATCAACATCGTTAAGTACACAGCTTAACACAAATATTTATTAGGATCAGATTCCCGGAGTGAGTGGGATTATTTTGTGAAAGGGGATAAGCCTTTAGTATTACTTGATACCACAGCTAAAATTATCACCATAAGGGATATTACCAGCTTCAATGGTAAATTTGTACACCAGATTGTTTGTCAGGATGCTCCCCGACAACAGAGGATATGACTCATTCAAGCAGTGTACTCTGATAGGATTTTGTGAGGGTCATATACATTCTATGAACTGAGGAGTGTTCCACTCATATCCACTCATGATCTGCCAAAGCACAGGCATTATTTATACAAACCTACGGCAAGTGTCAGCTGTCCCTAAACAAGTTACTGTAAGGTTGTTTTTTCCTTTGAGATATGAATATATATATCATAGATAGGTGCATGTATATGCATATATATCCACTGCAGCTGACCCAGCTCTAAACACTGGAAAAGGAAAAAAAGGGAGGGAATGCATATCCAGAGTCCACTGAAACTCAAAATCGGGAAGATTTCCAAGTTTTCCCAAGAAATCAGGGAGGCACAGTTTGCAACAACCCATTAATCCTTGTGGACTCATTGTTCCATCTCTTAAGTGATTTTTTTCGGTTCAGAAAGCACATGGGTATTTGGCTGATGAGAAACAATCTGAATTTTAAAAAATCTCTCCAGGGGAAGTAAAGAGCAACATCTTGGCTCCCCTACAAATCCCCATCACTCCTCCCTATCTGTGTGTTCCCACCCCATTCTCTACCCATCACCCCAAACCAGGTGCTTAGAGGAGCAGCCTCCGTGTTATACAGCCTTCCTGATGACAAACATCCTGTGTTTTATCCTTCTTGCTATTTCATAGATATGTGTGAGGTGAAATCAGTAATACAATTGAAAACTTCTGAAAGCTAAAAATAGCACTGGGGTTCAAGGTATAAATATTTATTTGTATCATCATCATCACTAAATCTTCCAAAACAGCAAGAAAGAAGAGACACTATTACTAAAAATGTGCAATTGGGAAAAAAAACCCTGCTAATGTAGATATCAATATAAGAATAAAGTTGCCTGAGTCACGCGGAAAACACCGAATCACCCCGCTGCAGACACGCAGGTCTGCCCACACCTTACTGAGGGCCCCAGTCCCACGGAACACGCCAAATCAGCCTGCTGCAGCCAGGCAGGTCTGTGCACGCCCTACCGAGGTCCTGAGTCACGCAGAAGACACCGAATCACCCCACTGCAGAAAGGCAGCCACCTGATTCTACATTACAAAGGGGCAGAGGACACCAGACAACCAGACCAAGGTACTGAGTCCACTGTTCCTGGCCCAGAGGTGGGGGCTTCTGAGCCGTGGTCCCACTGCTCCTGGTCCAGAGGAAGGGGCTTCCCGGTCACCATCCCTCCTGCTGCTCCCAGCCCAGAGGAAAGGGCTTTTGGGCCACCTTCTGCCCCGCTGCTCCCAGCCCAGAGGGAGGGGCTTCTGAGCCACTGTCCCACTGCTGCTGGTCAAGAGGAAGGGGTTTCCCGGCCACCATCCGGCTGGCTGCTCCCAGCCCACAGGAAAGGGCTTTTAGGTCGCCATCCCTACCACTGCTCCCGGCCCCTGTCCCACCTCTCCCAGCTCAGAGGAGGTAATTCGTGCAGGTGCTAAGAGGCCCCCGCCCCAGTCGAAATGAGAAAACATGTAAATAAGTCTCAAAACCAGACTTCCACATCACCTACAGCA
>NW_004624792.1:8350177-8365032 GCF_000247695.1 Heterocephalus glaber | reverse complement strand
GGGAATGAGGAAAAAAGAAGAACCAAGAGAGATTATGTAAAGGTGCAAATTTCCAATGATGAATGTATACCTAAAATGTACCAATAAAATAAAATTTTAAAAAAAATGAAAGAAGGAAACTATTCTGATCTTGGCATTGCAAATTCTCTGTACCTTAGTCGTTGTCATGGTTTGAGATGTCCCCTCAAAGCCTCCTGTGGTCATAGGCTTGATCTAGAGTGTATGAAGCTAGAATTCATTCATGATGCAATGCTAGGCTCAAGGGCCCTAGGATTAAGGTTGTGAGTGCTGCCCCCCCTAAGTAGCCTGAATACGATAAAAGGGGCAGGGAGACACTGTTAACACTCTCTTGTTACCTTTGCTGCCTTGTGTGTGCCATCTTGTTTCTGCTCTGCCATGCCTGTTTGCTGTCCCTGCCTTGGAGTTGGCTGATTATGGACTGAAAGCTCTACAAACTGTTAGCCAAATAAACCTTTTCCCCTTTAACTTTGGGTGTCTGGTGTTTTGTCTCAGCAACGAGAGAAAAGTAACTAACGCAGTAGCTAATAAAATTGTCTTTAAAAAGATATTTTCATATTTAGTTCAGCTTTCTAGTTGTTATCAGAAACAAGTCTGATATAATGTAACCTATTGAGCAATTGCCAGAAGCATAACTACCACCAGTGGATAATTTAGCTAATTGCGAAACCACCATGACCTACAAATCACCAGTATCTCATATTCCATTAGTAAAAAGTAAAGTAAAAGCCATCATTGCATTCATGGTTAGCTCAGCAACTCAACGCATAATCCCATCTAATTTTCTACAAAGCCTGTGCTCTCTCTATTGCTAATGTGCCATTTATTACCTCTGTTATTGTTTTCAATGTCCTCCCTGAGACACTCCACATTTTCTATCTAAACACACTTCTCCTGGATCTGTCATCATCCCCTTGTTATACTTTTACAATAGTCTCCTCTCTTTTGTTTACAAATAGCAAATACGTGCTGTGTTCCTTTAATTATGGTACTGGCCTCTCCTCATTTCTCTTTGAAATAGCTATCCTTTCATTATTTTTGCCTCATTGTAGGGAACAGGGAAAGGGGACGTTACCAGAAACTCTGCAGTGAGTCCTGGTCTCCTGCGAGCCACGGCAGCACACGCCAAATGACAGGAAAGGTAGAAAAATGAGACTGAGAAGAAGCTGAGCTTTGGGTCTGATCAGTGCTGCTCTGGGGGGCAAAGATGAAAGCCCCCAGTTTACTGCACCTTTTATTCAGTACATCGGGAGAAACAAAGTGTAACAAATGACTTGCAGAGAGTTCAGTACATCCTGCATAAATAAGATGTAACAATCCAAAAACAAGGAGGAACTGAGTAGATATTTGTTCCTCCCAGGATGTTTTCAGCTCCCAGGATGTTTCTTGTCCTGGAGAATCACAGCTTCACCAGATCACTGAGGTCTCAGCTGTGACCGGAGGCCCAAAGGCAATTATGTCTCGGAATTCCATAGCTGGGCTGTAGGCAGGAGAACTAGGCTACCCTAAAATTATGTAGCATTGCTCCTGACACCTCATATATAATAAAAATAAATACATAAGTACTGAAGTTAAAAAAGAGGTCATCTGTCTGTCACTGACATTTCCCCAAACACCAGCAGTGGCCCATGCCACATTTTTGGAAACTGAGCTACTGTGAGAAGCAGAGACCTCACTTCCCTCGTGGAGGTAGGCATAGGGTGGGGGTGGGATGCCATGAGAGGATTCCCAGTCACTTCTTGGGGATGCTATCAAAAGGACTGACATGTCTGACAGAGAATGTATCACATGGCTTGTACAGCCCTTTACATTTTGAGACTCTACTTTCAGTTTTTAAAATCTCAAAAATAGCATATAATTCTAGAAATATTTATTTTATTTAGACATAATTTCAAGAATAAACATATGCTCTATGATCCTTATCAAAACAGACCATTGCAGGCTTCTCAGAAGGGTAGCACTCCTAGCTGGAAGTAGAATAATTGTAATATTCATATCAACGAGTTCCATGGTATTGCTTCTGCCTGAGTGGATCCTGGGGAGAAGGCAGTGCATAATAATTACTGGATTCCCCAGAGCAAACAAAGACAAAAACAGAAAACCCTCTTTTGATGAGAGTGGAGTTGGTAAAACGTTTTTAGTGTGATGGATTATTGCTTATTTCTGAAATTTATTTGAAGAGTAATGCCAACCATCCCAGGCCGAGTAAAATCTATTCTAACCTCCAAGATCTTCAAGAAAAGATGACTACACCAAATCCCTGTGTCATCCATTATAGACTTGGTTCCTCTACTGCAGCTGAAGGCTATTTCCTCTCCATCTTTTCATCAGTGGAGATGGATACCAGCTGGGCACTGATGCTGTAAAATGATCACCAAGCTACTGGAGGCCACAATTCCCGATCTTCAACCCAGCTTTTTCTTCCAACAGTTCCTTCCTCTTTAACCCTTCCTCACTGGCTCTAATTGTCAGGTTAACCCTAACTAATCTAGAATCTTCTCTGGATTTGTCTCAGCTCTAAAGGAGATATCTGAATACAGAACTGAGTGCACCAGTGAGACAAAGGAAGGAGCCATTGCGAGCCAGCATTGTACACGCTGCTGAAAAATAGGGCTGCTTTGCCTTGTCCCCAAGAGTGCCTCATTACCGAGAGGAAAACACAGCTCCTTCTGGATGAGATGCCTGCCTCAATATGGCCAACGTAATGATGTTACAACCAGGGGAGGAAAACGAATATTCCAGGGTCTGAAACCAGCTCCCCAGGCAGATGAAGCCAATAGAGCACAAAAGTCTTGCCAGCCAACCCTGTTGTAAACAAACTGAGGTGAGTAAGAATGGGGTCTTTTGTTCAATGAGATTCTAACTCCTGGAAAAGCCAAGAAGTATCATATCTGTCTTTGGGGTCCACTAAATACCTACAGTGTTGTCTTACACATCACAAGCAGTAAATAAACTTACCAATTCATAACCAAAGGAAAATTCACCAGCCTCTTTCCCTTAGTGAATTTGAAGCCATCTGATTAGCCAGAGAAGAGGGGTTTTATCTAAGTTCTACCCTCAGGTCCCAACTTCTGTTAGTTCTGTGAGGGGCCCTAACAGATAAAAGACCCTCCCTGCTGGGTCTGTGAGCCAATTGAAAAACAAAGCAAAACAAGATGGCAGGTGGAAGCTACAGTATCACCTTAGTTACTCTCACACTGAAGATGTAGCTTATATTTATCTGTGGGTAAATAAAGCTACAAACAGTAACCTCCTTCATAGCAGCCTGGGTCATGGTGACCTCCCAGTGTGGCCCAGTCCTATCCTTCCCCAGAGTACCCCTCAAATCCTGCCCCCCCAGATGGCAAAGTGACTCCAAAGAGGAGACCAGGGAGGTGCTGGTCCAATCACATGGGTTAGCTCTCTCTACATTTCCTTCCAGTTGAATCACTTGATCTTTGAGCAAAGAGAGTGACCAGCCAGGATGTTACATGGATGGAATGGTCAGATGTGGAGAACAAATGTACCGTCAAATTCAGCCCTGATGCCTTACCACCCTTACTGCAAGTCAGTCAGTCTTTCACCATTCTACATGCAACTGCCCTTGGCAAAACTCATCTTTCACAGGTACAATAAAGTATGTGTGTGTGTACCTGTGTGCACATCTGTACAAGGGGGCATATATGTGCACAAATATATGAGCATGTATTTATGTGCATACACATGTGAGTTTGTATGTGTTCATATGAATATGTGTGTGAATATGTATAGGTTTGCCTGTGGTGCAAGTGTATGTATATGTACATATGTGTGAATTGTGGTTTTGTGCACCTGTCCATGAATGTGTACAAGTGTGCAGGGGTCAGTGTTCATTCATGTGTATGTGCATATGTGTGTGTGTCTAAGCATGTATGTATATAGGTATAACAATAGTACAAGTATGTGTGCAGGTATGTATCAATATTTAGAACCAAGCTTTTGAGCATATAGTTGAATAGACCCATTTCAATAAACATTCTTGTGTACCTACAATTTCCAATGACTGTGGTGACTCACACCGAGACTTTTCTTGAGTTAGAGCTATAGGGTCATTAGTGACAAAAGGTTCCAGATGGAAGAGGAATCTCCTTATTCCAGAAATGAGGTGTTCTCTGGAAGATGAGGCATAGTGACAAGAGAAACAGCCATTCTTTGATCCCTAGCCATCAAGAGGACATAATTCCCCAAAGTCAATATATCTGTGGGGTTGATCACTCCGAGAGATCATCAGGACAGATACAGTGGCTTAGAATTGAATTCATCTTCCTTGCCCATCATCTTCCTCTGTATCTCAGCTGGTGACATCATTATGTAACTAGTGATCAGATTGGGAAAATCTCTTTGTCACTCTACTAGAAAACCAATTGTATCTGCAAAACATGTCACTGTTTGCTTCCCATCTTCTGTCACCTAGTTCAGGCCTTCATTCTGTCTCACCTAGACCAATGCAATAATGTCTTCACCTGGAAGCCCCAGCCCCACCTTAGTCATTTCCCTTCTCCACTCTGATCAAAGGTTTTCTTTTGCTCTGACAAGGAAAGGTCATGTTTCTTATCAGAGAAGCCAAAGTTCTCCACAAATTGGCCATCTCCCTTCATTCACTACCATACCCTTCGATAATGAGAGTCTTCAGTGGGAGTCTTTGAGGCAGTGGAATTTTAAACAAAGGAGAGACTGCTCTTGCTTCAGTAGTCTGCTCAAACCACAGCAAGCCACATTCTGGATATCAGCATGTCCACTGTGGATGACCTGACAGAGAAATGAGGGGATCAACCATATCTTTCAAGTCAAGACACATTTGTAGATCCAAGGAAGAATCAAGTTCCAAGAGAGGACAGGCTGCAGGGTAGCTCTAGACAACAGATGAGGCTCTCCAAGGGCATCGAAGACATAGAAGTAGAAACTTCAATGTGCCAAAGTAGCCTGGAAGATCTCAGTCTGAAGAATCCAGGAGAGCAAGGGCCTAATGAAACAATTAAATTGGAAAAGCACACACAACAGCAACCAAAGTGCATTCCGAAAATGAAGAATGGTTAGTGGGCAATGTCAGGACCCAGGCAGCTAAAAGCCAATAATAGGTACATTCTCAAGGTACTGAAAGAGGCTGAAAAAAATCAAATGTCAGATGAAACAGACTAATCAGCTGGGGGCTGTCTGTGGCTCTAAGGGGTGTGGTACAGTCTCAGGAAGAGTTGCAAGCACTGGGGTTACTTGCCTGAAAAGGGGAGGGTGACTATTAACTAAATGATAAGCTATGAGAGGCACGTAATGCAGCTATGATGTCTTGATCAGAAGCTAATCAATATATATTGGTTGACGGATTGCTTACTTCAGACTCTTAATTATATTGTTGGAATGGCTTTGATTTCCTGGTTTCTTTCCCTTCTCCCCCCCCGGCAGCTGTGCTTCCCTCAGCAAATGAAAGCTGTTGCTATTTCAGCATCATTGCTGAGAAGGGCATCGTTGGAGCATCTTTATGTCAGGCTGAGCTCACTCATCCAGATTAATTCCTTAGATGTTCAGCATAATTTCTGGTAAAGTCACCTTTTGGTCTGAACAAAAAGCAGATAACTCACTTTATCTATGAGCCTTTTTATCTTGTTGAGAAACAAACATTCTCATCCATCCAATTTTCATGGCTATTCAAGAAATTGCTAGAAGAAATACAGACTTTGGAAAGACAGATTAAGTCTTTGCTCCTCACTATCACATGAGTGCCTAGCATCCTTCCAATTTCTGATTCGGTTATGCAGGGATTACAGAAACATGGTGATTACTGGAATCTCTAAGCTTCTCACTGGTTTTAAAGAGATGGCTGATTTCCACTTTTATTTATAGAACCTTCAAGAATGATCTCCAGAGGCCAAGAGTCTGAGAAGATATTCAGAATCTTAGAGCTAGAGAGGATATTTGGGGTTATCTAAACCTTTCCTATGTTGGCTGAGTAAACTGAGGCTCAGAGGAGGGTGGCTTGCCTACAATCCTGCAACAAAGAGAAATGCTGGTGCCTCCAGGCTCAACTATGCCATGTCTCCTCCTTGACAGAGACACCACAGTGAATCCAGATACTAAAAATGAGTGCAAAGGAAGGGGTGACTGAAATACTACAAAAAGCAATCGAAACAAGAGATGCAAAACTAAGGGGAAAAAAATCTTAAACAAAAATACATAATGATATTTGCTCCCTAGATCAGGTAATCATTTTGCTAAACATATTTATACAGCCATAAGGCAAAGCACTCTCAGGCTGTCTAAACATGTGTTTTTCAAAAGGTTCATTGTATTCTTTTTCTCCTGCAAAAATGACAAGCAGTTATAATCCTTTTCTGAGCAAATGATGACAACCCCGAGCACCCAACATTATGAAAATTCAGGTATATAAGTTTAGCTTTCATTTTCCTCAGTTTTTATTCCCTAGAACAAAGGAAAATTACAGGCATTGTGCTGACAATGGAAGAGCAAGCTTTTTTCCCCTCTGGTTTCTTGTTGCTAGGGTATAAGACCACGTGGGCCATAAAACTCTCTCCCATCTGGATGGTTTTTGAAACTTCTCTGGGACCTAGTTTTTACAGTTGAGCAATTAATTCTCTCTAACACTTGAAAGCTGTTGAAATAAAGGAGATTTCAGAGAGAATAGTTCATGACCTTCTTTGCCTTTGTGTGTTGTACTGAGAACTGACCTCCTGCATTTACTGGGAGTGAAAAATCTATTAAAATCTCTTAGGTGAATACTTCAATAGGCTGATTTCATTTTGAAACTAATCATTTGGTGCATTTTAGAAGGCATGATAAATGATGTAATCTCAAATATTAATATTACCAGATAATAAGCTTTTTAGTCAGATTCAGATTTTCATTACAACATCTCAACAATTCTATTAGTCTACATCTACAACATTTGAAGTCTGATAAAAGCAACAGTGTTTGGTGTAAATATTACAAAAACTACAAAAGGTTATATTAGGTTACCTATCATTAACCTAATCAAAAATTTTTTGGAATAATATGAAATTATTAAAAATATTTGGGATTATAGACAAAAATAAAAACTAATATATATATAAAACTACAAATAAATTATATCTATCTACCTAGCTACCTTATGAATGGGCCAAATAGGCTCAGAAAAGGAATTAATCATTCTTAAATTAATCTCTAAGTCAATGTAATTTTCACCAAAATCTCATGGTGATTTTAAATGGGAAAAGGTAGTTGTAAAATTTATAAAGAAGAGTAAAAGTGAACATATAGTCAAAGGAATTCTGAGAAAGAAAAACAAAGACATGACACAGGGCGCACATAGGACATACGTGGGAGGACCACATGGACTGTGCCTAGTACATTTGCAGCTTCTCCCGTCTGAAGGTGGAGCCCTCTTTTCCCACTCCTTGAGTCTATGTCTAGCTGTGCAGCTTGCTCTAGAGCCCTGGGCATTAGCAAAGATGAGCACACGTACACAAGGTTTCCCCTTTCTTGACTGGGGAAACCTCCAAACCCCTGTGAAGCTTCCTTAGCAAGCCTTCAAGAGGCTGAGAGGCCATGTGAGGGAGAGGGCTGACCATCCCAGCCAAGGTCCCTCACAGGTGAGTGAGGCCACCCTATACTGTCTAGCCCCTGCCAATCAGGCCCAGTCCAGCAGGAGCACCCACCAACCCACAGCAAGGAGCCCATGGTGTGAGCCACCAGGCCATAGAGTGGTGTCGTGGAGCCACCAAGCCTTGAGTGGTCTGTTATACAGCAAAAGCTAACTGATGCAAGTAGGGGAACAGAAGGTACAAATCTAAAGGAAAACTGGATGGATGTAATGAGATCAAAAGTAAAGTTTTCTCTTCAAAACAAGATACCTTAGAAAAAGGTAGTGGGAGATGTGGGAAAAGATATTTTGCAAAACTAAGACAAAATATTAAAATATCTAAGAAACTCTTTCAAATTAGCAAGATGAAAGTAGAAAAATAAGCAAAAATGTGGTAAGAAATTCATAAAAGTAAAACTGGAATGGCCAGTAAATATATAAGAAGACATAAAATAATAAGAGAAATGCAGATTATGCTAAAAATGAGATAATACCTTACAACCATGTGACTGGCAAGAAATTAAAAGTTGTATAATATGTGCTGACAAAGACATGGGAAAATGGAAATGGAATTCATTGCACTACAAATAGGCAAGAGTCAGCTGTTGCTATCATATTTAAGAGTGAGTTGGGTGGGACAGATAAAAAGATAGATAGATAGACGATGTGTGTGACCCAGCAAAACTCTTCCTTGGTGACACCCTAGAGAATCTTTCTGACAGATGCCCAAAGAGATTCAGGTCACGTTTGCAGTAGCATTAACTGCCAATGTACACAGTTGGGAATCTGTCATTTAGTGAGACAGTGGATTAGCAAAATATTGTATATGCACAGGATGAAAAAACTAGACTGTGCCCAGAAGCAGTAAATAACATGGCTAGATCTCAAAAATATCTTGCTGAATGAAAAAATAACTGAAGTGAGTTGTTCAGCACAATAGCAGTTGTGTGAATAAAGTCTACTTTATGTGAAGGTGTGCAAGGTGAGTGGGAAGAACACATACAGTATTAAAACTTGGAGTCAGTACTTAATGGGAACAGAATAAGATTGAGGATAAGTAAGTAAAGGACTATAATAAAACATGAAAAATTGTTTTATACGTGTACCTGATGCCTATAACTGTGTGAGTTTTACTGATAAAGCTGTGATTTGGAAAACAGAGTAGGAACCATATAAACTATGGGAAGAGTGTCCTTTACAGAAGTAGAATACAAAATACAAAGTGGTCTCACCAGCTTTGGCAACATGTTGCTGGCATCACTAACATCGCTGTTACCTGTTACTCTAAATGGATGCCCACTGGGGAACAAAATTAGACAAAAGCATGTTTCCTCCTCTTAAAAGAAGAATCCATATGAGAAATGTGCCAGATGTCATGCCTAAATCATGTATTAAAAGTTTAGTGGTTCTCTTCACTGGCATCCATGGTGCATTCTGCTCTCTGATTCTGCTGCTGCATAACAATCACTTCTTTAAATACAAAATTAGTATCTACACAAGGCCTCATGCTTCATATTGATCTTGAGCATAATTTATCTCATCTAGTTAATTTTAATTAATTTAATTAATTTATTTTTTGGGTACCAGGGATAGAACTCAGGACCTTGTGCTTGTAAGGCAGGTGCAGTGCCACTGAGCTAAATCCCCAGCCCTCTAATCTAGTTTATATTCAAAGGCAAAACCAAAACTACATGTATATGTATGTGTGTGTTTCCCTTAAGTGAAAAAGCCAGTCATGCAAGAATCATGATGTTGTCCTTTGAATTAAGGATTTTTTTTCTGGCCCCAGTTGTATTATTTTGATTAAAGCTGGTTAAATTTCCCATAGCCATTTGGGATTGTGAACATGTAAAATAACCCCTTTGTTATGGCTAGATATAATGTATCCCCAAAGGCTCATTTTTTGGGAGGGTTGCCCTCCAATGTAGCAGTGTTAAGAGGTGGGGCTTTGGGAAGTAATAGTGTCATTAGGGTCCTAGCTTTATTGCTGGATTAACCCACTGTGCAGTTCATAGATCAATGGATTTATTGGGAGTTGGGGCTAATTAAATGAGGTGGGTCACTGTGGGTATGACTATGAAAGGTTCATTTTGTCCTCTTTCTCTTTCCCTTTCTCTCTGCTTCCTGGCTGCTATGAGGTGAGCTACTTTCCCCTGTGATGCCTTTCCACCATGATATTTCTGCCTTACCACAGGGCCAAAAGCAATGGAGCCAAGTGACCATGGACTGAATCCTCTGAAACCATTAACCAAAACAAATCATTCCTTATTTAAGTTCTTTTTCTCAGGTATTTTGTCACAGTGACAGAAAAAGTTTACATTAAACCCTGCTGAAATTATGTGTGAGTGTGGTAGACTCAGGTAGGGGTGGGTAGTGTCAGGGTTGGGTCAGGGGTCTATTCTAAGCATTTGTGGAGACAGAATCCAAGGAACTCCTAGGGGACTGATCAGGAGATCTTCCAAAAAATTTACTGATCAACCAAAAGGTGTATGACATCAGCTTCTGACCTGGGATTGGCAATCTGCAATCAATGATAAGTAACTACAACACCAGAATAGCGAAGCAGAGAGATGCTCAATCAGATTTGGTGTAGTCAGTACTCAACTTCCATCCAATGGAACTGTTTATATGAAGAGGGAAAGTGGATGAAGGGGAAAATACCCTAAAACAACAAGAATCCACCACCATACCCACCTATTACTTTTATCACTGGATGGCTCAGCTTTAATTTTCAAAACATAAGACAATTTCATGAAGGAAAGAAAGATGATTGATAAAATTTAAAATAACTCAACTAGGTTTTTTAAAAAAGTTTGTTTTGCCTTTTACTTTAATCAGTCAATAAAGTCCAATTGCCCTAATGTAAGAATCCTATGAGGGTAAGTTGGATGCTGGGTTAAACACTAATGGAGTCCTGAGGAAATCTGAGGGTGATGAGTGTGAAGAGAAGTTAGGTCACTCAGTCTCTTGGAGTGGTAGGATATAGTAAAATTTTCTATCTATTTAAAATATCTGACATTATTTTCATTGAATTGAGCAACAAATAACCTCTTCTAAATGTAAGCACTCCTTTGAGAAATACAAAGCAACAAACTAATTTTTCATTTCTATCATACTGTGCATAAGCTTGCCTGGCTTACCAGGAGGCCACAATCAAATTGCCCCCCATCATTGTGAGGTGTAACTACAGGCAAAATAGAGAAAGAAAAATAATCTGATCCATG
Organism: Heterocephalus glaber; assembly: GCF_000247695.1. Next base: position 8,354,199 of record NW_004624792.1, on the reverse strand, counting down.
ATAGATGGTAGATCAAAATGGAATCCTTGGATTGGAAGGAATCTTGGAAACGTGTGTTGGCTATCCTTTTAGTTCTTGAGCCACACCTAAACACTTAAATCCCTCAGGAATTTACTGTGCTGAAGATCTCCAAGGACAATGCCTAATCTGTCTCAGAAAATCATTCTAGTGTCCAAGAATACTTACTGTCAGGAAATTCGGCTTTGTGAGTAAATTTGGGCTCTCTCACACCCATTTCCTTTGGCTCTGATCTTGGGTGGGGATGGACAGCAGCTGGACACACACTGGAGTACACTCAGTGAACACATCTGAAGGCTGTTACCAAAATAGATGCCTTCCATCCCACCTCCAGCTTTCTTTGCTTTAGGTTAAATGATCCCAACTTCTTTCATCTCTTCTCATGGATTTCATTCCTTGAAATTAGACCAGCCTGTGACTAATCTTTGGCCAATACTCTGATCACCTCTGGCTCTCTGGTGATCTATCATCCCAGGACTTTCAGTGGGAAAACCAGGAAATTCCAGACAAATCAGGACAGGTTGGCCTTGCTGGAATCTCTCTGGAGAATAAATGTTGCCAGTCGAACCTCTATTGCTAAAGGGGAACATCTTAATGAATGACATGCTACTAGTCCAGAGACAAGGAGACCAACTTTGAGGACCACGTTTGTTGTCCTGTCCACCTCATGTAGCATGTGTGTCCTCCTCTGCTGTTACCTGAGTGGGCCCACAAGGTGATACAGCACCTGTGGCTAGAACAAAAGAATCAGGAATAAAACCACAAACAGATATGAAGTGTGTGTGTGTGTGTGTAGGTCACAAAAAAGGGAGGACACCATGAAAATGAGAAAGTAGCTGTAATGGCTTGTGTTTAGATGTCCCACCAAAGCCTCATGTGGTCATAGATGGGGCTTTTTCAGAGGTGGCTGGATCTAGAGTATGTGACACTGAAATTGATTAATAGTGCAATGCTAGGATCAAGAGCACTAGGATTAAAGGTGTGAGTACTACCTGCCCTAAGTAGCCTGGATAAGATGTAAGGAATAGAAAGAGCTGTGGTCATCCCTTGTTGCTTTGCTACCTTCTGCCTGCCATGAATTGTTTCTCCTCTATGATGCCTGTCTGCCATGCCACCCTACCTTGGAGCCAGCTGATAATGAACTGAAACCACAAACTGTAAACTTAATAAACCTTTCCTCCTTTAACTTTGGATGTCAGGTATTTTGTCTTAGCAATGAGAAAAGTAACTAAGACAGTAGCCTAACAGGCTGGTGCAAAAACAAGAGACAGAATAGAGACAGAAACACATGCACATGCAAAGCTTGTGGAAGTAGGAGAAGCAGAAAATATACTTGCCAAGCTCATGACTTTGGAGCATCAGTGAGAATCACTAGTGATTGCTCCACCCATCCTTCTTTCTTTTTTTTTTTTTTTTGTGGTACTTGAGATTGAACTCCAGTCCTTGTGCTTGCAGGGCGGAACCACTGAGCTAAATCCCTGGCCCTCCATCCCTCTTTTTTACTTCTACACAGCCTTTAGAAGAATGGTTCCCAGACTCTTGGATTTCATGTACCAGAAAAAACAAAAAAACAAAAACAAGGGCCAGTTTAAAGCTGTAAAGAACATGAAAGTTAAAGTAGCTTCTACTCTGAGCCTTATTTCTAAAAACAAAGGACAGTGTGCATTCTCAAAGTAAAGGATATTACTTTCTAAGAAATTAGCAACCAAATATCCTGTGTGCACATATAATATTGTCCTTATTTCTCCCATCTTCCCAAGTGCCACAATTGAATATGATTTGTCTCCTCAGAAAACTCATGGTGACATTCAATTGCCTTTGTGGTGGTCTGGGTAACTGAGCCCTTTAAGAGATGATTAGGTTGTTCAGAGGGATTAATGACACTCTTGTGAGAGGGAATATTTCTTTGCCAAGGACTGAATTAGTTACCTTGAGAGTGGATTACTATAAAGCAGGGCTACATCTCATGTTCTGACTCTTCTGCATGTGTCTGCTTACCCTGCTGATTTTCACCATGTTATAAAGCAGCATGAGGCCCTCACTAGATGTGGTTACCAAATCTCAGACTTCTTAGCATCTAGAACGGCAAGCCAAAAGCAACTTCTTTCCTTAGTAAATCATTAAGTCTCAAATCTCCTGTATTAGAAACAGAAAATGGACTAAGATACTAAGGAATGTTGAAAAGCTTTGTCACAGACTGGTGCAAGTCCCCATCCTTCCATTTGGATAGTACTGCTTTAGTAAGGGTAAGAGTTTAGTTACGCGCTCTGTGAGCAAACGGTAAAAAGCTAACATTTATTGAGCGATGACCCTGTGCCAGCCCCTTACACTGTCATTATCTCATACAATGCCTCAATAACCAGTTCCTGTTTCTGTCCTCCTGTTTCAAATAAGGAACCTGAGACCTAGAGTTGTTAAGAAAGTTATCCATGACCAAATTGTAGAGAAATATTTTAATCCATGTCTCTTGGTTCCAGGCCAACATTTCAAGTCATCATGCTAGATGTTAGAAACTGACTCCTTGACAGGGAAAGTCCTCTAGGTTTTCCAGACAATTCTACATCAGATTTAGTTACATCTCCAAATGAAAAAAATACAAGGGTATTTTTCCCTAGGATGATCTTTCCCAAGGCAAAAATACTTAAAAGAGTCAAAGCCGGTGACTGGTCCCCAGCCGTGTTCACCCGAGTGTTCAGTGCCCCTGCCCTGGCTCACCGTCAGCTCCTCCGTACCCCGGGTGGAGGCCTATTCTCTCTGCTGCTTGCTATTCATATCTGTATTTGTTCAGAGGCTTCCTTCCTGCCCCCTTTTCACTTCAAGATCTTCCCTTCTCAGCAGCAATTTTTTTCAACGTCTAATTGCAAGTGTAACTTAAAATCACAACCATAGGAAAAAAATGTCAGGTAGAAAGTTTCTTTCTGATTTTTCTTTATAGGAGAGTTGGCCCCCATAGGATGAATGGTCAGACAAAAGTTATGCCTCTTACATCACACAGAGGAAACTGACAGGTAAACAAGAATCAAGGGATTCCTCTTCTTCAAACCAAGGTCTTAATAGTGTATTAGTATTTTATCCACTTACCACTTGCTAATTCTGTTTTATTAACAATCTAATAATGAAGAAGGCTCCCATTATGGCTTTTTTATAAGCTTGAGGAACACAGAGTCCACATGAGCTTAATGCGCTGTTGTGGAAGCTTGGACATCTGAATCATGGTTGTAAGGGAGTTCAAATAATTCCCTGGCATCATTCCAGACAGATGAGGAGTCATCTTGCTTTTTCAAATCTCTAATGAAGTATCTTCCATAGTCAACTACTTTAGCTCAGCCCAATGTTCAAGAATCCTTACTGCCAAGAAATTTTTCTTCCTTTAATGCAAATCATCGCTGCTGCAGTTTAATTGCATTTCTTTATTTATATATTAATTAGTACATTTTAGGTATACAATACATTTACATTTATCATTGGGTGTTTGTACCTGAACATGATATATCTTGGTTCTTATTTTCCCCCCCATTACCTACGCACCCTTCACCCCCCCCACCCTTCCCTATTTACATAGACTTTGTTTCCATTATTTTTTATTTCTCATAATTTTTCCTTTCCCTTCTTCCCTTTCCCCTTCCCCTCCCGCCACCCCTACCCCTTTGGACCTTTTCCTATTTCAAATTATCAATTATTCATTTTAATCATTTTCATCCTTATTTATACTTTCGGTTTCTCACACTAGAGATACTATTCAGTATTTACACATGTGTGTTCTATTTATTTCACTTAAGAGGATGACCTCGATATGCATCCATTTAGCTATAAATGACTCTAGTTTCTCATTCTTTATGGCTGAGTAGTACTCCATTTTATAAAAAACCACATCTTTATCCAGTTTCCAGTTGATGGGCACTTGGGCTGTTTCCAAACCTTAGCTATTACAAACTGTGCCACTATAAACATTGGTGCACATATATCACTGTGGTACAATTCTTTTAATTCTTTGGGGAAGATAC
>NW_004624792.1:8231592-8314403 GCF_000247695.1 Heterocephalus glaber | reverse complement strand
CAGCCATAAAAAGTGAGAAATTAGAGACATTTATAGCTAAATGGATGCACATTGAGGCCATACTCTTAAGTGAAATAAATAGGACATACATATGTAGATACCGAATAGTTTCTCTAGTGTGAGAAACTGAAAGTGTAAATAAGGACTAAAAGATATAATAGATAATGTGAAATAGGAAAGGAAGAAAAGCAGCAAAGGGGAAGGGGAAGTGGGAGAGGTAGGGGAAAGGAAAGAAAGGAATGGTATCAATAGGAGAAAATGAAAAAATGGAAACAAAGTCTTTGTAAATAGGGACGGATGGAGAGGCTGAAGGGAGGGCAGGGGAATAGGGAAAAGTAAGAACCAAGAGAGATTATGTGAAGGTGCAAATTTCCGATGATGAATGTCATTATAGTGTATACCTAAAATGTACCGATAAAACTAATTTTTTAAAAAAGAGTTGACTGGAACAGAATGGATCTGATCTATAAAGCTGCCAGTTGCAAGGTTGTCACAGGTGTGGGCTGAACTGTGTCCCTCCCAAAAGATATGTTGAATTTCCCTCTCCCAAAATATGTGAACCTGACTACTTGGAAATTGAAAAGATTCCAAAGTACAAGTTTTAGAGGAATTCTGGCCCCTGGTGACACTTTAATTTTTTACTTCTAGCCTCCAAAGCTGGGAGATTGTGGATTGTTTTAAGCCACTCAGCCTATAGTAATGTGTTGCAACAGCTCCAGGAAACTAACTAATGCAGCCACTCCCCTGTGACCATGCTGGTCCCAACGATTAAGCAAAACTGGTGTGGGTTGAATTGTATCTCCAAAATCCAGATGTAATAGTCTTTTTTTTTTCTTTTGAGATAGGGTCTTGCTGGTAGTTCAGGCTGGCCTTGAACTCACAGTAATCCTACTGCCTCAGCCTCCTGGGTGCTGGGTTCCATATGTAGTAGTCTTAAACCCTCAGTACCTCTATTATGACCTTATTTGGATATAGGGTCGCTGTAGATGTAGATAAGTTAAGATGAGTTCATATTGGAGTAAGGTGGATGCCTAATCCAAAATAACTGCAGTTCTTATACAAGGCAAAAATTTGCACATGAAGACAGAGAACAGAAATAGCATGTGAAGAAGTCAGAGGTTGGGGTTATGCACTTATAAGCAAAGGAATACCAAAACTTTTCAGTAAACTCGCTAGAGGAGAGTCCCAGAGCAGATTCTCCTATAGCCCGTGGAAGCAGCCAACCCTGCTGACACCTTTATCTTGGGCTTTCCAGCCTCCAGAACCCTGGGCCAATACATGCCTGTGGTTTAAACCATACTGTTGATGGTACTTTGTCATGATGACCCTAGCAAACTACGACAAGGACCAGCCTACTTCTCTCTCTCAAGATGTGAATTCTCGGGGCTGGAGATTTAGCTCAGTGGTTCCGGCGCCTGCCTCAAAAGCACAAGGACCCAAGTTCGATCCCCAGTACCAAAAAAAAAAAAAAAAAAATGTGAATTCTGAAATACCATGAGCCTGAGGTGGTTCATGGTAGAAAGAGGATTTGAGAGGTCATGACATGCAGAAGTCTGGACAAAGCACCATGGGCCACAAACTGGTGTAGCAGGATCCAGCAATAGGTAGAGGTAGAGCAGAAGGGAACAGCATCAGAGACAGCCAGGGAGAAGCAGACTCACGGAGGAGCAGGCCCTATTGGATAGTCTGCAGATCCCTCTCTACCCCAATAGCATCCTGCTAGCATCATCACAGAGATCCTCAGAATGTCCTTTTCTTCCCTATTTTTGTTTTTTTTGGGGGGAGGCGGTTTCTGGGGATTGAACTGGGGACCTTGTGCTTACCAGGTAGGCAGTGGAACCACGGAGCTAATCCCTGGCCCACTTCCCTATTTTTAAAGACTCCATGAAAAGTGCCAAACTAGAGCAAATACCATGGACCAAATTGGTCTAGGAAATGATAACACTCTATATGGGTGATAGGACTCTGGTGATACAGCAACTGCGCAGAAATTGGGCCTTCTGTGTTGCCAGAACACAAGAGTCCTGCTTTCTCAGGATGTCCAGCCTGAGCTCATTTTAACATCCTAAGGATTAAGACAAGTGCTTTACTTTGGTGTCCCTCGTTGTTGTCATCATTAGTAAGATTCGGAGTGTTTTCACTGTGGCTACTACTGGGAAAGTTTCCACATTTCTAAAGTAAAAAGGAGAAAGAGGAAGGGGAGAAAATAAATGGATTGTTTCTTTCTCAGGGAAAAAATAGAGCTTGAAGTGATGACTGTATCTCTCCAGCATCAAATGAAAAGAACCAAAAAAAGAAAAAAAAAAAAAAAAAGGGAACAAGCTGGGCACTCCTGGGGGAGCCAGAGAAAGGGTGCTTTTGCCAATGGGAAAATTCCAGGTTCTGCTAATTCCCTAGGAATATTTGCAGCAAAATCTTTCCAGAGACCTCCTGAGCCACCCAATGTCTATGTCCCCCGTGGGCAAACCCTGCAGGCTTATAGCAATTACTCACCTCTGATGAGCAAACAGTTCCTGTCTGAACTCCGGTCCACCTAGACACATTGCCCTTTCTGGTCTATTCACAGATATAAGTAAGAATTTATAGTTAGAGATGGTTGTTCATGTGGAGATTGCAGAAGAGCCAAGGCATTCCTCCTAGAGCCTTTCTCATGAAGTAGCAGAGGGCAGAAATTCTGGCTACCTCTCAGATCAGACCCGGCTTTGTGGACTTGTGTTAGGAGCCCTGGAAGTTTCCAGCACCAGACAATGCTAAATGGCAGGATTTATGGCGCACTTCCCTAGAGCTCAATTGCAATAAGGTAACTTATTGAACTGTATGGAGGCAGCAGCAAGCACCTTTAGGAGACTGAATGGGGTGTGAAAAGCACTTGGAGGTGCCACACCTCTGGCTTTCTGCCAAGGGCCTGACTCCACATTTGGTTTGGCGGCGGTTCTCCAGCAGCTGAAATAGTGTGGTAGAATATGAACCATGTTGCTGTAGCCTACTGAGATCTGTGCCACTAGCATTGTGGTTGGGCAGCAGTTGGGAAGGAAACTAGTATGAGAAGACAGAGAGATGGTAAACCATTTTATGTGGTAGCAAAGGCTTGGTAAAACTGTTGCCTGTGGTAACCTTATGGGCAGATCACATACATGTTGAGTATGGGCTCTGGGGAAAAGGTTAGGGGACAGAAAGTGAATAATAGTGTGTTGTCATTGGCAGCATTTGGCCAGGTATAAGACCAGGAAGGGTTGGTCTTTTTGAAAGCAGAAATAGGAAGGGAGGTGTGAGAGAATCCAGAAATGCAGAGATAGAAGTGCTGGAAGTGTCCATTGTTTCTATGTTCCAAACTGTAAGAGATAAGATTGAAGAAAAACTTTCAACAACAGAGGCCCAGGAAAACATCTCAGTTAGAGACTGATGTTGAATGCTTGTGGCAAGATCAGATTAAAGAAAAGGCCTTTCCACCAATTGTTCCTGTTGGTCTGAAGGTAGCTGGTACTGCAGTGGAGCCAGGAGGATGTGCAAGTGAAGGAATAAGGCAATGTGGAAGCTACTTCTAGGGAAGAATACAAATATGGTCACTAGCACAAGGGTCTGACTGGAAGAAAGAGATTGGAAACCTACTAAATTTCTGAGAAAATTATTCTAGAGACATCATGAAGTCAACCCTGGACCCCTGCCAAAAAAACCCTTTCACCCTGGCAGACTTAAAACAATCCTTTGGATCTCATGAGCAGGAAGAGAGCTCCCTACACTGGGTAGTGCCAAGGAAACCGTTGAGGTTCCAAAAACACTTCCAGTGTAGTTAGGGAAGAAAATGGAAGAGGAAAGGTAACAAAAAAGGAAAACCTCTTTAGGTGAAACCTGGGCTTGGAGCAAAATTGACAGGGAGTGGCCTCTGGTGTCAGGTCACAGCCTGATCAGGGAACGGCCCCTAACCAGGGCAGGGAACTCTCCCAATGCCTGTCTCCTGGGAAAGAGGTGGTCAATGAGAACTTTATTATTTCTATTTTATGTCAGTGTTTGGTATGGGATGAGGTAGATGACACATTTGGGTAGTTCAGTGGTAGGTGGAACATTAGGATTGATATCTGATCCTGAGGGAGAAAACTTCAAGATACAGAGATCCTGGATGCAATGACTGAGTGGGACTTTGGGTGTCTCCCTAGAGACAGGGATGAGTGTGCCTGTATGTGGCAAGGAGACTGACATGGTTTGGTGATCTAAGGGGTGTGTGATGGGAGAGACGATGCCACTGCATTTCCTTTAGCACATAGGAAGAAGATGCTGCCCAGTCTCTTTCATACTTGGATGGGGGTGTGTTGCAAGTTTGAATTGATGTAATACTGGCAAAAATTGGTCAATAAAAATTACCTTAGTGTAATCCTTACTTTCATCCCCTCCCATGGTGATATTGGAGGCCAGGCATTGAGGATGTGACAGTATCACAGGATAGATGCAGCCCAGGACCCTGAATGGCTACATGACTGTCCTGTGGTCCCTCCATAGATCTCGCCTTTCCCCCACCTCCCATCAGATCATAGTGGACTTGAAGAGAAAAAAACATGCAAGTAAGTGTAAAAAGTCATTGGGCCTTTGAGGTTGTTTGTTAGAGTGGATGCTCAAAGTTATGGTGACTGAATTTTTCTGAAGATTATAACCACTCACTTTTCTTGATTGGGTTTGTGTATGATTTTTCTCCCTTTCTTCATAAAAAAGTTATTCTTGATTTAAAAAATAATATGTACTCCAAACTGAACAACAACAAAAACCCAAACTAGCTGACTTTAAAAAGAAGTTGAATAGACATTTCTCCAAAGATATACAAATGGCTATATAAGCCAGTAATGGTGCCAATAAGCACATGAAAAGTTGCTTAACATTATCAATCATTAGGAAAATGCAAATTAAAACTACAATGAGATACCTCTTCACACCCATAAAGATTAAAAACAACAACAGAAAAGTTTTGTCAAGGATGTGAATTGGAACCCTTGTGCACTGTTGGTGGGAATATAAAATGATGCAGTCACTACGTAAAACAGTATGGCAGACCCTCAAAAAATTTAAATTAGAATTGCCATATGATCCAGCCATTCTGCTTCTGGGTTTATACCCAAAAGAATTGAAAATAGGGTCTTGAAAAAATATTTGCAGTTGAGAACTCATAGCAACATTATTCCCAATAGCCAAAAGGTGGAAACATGCCAAGTGTCCATTGATGGATGAATTGATAAACAAGTTATGGGGTTTACACGGAATGAAATATAATTCTGCTTTAACAAGCAAGGATGTTGGCATATGCTAAAACATACTGAGGACATTAAACTAAGTGAAAGAACACACACACACACACACACACACACACACACAAACAGAGGCAAGTTTCCTCTTATATGAGGTACCCAGAGTCGTCAAATTCATAGAAATAGAAAATAGAATGGTTGTTGGCAGAGGCTGGAAGAAAGGGGAAATGGGAGTTGTTGAATGGAGTTTCACATTTGCAAAATGAGAAGAGTTCTGGAGTTGCTGTACAACAGTGTGAATGTATTTAATTCTACTGAACTGTACAGTTAGAGAATGGTTAAACATGATAAATTTTATGTTATGTGCATTTTACTACAATTACCATTTTTTAAATTTAAAAAGTAATTGATACTCACTGGGGTAATGAGATAAGGTTGACTACACATCAGTTAACGAGGGTTATCCCTGGGGAGAGAATTAAGACTGGGAGATGGGGACCAGGGATTTTAACATTTAATTCTATTTTTAAAAATATTGTTTATGAACATGTCTTCATGTTTCATATGTACCATTTTAAAAATAAATAAATGAAGCCATCTGCTTTTGCTTTCAGAATAATGCTTCCTGCCTTTCCTATCTGCTTATTTAAGGAAGTTAGTGGCTTTTAAGGTCCTTATCTTGTTTCAAGAGGGAAAAGACCCCCCCATAGACTCCCTGGAGGATCCCCCCCCCCCCACACACACATACCATTTCTTCTCGTTAGGACTGTGATCCTAAAACATCCACTAGGAACATACGTCGTTTCTTCATAAGAGAAAGAACAAAAGGGATCCATGGGGCAGAAGGCTCCTCACATTCTTTATTCATTCATTTAAGGTTTATTGTGTGCTTACAAGAAACAAGGCGTTGCCGTTTTGCAGACAGTTCCCAAGTCCAAAGCTCTGCTCTCTTAGTTCAGGATGAAACCAACCCAAACTTGAGGTCAGTGGAATCAGGCTCCCGGGAGAGGCGGAAAGGGAGGCAAAGACATCCAAAGGGAAAGGACTTTCCCTGGCCGCCCAGGGATGCCTGCCAGCCTGTCAAGGCCCCTTGCCAGCTGAGGCGCCAGGGAACAAGACGCAGGGAGCGAGGGGAGGAGCAATTTTTAGGACACCGCCTCCGAGGGTTAGCAGGACAGGAAGCTCTGTCTGGAACCTTTGCAAAGAACCCATTCGCACTTTCCTCCACACCCAAGTGGCCTTGACGCTGAAGGTTGCGCATGTCCTCATGGAGCCTGCCTGTTCCATCCCAGTCCACTGGCGCCGTGGGGCAGGGGCCTGAGGTGGCCCCTCGCGGACGCCCACCCGCGCGAGCTGCGAAAGCGGCCAGTGCCGTGGGACCTCGGGGCGGGACCGTCTAAGTAGTGCGCTGTCACGCGCGTTGTTCGGACGCGCATTTCCTCAGGGTTGAGCGTGAAAGCTATGCACGCGTTTCAAACACCCCTAGAGGGCAGCTCGCCCGTGTGAGACCTGGGCTCCTCTTTGTCCCTAAGGATGGTGTGGGGATATGGAGAGGAGTCTCCACGCCGGCCAGGGGAGCCCATGCCACGGAGGGGTGCAGGGACTGGCCCTCGCTGCCCCACGGTGTTCGCACAAACAGCGGGATGATCACTCTTCAGTGCTTTGCGGCTCTCGGGCCTGGCCCGGAGCGCCTTGTTTGCAGAGAGGGAGGTTTGTTCGGGTGGACGCAAAACCCGGGCGCAGGGCGTGGCGGTGGACTGGGAGCGGGAGGCGGTCCTGGGGATCCCGGGGTCGAGGGCCTGAGCCAGAAAGGCTTCCGAGAGTCCTCGGAGGTCCCCGGAGGGATCTTACCCTGACCCCACTCGGTGCCCCGGTCACCTCAACATTTTCCTCCTCTTAATGTGGCAACGTGCCCAGCGCATGTGAGGTATGGCGTGACCTCGTCTCACCCCAGCACTGAAGACTCAACACCAACACATTTTTGTTGAATGGATATGTATATGGTCCAGGGACTCTGCTTTTAATTCCAGGTGTTGTCTCAATTTCTTTAATTCATTAAAAAATTGATTTGTAGGGAAGTCAAACTCCTTGCCCCATTGTATTCTGAAATCTGTGGTGAGAATTTCCAAAATTTCAAGTAGATTCAACCAGTATTCCCCCTTGCAGGTACCTTAGTTGTCCTGTACAACCAGGTTCTGGGGACAAAATTGTATTTTACCACCACTGGTTTTCTTTATAATTCTGTGTATGTGACTTGATGCAGTGAAACACTTTCTGAGAAGGAAGTCAGGCTTCATGCAGCCATTAAAGAGTGTAAGACACAAAACAGCCACCCAAGTTCTCCTATTGAGTACTTAGTGATTCAGGAGAAAGCAGAACACCGATGTTAAGTTTGGCTTTCATTTTCTTTTGTTTTGTTTTGTTTTTTTGGTAACAGGGATCAAACTCAGGAACTTGCGCTTGCGAGGCAGGCAGCTGCACCACTGAGCTAAGTCCCCAGCCCTGGCTTTCATTTTCTTAAGAATGCTTTTCAAAGAGCAAAGTTTTAATTCTGATCAAATCTGATTTATCACTTTGTTCTCTGATGGATTGTGTTTTCAGTGTAGCATCTAAGAAATCTTTGCCTAACTCAAGGTCACAAAGCTTTTTCTATGTTTTGTTCTATAAAGTTTATAACTTTTTGCTTTTACATTTAGATCTACAAACTATTTTGAGCTAATTTTTGCATATGGTGCAAGGTGGGGATGATGCTTGGTTTTCTCGACAACCCTGTCTATTCCCATTTTGCAGATGAGAGTGAAGCCATTTAAATATCTGCCCAAAGGCAACAGTGTCCACATCTAAGCCCAGGTTCTCAGGTCAGGCCTCTTGAAGTTTGTGCTTTTAATCTAATGATTTTAAAATGTCACGTGTGTCTGAGTGGAGCGGGAGCTTGTGACATACACATTCGACGTGGGTTCCCTTCCACTGCAGTCTGTGCTGTGAGACAGGCCGCCCGGACCTGGACACTGCATTTCGAAGTCCTGCCCTAGCCCTACTGGTCCTTGGAAGGCACAGGGAAAAGCACTGTGCTCCACCACTTTGCAGTGAATTTAAGGGTCCTTTCCAAAAATTTGCAGTCGAGAACTGCTGCCATTCTTTGCCAGAGTAAACACACTTTTACTTTCTGCTACATGGAAAGTCTGATATAAGAGGGAACTGGGGTTCAGAATTAGAACCAGCGTGGTGCATGGCTGATTTTCACTGGGGTCAGGAGACTTTATGAGAGAAACTCTAGAATAGTTCACTTCTTCCTTGCCATGTTTCCCAGTATAGCCAGAAATAGGTATATGTTAATATTGAATGCTGGAGATGATGCACAGCTGCTCTAAAGCTCCAGACCATTGCATCAATTTGTCAGGAGGCAGGTGGGGTGGGAAGAATATCCAGGAGACCTGCAGGAAAATCCCTTTGGGAGCTAGACTTCCTTTTTACCACCATGCAGTAATTTTCCATCCTGTGGGACACAGACAGGACTAACCAGCTGGGACTATTGTCTATTGTTTGGCCAAGGCCCTGCCAAAGTCTGTGTGTGCCTTCCACAAAAGAGGCGCACCACACTGGAGGGGGAATGGGCAACACCCGTACCCCCGTTTGTGTTTGGGAACCTGGTAACTGTCCTTGTAACAAGCATGTCCCTAGAAACACATGGGGGAGGAGCTCAGTCATTTGTATCACAAATAAGATTGGAGGAATTTATAAGGAAAAGTCCTCTAGGCCCAGGGTTCTGTTTCCTGGGGTTGGCACTGGCTCAGCACCCCGACCCCCATAGTGCCCAGTTGTTTCTGCAGGGAAGAGCTTGGAAACACCCAAGGTCCATGTCCTCTGCTAAGTGAGCCATACTAGCTCTAGACTAAGGACTTGGCAACCATCAAGGACCCTCACTTTGGGGATGCTGCTGAATGCACAAGGAGCTACTACTCGAGACTGCTTGGCATTTTATCTGATACAGATAAAGACAGGGTGAAGTCCTCTGGCTGCTTTCTGTCCCTTTGTGTCACTATATTTCCTTTTCATTACAATAAAAAGGACAACCTATTAAGCGTATGAAAAGACAGGCCCCAGGGAAGGAGAAAATATTTGTAAAACAAATATCCAATATAGGACCAGCATCTAAAACATATAAATTTCTTAAAACTCAGTAAGAAAATTACCCAACTTAAAAAATCAGCAAAGCTGCATGTGGTGGTACACACCTGTGGTCTCAGCACTCAGCAGGCTTACACAGGAGGATCACAGGAAGTTTGAGCATAGCCTGGGCTAGACAGTGAGTTCAAGGCCAGCCTGAACTACATAGCAAGACCCTGTCTCAAAAAAATAAAAATAAATAAATATACAAATAATCAGCAAAAGATATGAACGCATTACCAAAGATGTTGACAAGCATATGAAAAAAGGTGTAACATATAGTCATCAGGGAATTGCAAATTAAGACAACAATGTGACCACCACACAGCACCCCTATTAGAATGGTTAAAATCCAAAACACCAACAACATCAAATGTTAGCAAGGATATGGAGCAACAGGAATTCTCAGTCATTGCTGGTGGGAAGGCAGCCACTTTTCAAGATAGTTTGATGGTTTCTTAACTAAGCAAGCTCTGACCAAATGATCCAGCAGTTACACGGTCTGGTATTTACTCAAAGGAGTTGAAAGCATATATCCATACTAAATCCTGCAAACTAGTTAGCAGCTTTATTTATAATTGTCAAAATTTGACAACAACCAAGATGTCATTTAATAGGTGTATGGCTAAAGAAACTCTGGTATATCCATTCAAGGACCTATTATTCAGAGAAAGAAAAGAAGGTGGGAAGGAAGAAAGGGAGGAAAGGAGGAAGGAAGAAAGGAAGGAGAAGAAGGAAAGAGTCAGAGGAATGGAGAAATGGGGGTTGGGGGTGGGGGGAGGAAGCTCTGAAAACACCGAGAGAGACCTTAAATACATATTGCTAAGCAAAAGCAGTCAATTTGAAAAGGCTACATACCATATGACTTCAACTATGTAGGCAGTTCTCAACCTTTGAAGGCTGGACTTGCAATTTTTCTTTAGGTTGATTTGAAAATGTTATCAATAGAAAACAAAACTGAAATTTTTATTTTCCCAGTTGTTAAAGTGTGGCATGATAACTCTTTTGTGCAGGGCATACCATTTGAAGCTCCCAGTCAGCTACTCAATCCTGAAAGTAAATAGCTGATAATGCACAGTGTGCCATGGCCTAGTCTATGATGTTTGATGGGTTAGGTATATTAAATTAATTTTCTAGTTAAATATATTTTCAATTGACTATGGGTTTATCAGGATGCAACCCCAGCGTAAGTGGAAGAGTATTTGCATGTGATATATTGGAAAGGACAAAACTATGGAGACAGTAAAAAGATTAGTGATTTCCAGGGGTTAGGTCGGAGGGAGGAAGAACAAGTTGAGCAAAGAGGATTTTTAGGGCAATGGAAACTATTCTGCATGATTTTGTAATCATGTACATGTCATTGAACATTTGCCAAAATCCACAGAGCTGTAAAACAAGAGTGAACCCTAATGTGACTATGGACTTTAGTAATAAAGTACCAATATTGGCTCATCAATTGTAAAACAGAAACATAGAAAATACATGGGTAGGATGATTATGTAATTATGTAAAATAAAAATAGCTAACAAACAAAAGAACAAAGCACAATCTAATGCGGAGAAGGGAAGCATTCTTTATTTTGACAGGTCCTAAAATAAGAACAGATTTTGACTAAGAAGACATTTTTGAAGAAAACATAACCATGTTTTAGTGCTCCCAGTGTGCTCTACCCCACAGTTAAATGCATTATCTTATTGAACTTTACACACACCTATGAGGTGGACACTCTTTTGTTATCTTTCTTAGCAGTTAAGGAGGCTCTGGCTTTGTGGCCCAAGTTTGAAAGTGGCAAGCTTGGATTAAAACTCAGTCTATGCTGATGTAAAGGCAAAGGGAATTTTCCTTTCTCCCTCTGGCAGTTCAATGTTTGAGTTTATGAAATAGAATGACACTAGATAGATTTACAGGGGTATTGGAACCTGCGCAAACTCTCAATCACCTGACAAATGGTATGGCGGCAGGATAATAAAAGACAAGATCTTAATGCATAAATGGGGGCCCCAGGACGGTCAAAGCTCTTATCTGGCTAAGACACCGTCTCCTGGAGTTTGCCACTATTTATTGAACATGCAGCTTCTAGAAAGGGTAAGGAGTGGTGCAGCAAACAGTGAAGTGGAGCATGGACTCGAGCAGGCTCCTAGCAACAAGGGAACAAAATATTCTAGTAGGAGCAGATTCTTGATTAATGGGAAATTTGTGTCTTCCCATGGATTAATTTTTGCCTCTATAGGAGTTTTCTGTATGTGTCATGCTGCGCTTAGCTGCACTATTGTCTTGCCATCCAATACGTCACAGCATCACAGATCATTGAGACCTCTGCTATAACCAGTGATGTGGGGAGTTGCTCCTTTTCCACACACCAACTGCTGGCCCTTTAGGCAAGCCACTGTGGGCTAATAGGCAGACTCAGACTTTTAATATGAAAAGCCAATTTATGAATTTGTAGCTCGCTCAGGGTGGTCTCCATCACAGGGGAAAAGACATACAAATTTATGACTTGCGAGTACACAGGAGCTTGCAAAATTTGAGACTCAAAGAGGGGCCCAATGACTGAAGTTTTTATACCATACAGAAAGAAACAGGAGGAGCTTCTGGAAGGGGGTGGGTTATGAGAGGTGAAGGGAAGCCCTGCACTGTGAACAAAGGTTCTTATTATGTAGACAGTCTCTCAGGTAAGAGCCCTCAGGAGAACATGTGACGAGACAGCCTGTGGCCTCCCTGGTGGGGTGGCCACGTGTTCTTTTCTAGAGCCACGTAAGACAGTTAAAGAGGCCTCCTAGGAAGCCTGTTTATACCCTGGTCATTTCACTAATGTGGATCTCTGTAAAAGATGTGTATTTCTTTTATGAGAGGAGTTTCTCAGAGTTGTTCGTGTGTCTGCAGTGTCTCTGAATGGCCAGACTGAAATATGCCAAAGAAGGGTATTCTGGGATGGCATATTTTAGTCCCCACACCAGTAATCTCTATATTATACTGCTGCTCAAAAAATTAGCAACTGGATGGGGATTAGTTTAGAACCGTAAAAGTGTTAATAGAGTCTTGTGAAGTACTTGGAAGTCACTCATCTTTGTAGTTCAAATTTTCTCCCAGGAATAGAATTTATGCCATGTTTAGGTAACTGCTCTTTCTACTGACCAACAGCAGTGGAAGGCAAATTTTAGCTACTCACCTTTTCCTATCTCTAAACCAGCTAAGTCTAGATGGAGTGTCAGATTTAGCAAGCTACCTGGTGCACACACACCAGTGTGGAAAGACAATTCTGGAGACCAATGAACTCTCTTGTGCCCATTTGTTGTACTCATGTGTTACCAAAGTTTACTATCAACTTGTGGACAAGGTGTGGGTGTCCAGGGGCAAGTCTGTTTCCCACATAACACAGGGAACAGTGCCCTGGAAGCTGGGACTGGAACTAGAGCTTGCAAAAATGAAGGCTGAAGAGGCGGGAGCAAGGCTCAAGGTGACTGCAGGAGGTTTGGGGCTGACTTCTGACAGTGGGAGCAGGGCAGGAATAGGCCTTTTTTGGTACCGGAAATCCAACTCAAGGATTTGCACTGGCCAGGCAGGCACAGTACCACACCCTGAGCTACATCCCTGGCCCTGGAGTGGGCCCCTTTGGCAAGGCATTTGCATTTGCAAGTACTCCAGATTCTCATCTTGCCTGAGCCAGGACATTCCAAATGAATTGTTTCTGAAATACAGCTTTGATTATGCTGTTGTATTTGCCACCACCCCACTCCTAAGGAAAATCTCCATTCTTCCTGCCTGGCCCAACTAAAATGTACACTTTGAAAATTTCTCATTTCTCCACATGATTAGCCTTTCCAACTCTGGTGACCCCAGGGTGTGTTACTGTAGTTGGTTTTGTCCCTCCCTAGGCGGAGCTCACAGCCAATGTTTGCTGAATGTCTCAAAGTGTGCAAGAATCACTAATTTAAGGACCAAGAATGTTTTACTGGTCAGAAAACAGCACCAAAATGGAATGTGGGAATGCAAATTCTTAGTCACAGATCATTAGTTTTAAGACAGTGGGGATGCATATCTTTACTTAAGGAAGGTTGGTACAGTATGTCAGGTTTGTGAGCTTTTTCTGTAGAGGGACAAATAGCAAAATTTTAGGCTCTGAGGGATACAATGTCACAACTGTTCAGCTTTGCTGATGTAGGTTGAAAGAAGCATAGACAACAGGTAAATGAGAGTAGCTGTGTTCCAACAAACTTTATTTGTAGACACTGTAACTTACATTCATTTCATGTGTCATTATTTTCTTTTTCAATTAAAGATGTAGAAGCCACTCTTGGCTGGGTGGGCCATTATTTTGCAGCCCGTGGTATGTGCTGCCAACCCTGGAGCTATGGTTAATGCCCAGGTCCTTCAGCCAAGACTCATATATGAGTGCTGTTTTTTTACTGAAAGACTCCTGCCCCACATGAAAACTACTCAAACAAGTGGAGAACAGCCTAGGAACTATGGGGGACAGAAATCATACAGCTAGCACTGTTTGTGCTGCCACCTAGCGATGGGCCAGCTTAACTTCAGTCTTTTCTCAGCTCTTCCTTCCCTCAACCTGAACATACTGACAGTTGGGAGTTTGTACTCCTGACCACACCAAAGGACTTCAAATCCATTAAACCAACAGATAAGAAAGATAATGAATTATAAGTCTTGACAAATCATTTAAAGTGAAAAAAAGTCAAGCTCCAAGTGTCAGAATGTTGGAACTAAAAGAAACTTTGAGACCATGTAGTGCAACTTTTCTTGTCCATTACTGACCATCTGTGTAGCTTTTACGTGAAAAAACAAAAGGTCCAGGAAGGACCATTTATTCAAGACAGTAGTAGTAAAGTCTGAGCCTGTCTGGGCATTTTGTCTACCTGATTCCATGGCACAGCTGTCAGTCCCTCAGTGACAGGCATGTAACATGATCACAGGTGTGGACCAGCACCCTGAAGCCACCTTGCCTGTGCTACTTAATTGCTCTGCTTGTGGATACTTAGCCTTAGCGCCCTGATATCCCCAAACTGTACAATGGGGTATATACCTATCTTACAGGGAGGGACACTATACAGCTGAAATGAGCTAAGTGTCTGGCTGATAATGGGCATTCAGGTGTTCCCTACCACGACAAACTTACTGAGAGCCTTATGTGCCACACATTGAGTGCTTTATGTGTATTGCCAGACTGAATCCTTGTAACTGCTCTGCAAAGTGTTATCACCATTCTGTGACTTGGCCCCAAAAAGCTCAAAGGCAGGGTGGGGGTAATGTGTGTGTGCTAGGAACAAAAGGATGATTGGTGCCACCTCTTGCACAAGTCACTTAATGGTGCCCAAGGTACAAATATGTTCCTGCTTAACACATGATCTAGGTCATCTGGTGGCATTCTTAGCATTTTGCGGGACTTCTGAGTATGGCTGAGTGATTGTTACTATTTTTGACATGAAGGTTACTTTGTCACCATCATTCTTTGTCTTTGAAGTGTTTGAGTAAGTAGGAAGGTGCTTTGGACAATCTATGTGAATCTATGTGAATGGAGCAGTTATTTGTCCTTTCTGCTTGTACCACTACTTCATTTCTCAGTTTCTGAGGTCTTTAATGGAATTTTCACTTCATGTTTAAAACACACAGGGATAACAAAAACTTGTAGGGTCAAAGAGTGTTTCAATAGAGGTTATTTGTGTATGTTTAAATTCTTTGATACAGGCAAATATTCATGCTCCTTACATTTAGCTGCAACAGATCAATGTGTAAAGCTTAGTTCTAGTATCCTAAGGTTTCCTATTTTTGGAAACTTTCCCCATCATCTCATTCTTCACATCCTTTAACAGAGACTGAAGAGACACCCCATTTGACTAGGACATGGCATATGTGCCAGGTATGCCCACTGCTGAACCTTCTCTTAGAAATCTAGAAGTCATGGGTTCCTGCAGCTTAGTTTTAAAGTCACAGTACTTGGTTCAGTATAGCAGCAGCTTGGGAGGCAGGAAGTAGCATAGAGAAGTGAGCATTAATCTCAACTGAGCCCATCCTTCATCACTGTGTGTAATTTCCCTGAGCCCCGAATTCCTAACCATAAAATAGGGAGTAAGATCCCATCCCCTTCACAGTTGTGATGACTAAATGAACGCAGAGTCAAAGTGGGAAGGAAACTGCAAAGTACCATCAGTGCCTTTAAGATGTTTGTACACAAACTTAGATCACAACGGCTGAAAGAGAAGACTGCTCAAATTGCTTTTATGGCCAGCTGCCTGCATTCTTTAAGGTTTTGGGCACAGGCTAACAACTCCAAATGTTTTCTCTTTTACATTTAACTTTCTTTAAATTAGGTCAGTAGGAATTAACATCTGCGCGCTTGCACTGTCTCCGTCTCCCACTGGGTAGCATTGCTTTCCAATGAGCAGTTTCTTCTGGTGAGAGGCTGGCTGAGACCTCCATTTAGACCAAAGTGGAGCTGCAAGAGGAGAAAGAAAATCAGTGAAGAACCACCCAATCCCCATCTCACCCCACCTCACACACCCCCAATTTCAAAGAGCAAATAGGATCTTGGGATTAAGAGCTTCTGGTAACCACAGCCTGCAGTCACTAGAGATGGAGGTATGATGGCAGAAGCGAAGGCTCTTTGGTCTCCACACGTGACATGCAGCACTTTATAGAACAGGTAAGAAGCCTAACACTCTGCATTTCCAAGGCTGATAAATGCTTGCATACACACAGAAAATTCAGGCAATGTGTACCTATGGTCTAATAGGGAGGGCTCATGTTTTTCAAAGGAAGACAGCATTTAGGAATTATATAAATTTCTGAGATATGGCAAAGAAAAGTTAATTTGGGGTGTGTGGTCACAATAGCGGCATTTATACACTGTGATAACATAAAATAATGACATTAGATTGACTTTAGGAATCCAAACTGTACAAGCCAGTATGTTAATGGAAGGTACAGGGTTGCCCAGCATGCCTGCCCACTCTCTGCTCAAGGTCAGGTTGAAGGGCCAAGAGCACTACAGCTGAAACACACCCTCCATCCCCAGGTCACAATTGCCACTCAGCTCTCAGACCCCATCCTTCTCATCACAATTGGACTTAGCCCCTGAAGAGAGGGAAGATGAAGGGATACAAGTGACATTTCAAGTCAGAGCACCCTATTTCCTCACTTCATCCCCCACACCTCAGAAATTTTTTTGAAAGTAACTGAGTCTTTTTTGGAGGTGAAGAGTTGGCATTTGCTGTATTCTTTCGGGATTAAATTACGGAAGGGTTATGGGGTTGAACCACTGTCACAGCTTGCCTCTATGAGGTTCCACTGCCTCAACCTTACAATGCTTTTGTCATCAATGTGTAGAATTGAGAAAAGGTGTCTTCCAAGCTCAAATGGATGATGCTCTTAAGTACTAGATGCTTCCTGTTAAAAAAAGAAAAAGATATTTTACACTGCATTTTAATCTCTTTGGAATCTTCTCAGAAAAGTTTGGTTTTTAGTACTTAAGCGAAAAAAAAAATTTAATGTGGATTTGCCTTGTCATAGTTATTTTACTTTGGTATGAAGTAATTGGATAGCATGACTTGACCATGTATGCACAGCCCATACCTACCTACAACTGGTACATTGCCCGGCCCTAAAATGAGTCTCTGGACCTCCTCCCTGCTTTCTTTCCTCAACCACTCAATGATTTCCTCAAAACCAGTTAGTATGTTATTTTTGTCTTCTTAAAACTTGGTAACTTCCTATTTTTCATTCAATCCTCACCAAATTCCCATTCTGACCCTATTTTATCTACTGTACCCATGAATCTCCTCTTTAAATGTTCCCTTTACTATTAATGTTCTTGGTCTCTTTTCCCACCTTTCCAACCATACACTACCACCACTTTTGTCCCTGTTATATACATTTTCTGTATATTATACAACCCCACCCACACCGTGTGCCTGGCTTCCAAGATTCACCTCCTCAAGGCCTTTACATCTTCAGACTGCACATCCCTTGGCCTCAGCTTCTGGAGAGTTCTACATCATCATCTTGGGAGGGTGTCATGACATATAGATTCAGGATTCTCTAGTACACTGCTTGTGGGAGTGTAAATCACTTAGAAAATACAGCAAGTCTTGTAAAACTGAGTAGTATCTGCACGTCCTATAGCCCAGTGATTACACTCCTACCATACCCTAGCAAACTTTTGCACACATGAACCAGGAAACTGGTACAAAAATGTTCCTAGCAGCCACACCCATATTAGCAAAAAATGAAAACCCTCCAAATATAAGTTGACTGACTGGAAAATTATCTGCAACCTTCCCACACTGTGAGAATATAAGTAAAAAAGAATAACCTGAGGAATATAACATCAGGACCATAAAACCAGATAAACAGAGTCAGTCCTGGAAGACTAGGTTCAGAAGGATATCCTTTTTATAATGCTCAAAAAAGCAAAAATAAACTGTGTATTGGGGAGGTGGTTACAAGATGTGAGAAAACAACAACAAAAAAGAAATATGATATAGAACAATTACTTCGGTGTAGTGAGGAGGGGAGGGAAATGCGACAGGTGAGGACACTGGAGACATTTCGGTTATTTTGATTTGAAAGTGGGTTGAAGACTCACATGTTATATACAGGTGCATACTTATTGGCTAAAAGGGAAAGCATCTATAATCCCTTCAAGGCGGATTTAGTGAGAACATCTGTCACATGGCTCCAGACAGTAATTCAGGGCCCTTGGGCCTAGCCTCTTGGAGGATCCATCCTTGTGCTAAATGTTTTGGCAGGGGCACTGCCATAGGGTTTGGGCAGAGCAAAAGCAGCTTCCTGCCAGTGTCTTGAAAATTACTAGTGGTTCAAAAGACTTCTGATTTGACACTAGAGTAGAAGAGAGACCAAATGACCTAAAAGATTTTCAGTACTGAACCAAGATAGCCGTCTGGCTAAAAAAAAATTGAGAAAGTAAGTTAGATCCTTAACACGTTCAACAAGCGTGGGCCTACACCAGAAACCTAAGCTCCAAGTCAACAAGGACTTTGTGCTGTTTCCACTGTAGTTTCGGGACACTGTGTATGCTCAACGGACAGAAACAAACTTTCCTTCTTAGTGGTCACATAGTACCTATACAGTAAGGCAATTTAGAGGAAAAACTGAAGACTACCCAGATGGTAACTGACTTTGGGATTCACTGCCCACATTACAGGGAAATGGGTTAATACTTGATGATATCCTAATCTTCCATTTTTACAAAATTTGCAATAAGGCACAATTCTGTTTTTTCATTTTTTTTATTGCTGTTAATTCAAGAAAAAAAGATTGCATAAAATCCAATCTGTTCTAGAAATATAAGTGGCCTTTCCAGTACATAACATTTCAAATATCAAAGTATATGGTAAACATACAAATAAGGAGAAGGCAACATACCTCCTATGTACAGTACAGTATTTTAAATCATAAAATAAGCTTCATAAAGTACAACTGGCAAGTGATTCACAATGCGCTCATACGTGGCTTATCAACATTCTCACCTGAACAACTCAACTGCAGCTTAACAACTGATTTAATGTGGTCCAAAAATACCCAATCAAATAAAATATATTTAATCAAAATAATTTCCTTTCCTCAAACTTTTTTTCTAAATTAAAGCTTTTATCTACCCCTTAAACTTCCTCTGCCCCTTCCCCATTAACTCCCACCCTGAAAGTTTCAAAATGTACATTGGTGCTATAAATATAAATGCTACTTATGAAGCATTAAATTAGCTTCTTTTTTTTTTTCAAGTTTTTTTCTGTCTTGTAATCTGTTAGGCTTCTCAACCAAGACCAAAGTTTCTCTGCTGCACACCAACATTATTACACACAACAAAAACCTATCATTTCTGCGCTGTATTGAGGAATGGGAAAATAGTCCCCCAAGCCCCTTAAACTTATTGACTATACAGTGGTAACTGTTCATTGCTGTACAATGCAGCAATCACCAAAAATACACCCAATCTTCCAGATAACCTCAGTGCACTTTAGGAAATCAAAAATTACCCGGAAGCAATTTAGTACATAGATTGGCTTTTAAAAACTTTTTTTTTTAAACAGCAGCATTGAACTTAGTGACATGATACTGACATGATTAATACCATCTTAACACACTCAGAATTCAATCTTTCACATTATAATCAAGCATAGTGGTAAACAGTTATAAAAGTGACATGGCTACGAATGACAGGTTAGGAAACAAATACCTGACTTTTTGTAGAAACCCACAGCTTCTGTTCAATAACCACACACATTTTAAACACAACATAACACTGTAACAGTTGGTAGCAAAAGAAATCTTTACTCAAGTAGTGTCTTTGAGCAGGACAAGGTGGTAGACAACGAATAGAACGGGCTGTTGACTCTCATCACAAACACAAGCACACAGAGAATGACATTCACACCAGTGTGTTCACTTTGTGTCTCTCTGAAGCAACAGGCTAGAGAAGTATGACGGAAGGAAAAAATTGTTGTTTTTTTGTGTTTTTTTTTTTTAAGAAAAAGCTTTTTGTCCATTTCATACATCACTTTTTTCAGCTTCATATGGTTTGACTTCTTCCTCTCTCTCCCACTTATTTTCATCTTTATTTGGACAAGGAGCACTGCATATATGTACTTATGTGATGCTGTTTATTACATATATACAAACTATCTTGGGGATTTGACTTCTCCCATAAGATTAAGATGAAACACTCTGCCCTTAGTTTATGTGCAGAGCAATTTACAGAAGTGCAGACAATTACACTGCTGGGCAATCTCACAGCAGGCCACAGATAGGGTTGCAAGTGGCTGGAGAGAAAAGTCTATTACAGGGTCAAAGTGAAAAAGCTGGGGAAGAAGCAAAGTTTCTCTTTTTCAAAACCATATGACTGTCACCAGTGTTGTTAAAAAAAGGTCAAATACACAGTTTTAAAGATTCAGTAAACATTGCACACAGCAAGTATTCAGTGTTTTTAAAAAGCACACATCAACATTTTCCTTTTGATAAGTTTGTCTGGAAATTTAAGTTACATGTATCATACATATATAAGCCTGTTGTTGAACCAGGAGACCAGAGGCTCAAGAAGCATCGCATTCTTTCTTAGTTTGGACATTGGTACAAGAGAAATAAAAACTCCCAACTGCATAGAAATCTAGGAAATGTATAGACAAAGAAACAAACAAAATACCTTTCCTTTCCTCCCCTCCATACCCCATGACTCCCCACACTTGAGTGTATTAAGTAGGCAAGCTTTACTCGTTTCAGTCTGCAGAATCCAACGTATCATTAGAAGGGGGGAGGGGAGGTGCGTATCTCAGTCTGTAAGTGCCTAAAATGGGAAAGACAGAACTGCTAAGTCACTGCTTACAATGACACGCATCACAAACCACTACAAGATATCAAATGGGCATGCTCTTCTGGAGGCACTTTCCTCAGCACTACCACCATTCTAAAAAGGCAAATAAATTACTTTCAAAATAAAAAGTAATGTGATGTTTGTGCTTTAAGTTTAACCTAAAGCTATCAAACTTGACCTTGCTTTAAGAATGCCAGGTCAGTATACTCCCAATTTAAGACTTATTTTTCTGTGTAAGATTTGGCAAAATGACAAAGGCCAACTACAAATTTAAAAGAACAGTTTGAGGTTTACACTGAATTTGATATCTTACTTATATTTATGTAAGTGTATTCTCTTCTTTCTGGTGTTAGTAATATTAAATTTGGTTCATATTCCCTTACTCCAGCCTGCTGTTTAACTATTTTGTTCTTATAAAAATGCAATAGAATCTTGGAATTTTTTTCCTTACACATTTGTTGGGAAAGGACAACATGGGCATATGTGTGAGGTCAGTAGTTATGCACAGACACTAAACAGTTACTAAAAACTGTGTATGTCAGATGACTAACTTACTTCCTAGCTTTTTAATATTTAAAAATGTCGCTTTATAAAACAGAATTGTAGCTTTAATAAAAGTGCTGTAAGCAAGACAGTTAAACATCATACAAGTCGAATTCCCATTATGTTCTTTGAAAGTGCCCTTTAGAGTTTCTTATTTGGAAACTATATTCCTCTGACCTTCCTTGTGCTCTGTATGACTTGGGTTTACACTAGGCTTTTCCGTTTGCACTTTATGGTTTGTAACTGAAAACACAACATCTGTAAATGAACACACAAACATCTTTATGCTACAACAGAATCACACAAGTAAGAAAGAAAAGATAAACAGGTGAACTCAAAAACAAGTCCTCTGGGAGTTATTGTGATTACCTTGTTGATTGGCCTCCATGGATGACTGCTTACAGTCCTGTGCATAGTGTCCGCTTACACCACAATTGTAACATGAGACATTCCCATTCTTCTTGGGCCCCGAACCACTGGTGTTGGCAACTACATTAGGTGCTGGATATACAGGATAGAATCTCCCAAATCCTGCCATCTGCTGCATGCCATAGTTGGCCTGGCTCCCCATGACTGGATCATGCACCAGTCCATTTGCATATGGAGTCTGAGGCAGAAAAAAAGGAAGTTGGTTTCCATTGCTCTGATGTGCTTGGTTGAGGTAGCTGCCATTGCAAATGGATGGCAGAGTGAAGAACGACGGGACTCGGTACATTGGTCCGGGCATTGGACTGGGATAATAGTAACTGTTTAGCTGAAGGTTTCCATTGCTCCCACAGCTACACCTTCGTCCGCAAGAACCACAAGGACCTGAGCCCATCTGCTGTGGTGGCAATATTGTCCCATTAGCGTTCGTATTCCCCACAGCACTGATATAAGATGTGCTGTCACTCTGCGCAGTACTGTGTGTCAAAGCAGGGCTTGGGCTAGGGGCAGGACCTGGGGTATGGGTAGGAACCGCAGGAGGAACAGTGGACTGGGCCTGACTAATGCCTGCACTTGCTGGCTGTGCAGAAGTGGCTGCTGTGTTGAGCACACTGGAATTCTGGGTGGGTAACACACTGGCGGCAAGAGGAGAGCCTGGTAAGGTGTAGGTAGCTGGTGGCTGTGCAGCTGACAGGCCAGCTGCTGGAAGAACAACCTTCACATTGGTAGGCTGAGGGACTGTCCCTGTGTTTCCCTCAATTTGAGGCACCATTTGATTTAGTCCTACCACTTGGGATGCAGATTTTGTGATGGGATCTGTGGTAGCCACAGGAGATCCTGGAAAACTACCTGGGTTATGGACAGGAATAAAGGCAGTGTTTGGTGATCCAATGCTCAGACTTCCGGGTGGTTGTTGTGGGATATTAACTGTGCAACTCTCAGAAGATCCCTGTGCCGGTGGCAATTTTAACCTCTGAAATGTTAGGTGCAGGGCAGGAGTACTACTGTGCGGAAGGAAGGGTGATGGAATAGGTAAAGGGGAAGCCAGTAGTTCAAGGTGTTTTTCTGATTCTCCATTTGAAGCTGTTGGCCCTAGAATTCCAACAGGGGTTGAATTTGTGGACTCCCTTATTGCAGAAATAGCAACAGGACTAGGAACAAGCATCCCTACTGTTTTGCCATCTGCAGATTTGGGTGGCGGAACAACTATTTCAGACTTCTGGGCACCATTGTGCATGACACAGTGTAAAGTTGGCATAAAAGGAATATGTGGATACTTGGGCGAGTTCAAGGTATCTTCTAAAAGGTTTCCGTTCTCATTTCCTAGTGAAGTAATTTGAACAGGTGGCTTGACAGTTTGGTTGACAGAACTGTAACCTGTAAATCTGGTTGTTGATGGGTTCCCAGAATCCTCAGAATTACTGTCGGTGTCTAAGAAAGAAAAAAAAATATACAGACAGGTATTAACCCAAGCATAGCTCCCATCTTTCTTGAAAATTTCCCATCTTTCTTGCTACAAATAAAATCTAAGTATATCTAACATTACCTCAAAAGTTTGGAATATGTCCCTCTATCACATTTCCTGTCTAAGGTGTCCTTTTAAAAAAATGTGAGTGTTCTATGGATCATGATTATATTCATGCTGTATCTTAAAAATATGGGGATATAAGCAAATTAGTAAAAGATTATTTGGAGACTGAATGAGGCTCAGTATAAAATGGAGACATTAGATATTTAAAATCTTAATTTTAGGTAATCCTCTTGATTCATATTCGGTACTCTAAAACCCTTCCATCTATCTCAGATAAATGATATTTATGTAAAATGATCTCAGATAAATGATATTTATTTAAAAAGTGCTCAATCAAGACAATATTTAACTCAGATATTGAAAGTTAAGGAATGCAAGTGTTTTTGTTTTTTGGTACTGGGGATCAAACTCAGGACCTTGCGCTTGCAAGCAAGCGGGGTGCCACTGAGCTAAATCCCTGGCCCCAGGAGTGGAAGTGTTTTTAAAGATGGGATAACTTGCTACTACAAATTTCAATGGGAAAAAAATTTAAACCTACTATTAGTCATAAAATGAATATTCTAGAACATAGAAAGCAGGACAAATATGAAGGCACTGCCATTTCTCCAAAATCAAAGCAGCAAAACGGCAGGTATAATACTGTATTTATTTTTACTACTGCAACACTCTTACGTTTACATGTGGAAATGACTTCAGTCTAGACATCTCAATTTCTGTATTTTTTTGTATAATGGGAGGAAAGATAATATTTAACTCACAATTTTAAGTATCATAAACCCAGATAATGCATTGATGTGTACACAGACCATTCAATTAAATGTGGTGCCTATTTAAAAATTCTGAAACAAAATACTAAAAACAAATTAAGACTAGTTTTCCTGAACAAGTCAAATGGAATGTACTTACTGATACAGGATGTCAACACTGCTATTAACTGAACTATTTTAATTTATATTCGTTAGAAAAGATTTAATGAGTGAACGGTTCTAGCATAAACTTTCCCTAACAGATTAATGATTGCGGTATTTCTTACTGAACATTACAAAACAGAGTATTCTCAAATCACTAACCTATTTGTAACATATCTCTACCACCCTATCAGTGCAAAGTTAAAGGACAAACATAAAAGTCTAAAATCACCTGGAACATTTTTTGGATGGCAGTTTAATTTGTCTCAATTAAGCTTTAAATCTTAAGTCACAGCAAATAGCCCTATGATTTCAGGTGGTCCCCAACAGTTTTCTACACAGTATAGGGATTCATCGAGTTATTTAGAAAGACAGGTCTTATGTTTTTTCTTTTTAACTGACTTTGGAAACCACAAGTCTCAAATAAAACACCATTACAATTAACAATAAAGTCACATATTTTTCAAAGCAATGTTTATATGCATTCAAAATTCTAAAAATGATCAAAGCTATCAATCACAAAGTATATTTTTCCCGGTTTGAGAGAGCCTTTCATTTAAGGAAGGTTGATTCTTAATTTTTTAAAAATATTATTTTATTGGTACATTTTAGGTATACAATATAATGACATTCATCATTGGAAATTTGCACCTTTACATAATCTCTCTTGGTTCTTATTTTTCTCCCTTCCCCTGCCCTCCCTTCAACCCCTCCCCCTCCATCCCTCCCTATTTACAAACATTGTTTCCATTTTTTCATTTTTTCATATTAATTCCATTCCCTTTCCCCTCCCCCTCCCACTTCCCCTTCCCCTTTTCTTCCTATTTCACATTATCATTTATACCTCTTAGTCCTTATTTACACTTTCAGTTTCTCAAACTAGAGAACTATTCAGTATTTACACATGTGTGTCCTATTTATTTCACTTAAGTGTATCGCCTCAAGGTGCATCCATTAAGCTATAAACATCTCTAATTTCTTGTTTTTTATGGCTGAGTAGTACTTCATTTTATTAAAAAACCACATTTTCTTTATCCAGTCTCCAGTTGATGGGCAATCGGGCTGCTTCCAACTTTTAGCTATTACAAACTGTGCTGCTATGAACATGGGTACACATACATCACTGTGGTATGATTCTTTTAATTCTTTGGGGAAGATGCCCAGCAGTGGAAAGGGGGGTCAAATGGGACTTCCAGTCCTAGTTCTTTGAGATATCTCTGTACTGATTTCCACAGTGCTTGCACCAGTCTACACTCCCACCAGCAGTGGAGCAGGGTTCCTCTTTCCCCACAGCCCCGCCAGCATTTGTTATTGGTTGATTTCATGATAGCAGCCATTCTTTCTGGAGTAAGGTGGAATCTCAGTGATGTTATCATTTGCATCTCTCGAATGGCCTGTGATGTTGAACATTTTTTCATATGTTTATTTGCTATTTCTGCTTCTTTTTCTGAGAAATGTCTGTTCATTTCAGATGCCCATTTTTGGATTGGGTCTTTAAATTTGGGAGGTCTGATTTTTTTAAGTTCTTTACAGATTCTAGATAGTAGACCTTTGAGGGACAGCTGGTGAAAATTTTTTCCTACTTTTCACACTGTTAGTGGTTTCTCTTGCTGTGCAGAAGCTTTTTAATAAGAAGAGATCCCACTTCTTGTTGACTGTTTGTTAGTTCATGGGCAACTGAGGTTTTCTTCATAAAATCTTTTCCTACACCAATGTCTTCAAGAGTTCTTCCTAAACTCTCTTCTAGCCGGTTTAGTGTTTCTGTTTCAATATTTACATCTTTAATCCACTTAGATTTTAGTTTAGTGCATGGTGAGAGATACGGGTCTAGTTTTAGTCTTTGGCAAGTTGAAACCCAATTTTTCCAGCACCATTTTTTAAAGAGGCTATCTTTCCTCCAGTGAGGGTGTTTGGCTCCTTTGTCCAAGATGAGGTGGCTGAGTGTGTCTGGAGTTGTTTTTTTGCATCTTCTAATCTGTTCCACTGGTCCTCAGGTCTGTTTCTTTGCCGGTACCATGCTGTTTTTATCACAGTAGCTTTGTAGTATAGTTTCAAGTTGGGGGTTGTGATACCCCCTGCCATGTCTCTGTTACCTAGAATTGCTTTTGCTATTCTGGGTCTCTTCCTTGTTCCAAATAAAGTTTTGAATTATTTTCTCAAGGTCCATGAAATATGCTGCTGGAATTTTAATTGGGATTGCACTGAATCTATATAGTAGTTTTGGAAGTATGGCCATTTTCACTATGTTGATCATTCCTACCCAGGAGCAGGGGATGTCTGTCCATTTTCTGATATCAGCTTCAATCTTTCTTTTCAGAGTGCTACAGTTTTCAGAGAAGAGGTCTTTGATTTCTTTCGTTAGGTTGATTCCTAGGTATTTCAGTTTTTTGGATACTATTGTGAAAGGAATTGTTTGCCCTATTTCTGTCTCAGTGAGTCTGTTGTTCATGTAGAGGAAAGCTATTCATTTTTGTGTGCTGACCTTGTATCCAGCCACTCTACTGAAATTGGTTATTAAGTCTAGAATACTTTTAGTGGGGTTCTTGGGGTCTTCTATATAGAGTATCATGTCATCTGCAAATACTGACAATTGGACTTCTTCATTTCCTATCTTTATTCCTTTTATTTCCTTCTCTTGTCTAATTGCCATGGCTAATGTTTGGAAGACTATACAGAACAGGAGTGGTGATAGTGGACATCCTTGTCTTGTTCCTGATTGTAGTGTGAAGGATTTCAGTTTTTCACCATTTAGTATGATATTGGCTCTTGGTTTTCATAGATGACTTTTATTAGATTGAGGTAGAGACCATCTATTCCAATTTTTTTGTAGGATTATTATAAGTGCGTGTTGATTTTGTCAAGTACTTTTTCTGCATCTATTGAGATAATCACATGGTTTTTATCCTTGGCTCTACTGATATAGTGTATTACACTGATTAATTTGCATATGTTGAACCTTCCCTGCAACACTGGGATGAAATCCACTTGGTCAGGGCGTATGATCTTCTTGATGATCTTCTGCATTCTATATGCCAGTATCTTATTAAGGATTTTTGCATCCATGTTCATTAGTGAGATTGGCCTATACTTCTCTTTTTCGGTTGAGTCTTTCTCTGCTTTGGGGATCAAGGTGATGCTTGCTTCCAGGAATGAATTTGAGAGTATTGCTTCCCTTTCAATTTCATCGAAGAGTTTAAACAGTAGTTTAAACAGTGGCAGTAGTTCCTCTCTAAATGTCTTGTAGAATTTGGCAATGAAGCCATCAGGCAGGACCTGGGCTTTTCTTAGTTGATAAGTTTTTAATTACATTTTCAATTTCATTGATTGATATTGGGTTTAGAATTTTTAGGTCTTCTTCGTTCAACTTTGGTAATTCATACGTATCTAGGAATCTGTCCATTTCTTCTGTGTTTTCCATCTTATTGCCGTATAGGTTCTCGAAGTAGGTATTGATGATCCTCTGGATTTCTGCTGGGTCCATTACAATATCACCCTTTTCATTCCTAATTGCATGGATTTGGGCCTTTTCTTTTCTTTTTCTGATAAGGTTAGCTAACGGTTTGTCAATTTTGTTTACTTTTTCGAAGAAACAACTCTTGGCTTCATTAATTTTTTGTATCGTTCTCTTCATCTCCATTGAATTGATTTCTGCTCTGATCTTTATAATTTCGTCCCTTGTATGAGCTTTGGGTTTGTCCTGCTATGAAGGTTCATTCTTATTAGTCAGTAACTAACCTGTATCAGCGATGGCGAAACTTTTAGAGCTTTCAATGATACAAATAGCCCACTGCAGCATATGTGTCATAGGCTCTCCACCACTGGCCTATACGATAAAAGGCAAGATCTTCCACAGAGGCCTACCAATTTATGCTATCTAATGACAGCAAAGGAATGCCTAAATGTCTGAAAACCAGGTCAAATTTGAAGGGTGAGGTAGAGTCACGGGATTAATCCTGTAGAATCAGGCATGAGTGCTCTACAAAACATACTGAAACTTGTCTATTCTGGGGCAGGCATTAAAAACTTTCTCTTATTTAAGCCTTATAACTTGTTATTTTCATTTTTGTCTCTCATGAGGAATCTGCAGAGCAAGTACAGTGTGGCTTCAGGTGGGTAGAACTGGTTGCAGAGTTACTGCAGACTGTATCTGGTGTGAATACAAATAACCACAAAGGAAAGAGCAACTTCTACTGTTTCCAAACCAGCAACACTGTTGTACATACTGCAGCACAGGTCTGTAAGACACAGTCGGAAGGGAACACAGAAGTTGAGGCCCCAGGAAACTAACTGCAAGCTGCCCAGTAAGAAATGGTATGGTCTAAGGACTTCCACAAAGAAAAATCACTGCATATCAGCCCCCAGCATGAGTACACCTTATGACCAAGATGTTAGCAATCAGATATTGTCAGCATGTGTAAAGAAAATGTCATTCAGTATGTCTCTGCAAGATCTTACTTTCAGACCAGAATGGTGGAGTAAGGGACCTCCAATGATTTACTTCCACAACAGCAACAAAAACCATGGCAACATCTATCAAAAATCAATGCTTTCAGAACCGTGGAATTAACTAATGTGTTGCAGTCATATGAGGAGTGTTTAATCAAGAAAAACAGCTAAACCTCGTGAGAATGGAGAACCTTATGCCTTTCAACTAGCCCTACCCTAACCCTATCGCATTTTCTCCAGCTCTGAAACAGCCCTGTAGACTAACAGTCCCCCAACTATGGAAGCTATGAAAACTAGCAGCTTAGCAACCACTAGACAAAGTACAGGTTTAGTTATCCTCAGTGTCTCTTCACCAAAATACTCATTGTGTGCCTTGTCTGGCAGCTCCTGCTCACTCTGTGTTAATGATCTTTTATCCATAGGACACCTGTCATAATTAAGGGGCTTTGAAAAGCTTTCATGTATTAGTGAGACTCTACAAAGCTATGCTCCACCCTAAGCTTGTGTGCATTCTCAGGAAAGACCTAAGGATGCCCTAAATTCTCACTGCTGGTTGACTCTGAGTTTCTGTGCAAGAAGGACTTGAAGATGTAACACATTCAGAAAACAAATAACAAAATGGAAGATGCAAATCTCCTCTAATCAGTAATTACATTAAGTGTAAATGAACTATATACTCATTTCAAGTGGCAGACATTGGCAAAATGAGAAAAAAACCATGATACAATATGTTATCTACAAGAGACACATTCAAAGACACAAACAGGTTTAAAGTAAAAAGGATAAAAAATTAAAATGCCACTCAAGTAGCACCCCCCAAAAAAGAGCTGCAGTGGCCATATTACTATCAGACAAAGAAGACTTTAAAACAAAAATTGTTACTAGAGACAAGGAAGAATATCTTGATGACAAAAGGGTCAATCAGGAAAACATGAAAAGTATAAATCTATATGCATCTAGCAACACTCACTATTTTAATATTTATATACCGTGATTCTGTCTTCTTCCTATTTAATTTCACATGCAGTGAAATAAATTATAAAATCAATTATTGCTAGGAACTACTAACACAGTGGTCTATAAGTTATTCTCTACAACAAATTTAAACTCAATAATGGGGATAGGAACATAAAATTTTTTTTCCTTTGATTTTAAAAGATAACAATCATTTTCTTCCACCCCCACCTCTTCCTAAATCCCCTCCTAAAAGCAAACCTCTGTCTTTTTCTTCTTCACTTTCAAAACTCTCTCTTCCATCATGTCGTGGACTAGACGGAGAACTGTAACTCTCTGAAGATGTTTCTCCACACGTGTCATGTCCAGATCCAATGTCCAAATTCATATCTAAAAATAACAACTCTATTTTAAAAAGTTGTGTTAAGTATAAATTACTTTCCAAGTTGAATTGTCAGAAATTAGTGATAGCTACACATATTTTTTCAGGTTTTCTACAAATACTTAAACTTATCTTTGATCTAGGTGAAAATTCATGAGCAATTTTAATAAAAAATAACTGATATATTCTTTAAACAAAGGCATAAAAGGAGTCAATCTTAGAACATCAGAATTAAGGTTCTTTGTAGACTAACCAGTACCACTACTTTAAACCATTCTAAGTCTACATATTCTAACTCCTTAGAGCTTGCTGAAAGATCCTTTCAAGAAGATAATGTTCTAGCAAAATGGCTATTCAGTTAAAATTACCAGGCCAGATTATTCAAAAGAATAAAATGCTTCCCATCAAAAAGACTGAGTAGCCCCTTAAGTTCTTGCCAAAGGTCAAGCCTATACCAAGCTAAGATGGGAACAGGTACAATACTTGCCACAATCAATTAGCTGTATGTGTTTTATTGGCATGTCTGGCGTTGGATATTCATACACTAGTCCAGACTTAAGAGAGCTGTTCTATTCATTTCTGTAAACTAAGTAGCTAGTATAGCCCCTGCCTTTCAGCAAGCACCCTCATGTAAGCAATCCTAAGGTTTCTTAAAAACAGCAGATGAGGGAATCATTTCTGTGGCAACCTGGCAGCATCACTGAAAAGTAATGAACACCTGGGCAAAGAAAAGACATGGTTTGTGTAACAAACAATTTAGTTGACTAATCCATGTCTATTGAAGGGGATAAGTTCTTAACAGTATTATTACTGTTAAAGATGATCTTCCCTATTTTAGTTTAGCCACTCATACACTGGATGAATACTAAAGAAAAATAAGGACATTAAGAATGCAGATGTAGCTAATTTCTTTTGAGTAGTAAGTTAAATGCCAAACTGCCAAGAGAAAACTGCACTAAAATTCATGGAGCTGTCAGAAAAATGGCAGAGGAGTCACATGGGCAGGCAATAATTCTGCAGAAAACAATCTGGAGTGTACTGATATACATCTACAGGCTCTAAATCATCACTTGTAACACAACTAAAGAAGGGGATGCAAGTCAACACCAAAGACGGTTTGAAGACAATCTAATGTGCCACAGTGGCTGTTATGGCTTATATCTAGATGTTCCCCCAAAGCCTCCTAAATTCATAGGTGTACCTTTTGGGAACAACTGGGTTGTGGGTGTGTGGTATTCAATCAGCCCACTGATTGGATTAGTATAGCTCTGGGTGCGGGTGGCACCATTCAATAGGCTTATAACCTGGATGGAATAATAGGGAAAGCAGAAGGAAGGCTGCTGCCTCATGCCTGCCACATCATGGACTGTTTCTCCAGCTGGAGAACTGACCAGCTTACTATGGATTGAAACCTCTACAAACTGAGCTAAAATAAACCTTTCCTCCTTTAACTTGTGGGTGTCAGGTATTTTGTCCCAGCAACGAAAGTAACTAAGACAATGACTGAAGATCTTAGCATTAAATTGAACTCATGAAAATGAAACCCATAAACACCACAGGACATATGGAAATCCTGTATATACATATTCCATCCAGTATATAACAAAACAGTCCAAACAATTTTTTCTCCAAATGGCTTAATTTATAAAACAATTTTCTTTATCTCATAGTAACAAGTGAATACTCTAATAACCAAAGTGCTATATATGAAATGACAGTTTTCAAAGAATGAAGTAAGTGTCTAAATATATACTAAAAGTAACTTTCTGCTTTTGATGATTCAGAAAGTGCTTTAGAATTGTGCAGAACCTTTGGATTTTTTATGATCAAAAATTAAGTCATGCTCTAGAGATTCAGAAAGTATGGAAGTGAATATGAAAGAATTATGCCAATGAATGAATATGCCACATAAGGTCCTTTTAAATAGAGACATCATTTTAGTTTATCATGTACCAAATGATAAATGGTCTTGCATGTGATTAAGAGGGTACATATAGGAATGCACGCACGCATGCACACACAAATCCCTTACAATATAAGCTATTATTCTAACAAAAATTCTGGTTATTAGTAATTATAAACACAAAAGTTCATTACAAAGTTAAGAACCTTTTAAATAAATCACAGGTGATAAAACCACATTTATCATCTGAATTATTAAAGGCAGCAGAGATCTTTAGATTATTCTAAATCTTATAAAAGAAATTGAAACCAACTATCTCACTTTCCCCCAGACTTTTCAGCAACAGAAGTGTAGGGTAGAGAAAACAGTGGGGTGATAACTGAAGAGTAAGAGTTCTCAGTAATCTGTGTGCAGTAATACATAAACCACTTTAGAAGACAAAGTTTTAAAAGAAAATAAAGTGCAAATATAGGTGACTAGTAGGACTGATTGCTTCCTGGAAATAGACAATTGGAAGGAAGGCAGTGAGGGACCCTTATTTTGTTCTATTTTTTGCACTTTTAGAATTTTGATCTACATGAATGTATTTCCATTCAAAATAGAAGTTAAATTTTAATAATAAAAAACTAAGTTTAAAGTAAATAATATGTATCTTAAGTTAGTATGCATTACTGAAAGATCTGAATAATCTAATCAGAAGGGCCTAATACTTTTAGTTCTCACATAAAATCTACATTTTCTAACAGGAGCTGATTAAACATATCTCAAGTTAACTGAATACTTAAAGGTAATTCCTCCTCGCTACCTTAATATTTCAAAGGGTAATTATCAGGGGTTTATGAGCAAAATATTTATTGGTACATTTTAGACATACACAACAATATTCATCATGGGGAATTTGTATGTTAAGTGATATATTTTGCTGCTTTTTTCCCCCATCCCCCCACTATGCACAAAAGCTTTGTTTCCATATTTCCTTTGATTTTCTCTTTTTTCTTGTTCCTTCTTTCCTCTCCCCCTCGCTCCCATGTTCCCCTTCCCAT
This sequence comes from Heterocephalus glaber, assembly GCF_000247695.1. The sequence continues at coordinate 8,281,531 of NW_004624792.1, read as the reverse complement.
TCGAACATTTTCTACCCATTTCCCAAAAACTATTATACATTTTAGTCCTTATTTCCACTTTTGGTTTCTCATACCAGAGAAACAATGCAGTATTTAAACATGTGTTTTCGATTTATTTCACTTCAAAGTATGGTCTCAAGGTCCATCCATTTAGCTACAAATGTCTCAAGCTCATCCTTTTCTATGGCAGAGAAGTACTCCATTGTATTAAAAAAACCACATCTTCTTTCTCCACTGATCAGCTGATGGACACTGGGGCTATTTCCAAGATTTAGCTATTACAAATTGTTCCACTATAAAATGGGTGTGCATATATTGATGTGGCATGATGTTTTTAATTCTTTTGGGAAGATACCAAGAAGGGGAATAGCTGGGTCAAATGCAACCCCTTGTTTTAGTTCTTTGAGGAATCTCCACACTGATTTCCACAGGGGTTGCACCAGTCTACACTCCCACCAACAGTGGAGAAGGGTTCCTTTATCCCCACAGCCCCTCCAGCATTTCAAACAATTGTTTTTTAAGCTGGAGTTGGAATACAGCTGAGCTATATTTGACATCAATGAGACAAGCTGTCCAAAACATATTTTATTCATAGTTGTACTCCATAAGTGAACATATACATGAATCAAGTGACATATATAGAGGACAAAATGGAAAAAGATTTGACATATCCAAAAGTCCTAAGATTATTATTAGGTAAATGGTGATGACCCAGTAAAAAACATATCCAGCCTGAATTTGGGGGCTCCAGGCAGGACCTACTAGAGTAACTCCGAAGGAGAGTATAAGTCCAGTTTATTAAGCCAGGTCTTTTCTGGGTAGGATAGGGGGATTAGTGGGACAAGCTTAGGTAGGTTGACTCGAAGGGGTAACATAAGATTGGGGAATGAGAGTGGCTGAATACGTGGCCATAGTAATGGGGGCTATGACCTGTCCTCCTATCATTTCCTGGGTGTTAAGAATAACAGAGAAGAAATTGGAGTTTGGTATGTTGTTACAAAGTTCTTAATAGCCTACAAAATGTATATTTTTTCTAACTTATTAACAGAGAAAACAAACTCAATTACTGAACACCTAGATACTATGCTCATTCAAACTAAAATGCTTTCATATGTTATTACATTTAATCTTATATACTGGTGAGGTAGGTAGGTACTATTTCCAGTTTATAAATGAGAAAACCACAGCTTCAGAGAAGACACACATTTAAGAAAGTGGGGACACAAGATCCAAACCAATGGCTTTCTCTGATTGAAGTGCACATGCTTCTCTTTTGGAAATTGGAGGGTTAAAAAAGCAAGAACAGCCACAAATTTCTTGGGTGAGCTGTAGTTGCCAAATGATGTGAGATGAGGGGCAGCATGACCTTGCGGAGGGTCAAGTACGCTTGACAGGAATGATCTAGTTAAGTATGTTCTTTGAAGACACAACTGGTAGCAGGATGGAAAATGAGCAAGAAGGAAACAGACAGGGAGGCCTGCCAGAAGTGATTTCTAGTCATCCACCAACTGAGACCTTGCCTTCCTTATTTAGCTCTTGCCTCCCACTTTTAGTTGAGATCACCTGAGAAAACTTCAGACTGTAAAGTATCACAATATACTCCTAGGGTTGCAACCTTATATAAACAAGATAGGTTCCACATACTCCCCCCAAGTCATTTAACCTCCAGTTTACAGCTGTTTCAAAGAGTTGGCTAGATGATTTTAGACTGAAAATGTAACCATTTTTCTTTTATCACTATTCAGTTTCTCTGTACAGATATCTAGTTAAAAAATACTCCTCATTTAATAAATACATTGTGGTTATTTATACTGCATCACAACTGAATGCACTAACAATATAAAATTTAAATTAAAAATTTCTGGTTTTTAGGATCAGTCAGTAAATGTGTCAGGTAAAATAAAATATTCTTTCAGAAGTCTGTGAGCTTTCACTCTTTCTATCTTTACATATTAATAACAAAAATAAAACACAGAAAAATAATTAATGAACTAGCAGAAGGGGCACTTTTACATTAAATGAACCTCGAACTTCAAAATACAGACCTAAAAACAGTGGTGGATAAACAGAAATCACAACAAAAACAGGCTCACAAAACTCTGAGGGTCAGAATTTCCCTCAAAGCCCCATAAAAGACAGTTATTAAAACATGAAAATGTCAACAATTTTCTAAAAGAAAGGCTTCAATAAGAACATGTGCAGACTTCCCTGAAGGCAGCTTGCAAAGCTGTAGCAAAGACCCTCCATGACCTTTGGGACCTCTGTTCTGGTGTAGAGATTCGCTTAAAAAGGAAACAACCTAGGCAACTGCCACCATCAGAGAAAAGCAGAGTGGTCTGGCATAACTGAGACAAAGGAAATGTCTACCTTGATGGCCCATTTATAGTCCCTAAACTAACTCCATTAATTTCAGAATTGTCTAATTTGGAAACTGCTGTACACATCAATGCAAGGTGAAAATAATAGAGGATTTGGCAATACAGCTCACTACCTACTAATACAATAAGTATTCTGTTGAATATCTCTAGATGATGCATATTTGAAAGAAAAACAACTTTCTTACCTTTCATTGTACCACCATGGGCATGTTGAGGAGTGGAGAGTCTAATACCATTTATTCTACTATTCAGTCTGTTGTCAGTTTTCTTAATTTTCTCCCTAAACCAAATGCACATATTACCAACATTTGTATAAGACTCCCTGCAAAACACATTAAGTACAATATTACTAAAATTCCTCTCAAGATTTTTTATAATTAAAAAGAATTTTAGTAAGAAAAAAAATCTACATGAGATATAGTTCTGAAAATTCTGACACTCTAAACTCAATGCAGTATTTGATAATAGCTTTACTTCTGTCATCTGCATACAATGATATTTTCAAGCTCAGAATTAAAAACATAAAAAGAACAGAAATTATATTTACCACACAAAAACTAAATATATTCATAATCAAATGCTACATGCTGTATTTCCTTACAAATTTCTAATACTGGAAATATTAAATTGAACTTACTTTTCTATTTGTGGCTTTCCTTTCTTCTTATTTATTGAAGATAAGCTCCGTTTTTCAGCAGAATGCTAGTAGAAATGAAAAGACAAATCAAACAGACCAAAGCTAAATCATACGGATGTAGGTATCCCTTTAATTTTTATACCAAACATTCAAATATTTTCTAGGTATAAAGTCTAACATATTTTGATTAACAACATATTTTTGGAGTCACCAGAACCACCAAAATTTACATATTTGGTGACAATTGCCTTAACACTGATATTTTTAAAAATCTAGCCTTTCATTTAAAATGAAAATACTAAATAGTCCCCATTTATCTGCAGTTTCACTTCCATGGTCAATATGGTCCAAAAATATTAATGGAAAATTCCAGAAATAAACATTTCCTAAGTTTAAAATTGCTACTTTGAGTCCCATGATGAAATCTCATGCTCAAGCATTCCACCCAACCCACAACACAAATTATCCTTTGTTCAGTGTTTCTATGCTGTATCTGATACTGGCTCCATAGCATGGGGTGGGAGTGAGACCACATTCATACAACATTTGTTAATGTTAATAACATATCGTTATAATTGTTCTGTTATTAGCTACTGTTAACCTCTTATTGTGCCTAATTTATAAATTAAACATTATACACATAGGAAAAAAACACAGCTTAAATAGGGTTCAATGCTATCTGTGGTTTCAGGCATCCGCTGAAGGTCCTGAAATATATCCCCCACAGATAAAAACCTGGGATTACCATGCAAAATAAAACATAACCAAGTAACTAATATTTGCTATATGTATTATTAGTATTCTTTTAAAGTTCAATTTGATAAAAGTGACAATTTTTTCAACTCTAAGGAGAGAGTCTATGGACATTGGAATGGGGAGGGAGAATACAATCAGATGGTATTTCAAAAGAGGCCATTAAGACTGAGACATTTTACATTTCTCAAAATGTACTTTACTTCACAAAAACACATTCCCTGATGAGTTAACATTTGGATCTGAGTATGTCAGAAATAGAATTAGGTTAACAAATACGGTGTCGCTGCCTGTCTCGCAAGCGGAAGGTCCCGAGTTCGATACCCGGTACCCCAAAAAAAGAAACAGAATTAGGTTAACAAATTTTCTAGCTAGAACAAGGTTTACTTCACATTACAATGTGTACACTGCCCCCTTCCCCCTTCCTATCTGGATATGGTGTCTTATTACACTGAACATACTTGAAAGCAGTCTGCTCTCTGATCACATGCAATTCCTAAGAAAGCAAATGTTTCCTAAGAATATTCAGAAATGTAAGTGAACTCATGAAGGTCAGTTTGAAAATTCACATTACCCATAGCAAGACAGTGAATGAAATGTAAATAATCCTTTCAAGACCACAAAAAATTCTGCATAATAATCTGATGTACCCTGGGGTTAGAAAAAGCATTTTGAGTATCATATGAAGTGTATAAATTTTATATGAGCAATAAAAGTTTATAAATGTACTTCTTTGGGTCTAAGAGCTTAGATCATATATACAAACAAAAAGTCCAACACTGAAACAGACCTTCATTCTTAAAACAACAGCAAAAAACTATACAGATGTAATACTTTAACTATACGGCATCAAAACAAATTCCCTCACACCTGGTCAGCCAAGGTCACACAGTGCTCTGGGTGCTGAATGGTGGTACAGTTTTGCTTCCTCCAATCCACAATTCCATTCTGTTCAGAATATTGCACAGTAAGCCCATCTAATGGAGAACAGCTCGTACCTATATTGCTATTAAGAGGAAAGTTTATGAGTGTGACAATCTGTCCCCAATATTTTAACCTGGTGTATCAAAGAGGGTTGGTTTTTTTAAATGCCTAGTGATAAGTCTAAAGGCAAAAACTAAAGCAACTATGAGGAATAAAAAAGTACACATCTAATTTATCATGAATAGCTGCCTCTAAAGAGTATAGAAATAAATGTGCACTCTGCCTTGAGAGACTGCAATAGAGGTCATCCTGCAGCCAGCAGCTGGAAACAAACAGGCTACACAACCCTGTTATCTGTAGAGAATTGTTATTCTAAGTACTCTGTATAAACAGCTGCATGAAGGGACAGGATAAAGTGACTGAAAACCCAAAGAAACAGACAATAGGAATAGGACAAGCCCAATGAGAATCCAAAATATGAAGTTACTGGATATGGACTTCAGGTAACAGTGCTTAACATGGTCAATCAATACAACATGAATGAAGATTTTGGAAGAGGACTGGGAAATATAAAAAAGAACCAAATTTAATTCTATAATTGTAAAACTGATATTAAGAACTCAATGAATAAGAAATAGGTGAAGAAAATTAGTGTGGAGGAAATTTTGGTTGGAAGAAAATATACAAAAGCAATGAAAGAGAAAATATGGAAACCAAACAAAGGTTTTGGTTTTTCTATGAGAGACATAATGAAAAGTCTTATATATTAAAGACTTGTAACTCTTGGAAGATGGAGCAAGAGAAGAGGGCAAAAGCACTATATGAAGAGATAAAAGCTGAGAGCTTTCCAAAATCCAAAGATACAAAGCAACAGATTCAAGAAGCAGAATTCATACAAAGACAGGGATAAAGCATACCACAGAATTGTAGAAAACCAGACAGTGAGAAACACTTAAAAGCAATCAGAGGAAAAAGCACATTACCTTCAAATCTTACAATAAGACTGACTAAAAATGGTGGCCAGATTGCTTGAGTTCCTCTCAAAACCAAGAGTGTAGAACAGACAAGTCCAACTCGCAGGCCATGGGCCATATGTAGCCATAGACAGCAAGTAATACAGCTCCACCAGACCATAAACTTTTAACACTGTTATGTGGTTTTTACTGATATTTTTCATAACTCAGGGGTGAATTGCACAGGAGATAACTGAACCATGTGTAAGGGAGGGTGCAGTGCAGCATTACCTTTGCCTCCTGAGTCTGCCACACAGTTAAATGGAAACCTGTGTGTATCAGGTGTAACAGGCACTCCTGTGACTTGGTGAGTAAAACACAGCGAATGCCAGTAATAGTATTTCAATCTACCCACACGTGTATGTGCCTTTGAAGGCAGGAGTTTACTGCTATTAAGCAGACATGTAAATTTTCTTACTAATTATTAAACTTGGTTGGGCTTGTATTATTTTGTAAAATAACTTAAGTTAAAATATTAACAAAAGGAAATTCTATTACTTATATACATTGATTATATATTTTGTATGTGGCCCAAGACAATTCCTCTCTACTCAGTATGGCTTATGTAAGCCAAAAAGTTGGACATCCGTGGTCTAAAATGACATAATTTATTTGAGAGATGGTCGCAGAAAGTAGGAGCAAAGGAGCAGGGAGAGTGAAATAGCAAGACTCCAAAGAGGTTGCCACTATAAGCCATAGGGGCTCAAAGTTGCTGGTACCTCCTAGAATTATCTACTAAAGGCTAGGAAGTAGGCTATAGAATTCACAAAGGGCCTGAGTGGAAAAGTCTTGTGACATATGGTTGAGGGGAACAATACTGTGATATGAGTCAAAACTCACATGAATGATTTGTTATGATCTGCAGGAGAAATCAAAGGTGGACTGAAAGGATACAACACAAAGGACCAAAGGTCACTGACCAAAAGACAATGAAAACCAGTTTCAAAGAGCTAACAGTAAGTGTCAACCTAGAATCCCATATCTAGTAAAAATAACTTTCAAACATGAAGGCAATTTTCAGATTAAAATTACATTCACATTCAGTGTTCTTCTATTAGAGGAGAAATGATCATAAGTGGATTCTTAATTACATAGGAAGGAATGAAGAGCAAGGGAATGGTAAAATCTAAACAAATATTGGACAAAGGTTTCATGAAGTTTAAAACTATGAAGAAGCATAATGGCTACAATTTATAACTCAGGAAAAGGTAAATGGGATTACAGCAATCTAAAATCCTAAACTTGGGAAATGCTAGAAACACAAATTGGTACAGACATTAATAAATCAAAGACCTACAATACAATCTCTAGGGCAGTGATGGTGAACTTTTCAGAGCTTTCAAAGATACAAACAGCCTGCTGTGGCATGTGTGCCATAGGTTTGCCACCACTGCTCTAGGATAAAAACCAGAACAGAAAAATAACATATAACTATCAAGGCTAACAGAAGAGAAAAATAGTCCAAAAGGCAGCAAGGAAGGAGACAAAAGGAAACTCAGTAAGTGGGGAAAATATCAGAATTATAGCCAAATATATCAGTAACTTATATGTTACATTGATTTAAAAGCATACAAAGGTATTTACATTTTAAAAATCAGATACCGGGCTGGGGATGTAGCTCAGTGGTGCTGCTGCCTGCCTCAAAAGCACAAGGTCCTGAGTTTGATCCCCAGTACCACCCCCCAAAAAAAATTAGATACCTACTTCACAATGGGACTTTTCCCAGTATGTTTCTTGTGGATTATGGTATGCTGTAACACATCTAGAGTAGAAGAAAAAGTAATTAGTTTATCACAAAAAATGCCACAGCACATATCTAAAGGGATGATGCTTCAAATTATGCCATCAAAACACTGGCACTTCTGAGCATTTCCCAGCACAGAAAAATATATACCTTAAAGAAGGAATTTTCAAAGACATAAAAAGCTACTGATTTACCTTAAATAGCCTCTCAAATGTGTTTCATCTAACATTAATCAATCTTGTCCAAAATTATGAAAGTCTACTATGTGCATGCCACTGCAAATACAACATTCAATTTCAGGTGGAACTCTCTTTTTTAAATCATTAGAAAATGAAGTGTTTCAAATATTTTAAAAATTCTATTAAAATAACAAATACCCACATAACACCCAGATCAGAGACTTCTCTTTGGCAGCTCTTTTTAAAAAAAATAAAATGTCTTGGGCCAGGGATTTAGCTCAGTGGTTCCACCGCCTGTCCCGCAAGCAGAAGGACCTGAGTTCAACCCCTAGTACCAAATAAATAAATAAATAAATAAATAAAATATCTAGATATGACTTAGGGTCTTCCACCATTTTATTCATGTTCCTCCCTCTACAGAGGTTAACTAGGACCTAACTTGTTGAAACAATCTAGTGAAAGTCCTATTTTACTACCCACATATGTGCATTCATAAACATACAGTGGTGATGCATGTTTGGAATATACCTTAAATATACTTTTAACTCCCACCCAGCACGAACATATCACTATTTAAAAATTCACTGATATTTGAACATAAAGGTAATTTCCTGATATTTGCTCTTACAAACACTGATACCATGTGTACCTCTGTCCAGGACTCCTCAAGCATATGAACAAGTTTCATCAATGCAGAATCATGGGACAGCAGCACAAAATTATCTCCAACTTTACTACCGTGTGCCAAATTTCTGTCTAAAACAGTCATGCCAATTTATATACCCATCTGCTGATGGTCTTCAGGAGTTCCCTTTGCTTCACATGCTTGATAAATGTCAGACTTGACAATGTTTTGCCAATTTGATGAGTGTGAAATGACATCTGTTTTCATTTGCATTTTCTCTATAACTAGTGAGGCTTCATGCTGTTTAATGACTGTTCAGTTGTCATCTTCTATGAAATATCTATCTATCTATCTATCTATCTATCTATCTATCTATTTTGTCCATATTTCTGTTAGGATGATATTCTCATTAATATTTAGAAGTCTCTGTCTATAACTGGCATATAGTCTTTTATCTGTAAATATTCTGCTAATATCATCTCCTCTGTGAATTGTCTTCTAATTGCCTGGTTTCTTTTGTCAGGATGCTGTTTTAGATTAGTGAGATATGTCCATGTTCTGCCTTGTCCAAGAAAGTTTTCTCTTCCCAGATTAACATTTAAGTTTAAATGTTACTTCTTACAATTAAGTAGTTAATCACTTAAAACTTCTGTGCATGATGTAAGTAGGAATCTAATTATATATATTCATATGGAAAGTCAATTGTGCAAATGCCATTTAGTGAACAGTCTGATCTTTGCAACAGCACCTTTGTCATATCCCAATTCTCATTTCTGTCTGTAGGCTCCTTAATCTGCTCCATCCTTGACTTATTCTATTAAATGCACATTTACCTTCTTCTTGACTGGAAGCTTCTGAGCTGTCTTCTTTTAAGTGTTCTAATATCTTAGAAGTTTTCAGAGAAGACTGTAAGTTATCTGTAGGAAGTAATTCAATACCATTAATTTTTAAAGGAAAATTATAATACCAAGATAAAACAAATGTAATGATTATTCCTCACCAAAGAACATGAGAATGAAGGGTTAGCAGTGAGAATACTTCTATTAGTTAGGACCTTTAAGAAAGCAAGAGGACAGGGCACAAAGCACTGGACTATAAAGTGTGTTGAAGAGCCAGCTATTCCCTCAAGAACCACACAACCTGAATGAATCAAAGCTCATCTATCAACCTTAATGTATTCATGTGCCACACAAGCAAGTGGATAAGGGGTGCCTCTCATAAACTTGTGGGAACTAAGGACATTTGTTTTTTAAATCTCCAGTTCACTGTGCATTGTTACTTTTATTAAACAAAATAACTATATTGTGGCAATGCTAAATTACTACAAGGCTTTCTCTATACCCTGTGACTTTCTGTTCTACTACAGAGCAGTGACAATTTGTAGAGCAGTTCTAGCCCACGAAACACATTGTGATAGCAATGGATTCCAGAGTTCAACATCTTAAGTCATTTAGGAGTTTAATATTTTTTTTTCTCAGAGTTAGCTGTAAGGATATGAAATGTTACCCTCTGTCCCAAAGAAACAAAAAGGTAATCAATTTTTCAAAACAAAAACTTGTGCAAATGAACCTTGACAACAAATGTTTGTTGGTGAAACAACTCAGACTTGTACTACAAGACTTTCCACAACAGTATTTTAATTTTACAACCTTAAAACGAAATCTGCCAACCTCATTAGCATTGCTCATGCAACTTAAGCATTGCCAAGCTCTCAAGATGAGCTTTCCTGTATTTATAGATGGATTCCTCATGTAGGTGTTTTCCTAGGCAGCCTGTTAATATGAGCTGGAAGTTTAAACTTTCTGTTTTAATGCCTTTTGACAATTAAACATATGCTACTGATAAATATTTATTAAAAAGTACTTATACCTGGCTCAGGGAGAAAGAATTGAAATATACAGCATGCTCTGGAGTGACCAGGCTATTATCACTATTCAGGCATACATTTAACCATGGAATTGTATACCTTGCCTTAGTCAACTGGCCATAAAAAATTGTCTTTTTAACTCTAATTGCTAATTATATTCAAAATATTTAAGGCAGATTGCAGATTTTACAACACTATACCCAGCACTGCCATGTATCCCCAATCTGTATGCCAGCAGGAACTGAAGGATTGAGCATGTCCCAGAGTCTCAGAGATTCTTAGATTCTGCCTAGTAATCAGTCTGTTTTGTTATATTAGCTTTTATACATTACTCTAAAACTGCCACATAAAATTCATTAAAAATGACAAGTATTTGTTAATTATTTATTTAACTACAATTTCTAACTTTTAACTACTAGAACACAAGGTAAAAGCACAAAAGACAAAGAAAAAACCCAAATTTCTGCAGAGGAACAAAGGATGCTTACTGAGACTGTGTAGAGAATCTGACGATATAGACCGAAAAAAGCTGTGTACTTTCTGACTCCGTAGAAAAGCTTGTGATGAAGTTGAAAATAGCTGCCTGCATGTAAAAAGAAAAATTTGTTAATTTCCAGTATACATCCACAGAGTCAACAAGTGACTGTTTCATTCACGTACAGGAAAAAAAAATTCCTAATGAAAAGAATTATTATTTTCTAATCTATTTCCTTATTGTTTTACCTTTGAGAATCATTTTTCCTTGCATTTTATTAATCTAATTAAAAGAGTCCAAAGATTCCAACGGGAGACCTTTCCTTCCATGGCACCAATAAAATGGATCTTAAACATATAGTTAGAGCACGTGTCAAGGAGCATTTACCAAAATCTGAACCCCATTCCAACCACTTATAAGCTAAATCACCCTCAACAAATTATTTATCTTTTCAGCTTCAAATTCCTGAGAAATATTACCAGTTCTCAGGGTTATAAGATTCAAAATGTATAAATAGTCATATTGCCAATTGCCTAGGTTCAACATACAAATTTCTTGGCTTCTTCTGAGGATATAATTGGCTATTATCTATTCAGAAATAAGTTAGAAATATTGCATATTAAAAATAAGAGTTTTGGACAAACAAGTTTGTTTTGGTTTTTTTCAGACAGGGTCTCATTTTATAGTTCAGGCTGGCCTTCAACTCACTATGTAGCCCAGGCTGGCCTCAAATTCATGGCAATCCTCCTGCCTCAGCCTCCTGAGTGCTGGGACTACAGGTGTATGTCACCCTGCCAGGTTGGACAAACAAGTTTAATTCTATAAATTGATCTTATAGGTAAATATATCCAAATGTGTTAAGAAATATATCCCTGATTCCTGCAGTATTATTTGTAGTAGTTTAAACATACTTAGAAACAACTAAAATGGCCATAAAATATACTAATTACAGTTCAACTAAAAAGGATTATGTAGCAAATAAAAAACAAGGGAGTGATCTTTTTACATTTAGTAATGTGTTGTTCTGTCCCAAGACATTTAATGAAAAGAAGCAAAATAGTATCATTGTTGAGGAGAACAAAAAAGAGCAACATCCTCTAATTTTAATTGTACTTCTAGTTAAAAGTCATTTCTAAAAGTGGTTCCTTGTGAAAATAATTACTTTTTTCTTCTGAAAATCTCAAGTTTACAGAAGAGTTGTACATGTAGGACAAAGAATGTTTTTTTCACAAATCATAAATAGCTGATCTGCTGCCTCAACACTCAGGAAGACATCAGTGAGCATTTCCTATAAAGTCATTCTCCTACAATTACTGCCAGGAAATTAACATCGCTCAATCTTTCTCTTTTAATCCTCTGGCCCCCAGTGAAGTTTTGCAAATTGACTGCAAAGTATACTTTTTCTTGCAAAGGCCAGCTCAGAATCCTGTGCGGCTGTCAGCTACTACAGGTCTCTACTTCTCAGACTTTCTGTGGCTCTTCTAGAAGTGGGAGAACAGGTCAGGCACTGTGTGGCATGCTCTCCAGGCAGGTGTGTCTGATTAGATTCAGGCAGAACTACCAAAGCAGTGAGACTGTGTTCTTTTGCAGCAGCAGATTGTGTGGAACACAACTCTGACTGACCCAGTTCACTTTACTCGACTAAAGTGGCATCTGTCAGGCTTCTCTCTACTCGACACTTGATCTTTGCCAAAAGGCTGAGAAGCGATGGGCTTCTCTCTACTCGAAAGTTGCTTTCTCCCTTTAAATTCAAGAGCATTGTGCTTGCTTTGGCAACACATATACTAAATTCAAGAGCATAATTTTGTGGGAAAGTTGTGGAAAAGGACTTTGGTAATGTCAATACCTTATTCCTCACACATTCAATCAATTCATTTAGTATGTATTTCAAAGTGGACTCATGGTTTCTATTGTTACTTGTTTTGATGTTCTATTTGTCCCAGATCCAGTAACTCAGAGTCCCTTCAAGCTGGCTCTGTGTCCTTGTGACAAAGCTTTATCATTCTTTTTGTTGTTGTTGTTCAGTACAGAGGATTGAACTCAGGACCTTGCCCTTGCAAGACAGGCACAGTACCACTGAACTAAATCTCAAGCGCCCCCCGCTCCTTGTGCTGGGAATCAAACTCAGGGAATTGAGCTTGCTAGGCAGGCGCTGTGCCACTGAGCTACACTGACCCAGCCTACCATATCATTCTTTAAGTATTTTGATGCTTTTAGGCACAACAGGCTCATCTTCTGTATTTCCTGCCCAAGCTCCTAAATCAGCTTATTCCTCAACTAGCCCCCGTTCCTTTTAGTGGAGAATGCTACAGAGAAGTTAAGATCTGAGCACCAGTACACCCAGTTACTACAGTGTTCCTGTTTCTGGACCCTTTCAATGAACAGACCCGGGGAATGAGTATGTGTACACACATATACACAACCACATTTTTCTAATCAGACACTCCATCTAGGGTTCATTCTGGTTTTTACCTTTTCCAATAAGAATCTTTCTCCAGAAAAAAGCAAACTGGTTCTCACTATCCTTAATATATTTATATATTTACTAAAATCCATCTCTACCATCACCACTACTCTCTTCCAACACTTATACAGACACCCCTGATCCCAACTTGAGTTCCAGTGCCCTGCAAGGCCATCCATCCCTTCACACATCTGCCCTCCTCACCCTTGGGCTCTTGACACTTGTTCCAGGTCTCTCTCATCATAGCCCAGAAGTCAATGGCTTTACCATGCCTCTTGTGTGCCTTCTCCAGCTCACAGGGCACATCCTCCCTTCCTGATACTGGTGCATAACTTGCTCTGTCCTTGGCAGGATGTAACTGTTCAGAAGGGACCAGGGGAAAGAGGAGAGGAGCCAGCAATGGTTTTTTAAAAATGACAGTCACACAGAGATAGCAGTCACTGGTACTACTATAACTTGAACCAGGCAGTTCAACATATCTCCTAGATTATGTGTATATTTATCGAGTTTTAAAATAACTTATTTAAGTTGAAGAATAAATATCTGAGAATGTGTAAGAGTATTTGGGAAACAGAACCAGAAAAAAAACACATTCATTTAATACTTGATAAACTATAAAGCTCTAATAATTGAAATGTGATACTGGAACAAGAAACTCAGAAACATGTTAATTTAAGAATGTATGAAGTATCACATAAGAAATCAGTAATACAGAAAAGAATTCATTGTGTGAAAAAAGAAGTCAATTTAAATCCTGACTTCATCTGGAGTAATGAAGTAAATTTCATGATTAAAGGAAATGAAAAAATGTGAACAAAACCCCCAAAAAACAAAACAAGGAAAAGAATTCTAGTGAGTGATTGAAGAGGTCAAGGGGATCTAGCCACACAGCCAGCCAGAGGTAGAACTACAGACATTAACACATTCCTACTTGCTTGAACCACCAGTACATGCATGACTGTGCCACTGGGCGGCTTATACCACCCAATGGACTGTCCCCCACCTGATAGGTCAGTCAGCCATGTACCACTGGTGGTTCAGATAGCTGGCAATGAGACATACGAATTACATGTGAATGTGTTAAACTGAGTGCACATCCCATACTTTAGGCATATCTCTCTTCATCTTCTTTCTCTTTTTTCTCTCTTAAAACTAATGACACCCTAACATCTATGTTGAGAAATATTGCTAATAACTTGATTCTTTTTATGATAAGTCATTTTCTTCAATCCTCCTAGGTAAAGACTAAGCTCTTAGCCACTATGAGTATAAAATATACACATAGCTAAAATCTGAACACAGAAATTCTCCAAGTACACAGAATCCCACTAGTATTGTGCTAACCAGTTAATTTCTGATAGTTTAGTAGTATTAAGTTAAAATGGCAACTAAATTTTGACATCAGTTCTGGAGAGAGATCTACTATGGAAAGCTATCTGGAAATTAAAATAAAATTTAAATACAGACAACCTTTGAATAGTTATACTTCTAATCATTTATCCCACAGTCAAATCCCCACTTACATACAAAGATAAATGTTCAAGAATTTTTACTATAGTAATTTGAGTAGACAAACATCTAAATGTTGATATAACTTGGTTACAATAAGATAGTTAAAGAGCCAGTCTTGAGGGGAAAAAAGGGGGTTATTTTATACCATAAAATAATAAAGGGCTTATCTGTCTCTATGAAAAAAGAGTCTGGAGAGTAGAGGCTGTCTTTTCACTTTGTTTCTTCTAAATTTGGGCCAAGTATATTCTTCACTCATTAAAAAAAAATAAAGGTCTAGTATTCCTCTTTAGAAACTCTGTTTACATTTGTATACATGGTGGTTTTTAAAAATTCATTCAACAAATATTTACAGAACATTTATAGTGTGCCTGGATCTGTGCCAGCCATTGGGAATACTCACTTAAAGTCAAAAAGTACAGGTCAGTCTCCTCATGCTTCAACTGGCTAACAATTATCCTAAAGACTCAGCAGATGCCTCTGCCAGGACACATTTCTGACATCATTCTTCAAAGCTTCTTTGATGTCCCAAAATTTTCAAGGATATTAATAATTATTTCTTATGTGAGGCTGGCTGAATTTGAGTTTGACACCAGTATGGCCAGGATAATAGCACACCCCAACCTGTCGGTCCATGAGAGTCACATTCTGTTCCTTCCCACACACCAGAGGATGCATGCAGTCTGACTCCCTTCATGAACCCTGATAAGACTACCAGGTTCATGCTTCCCCTTCCCTAACAGCACGGTGGAAAACTGTTTCAAAGTACTTCTGGATCCAACAATCCAGCTGCTGAAGCTTTGCTACTCAGTGAGTGCTCTGTGGACCACCAACATGCCCTGGAGCTTTCTGGAATTGCATAATCTCAAGCCCACTCTAGTTCTGCAGAATAAGGAATGCACATTTTAACATGATCCCTAGGAGATGCATCTGCTCATAAAAGTCTGAGCAGCACAAGGACTCAGAAATTCAATTATTTTGTACTTTCACCCACCTGCTCTTCTAGTTTCATCCAAGGAATGCTCTCTGCTCTCCTCTCATTCCTCCTCTAAACCCTTCCACTATGCCATCTAAGGTTTCCCAAACATTCAAATTCTTAGTGACTAGAGCCTATACCTTCCTCTTCTACTAAAACCTGGGTTCCAGCATTCCTCAGAACCATTCGAGTGGAAGGTGTTCATGTCCTCACACCCCCGTTAACATGTATATGTTTGCACTCCCTTGAACCGGTCATTTAGCCACTCTCCCCTCAATTTCACTTCACCTGTGTCATACACCAACCTTTAGGTCAATCTTTCAGGTCCATATTCAGCCTTACTTTCTCCTCCATCCTAAATCTTTTATCACTTCATGACAACACAGGTGTCTACATGGGTGCCCATCTGACAGTGAATTCTCTGTTCACCTGCCTTTCCTCCACTGTTTTCCTCTATATTTCCTATCTCAATCTAGTCATTTACACTCATAGTCATACTTTGAATCTTGCAATACAATGAAAATTCTCTTCCTCTCCCAGATTTCTGCTTGTCTCTATTGAGGAACAAATCTTTTCTTTTCAACCACACCTATCCTGAGAAAATTCCCCGGGCCTAATTCTCTTCTCAGGAGAGCAAGAACCACTAGAGTAAGTGATACACATCTCTGCTCATCCTCTCCACTGGGAAATCTGCTTCTCAAATTAAGCTGTTTTAGGTTCAACCTTGACCCTAAGCTACATGGGCTCCAGCACTATTTTTGCTTAATTTACTTAATAACTGCAAATTTTCAGTAATACAGCACTGGACTCCCTTAAAGAGAATCCCTTAGAGAAGAGTGAGGAGGATGAATGTCAAAACTACATTCTAACCTCCAAAATCACTAGCAACCTCATCCATTCCTCAGACAACTCACACTAAACTCAACTTGATTCTTTCTGCTTAATTACCGATTACTACCATGACATTTGTTCTCCAAGCATGGTGCAGTCTGCTCTATCCAACACACCTATTTCACACTTCCCAGCTAGCTTAGATCTGATTGTCCATAATTTGTTAAGACCTGAACATTCTTCCTAAATTCCCTTGCTTTACTGTCCTATGGTCACATCCAAGAAAGCCCCCACCCAGGACCAATCCAAGCATATACATGGACAAGAACGGCTACAAAGATCTTTATTTTTTTTGCACTAGGGATCAAACTTGGGATTCTTTTGTACTTTGGATCAAACAGCAGATTGATACCATTGTAAGTAGTGATCTTAGTTGAATGACACATCTTGTCCAGCTTACTACTTCTCCTTCATGAGGATGCTCTGTAGATCGCCACAGTTTTATGTCCCTTCTACTCTCAAGCATTTGATCCCCTGGCCTCAATTTAATTAACCCACCTTATATAAAACTCTTAGAGAAAATATAAGCCACTAGACAAACATCCCTCAACTTCCCATCATGAAACAAGTAAATTTTCCTATACCCTGACTTTGAAGGGGATGTTGTGCCACTGATACCCCCTTGTGTGTATATTCAATCTCTTCCTCTGTCTCAATAGGCACATGGGAAACTTTGGTAATGAACTCAAGACAGGCTTTATGTGTTCCTAGTATTATATTTAACTTTCATGTCACTCACATCTGTCTTTTCCAATGGTCCAACAACTCACAAAGGCAAAGACTTGTCCGTATTTGGTACTAGTCTCCTGAGAAGCGAATGTCAGTGAACAAGGGCCACTTCCCTTCACTTCCCATCCATCAGCCATCAGCCTGATCTTCTTACTTAACAACTTAAAATATCTCCCAAGCTGAGATCCTGAATAACAGCTTCCTAGAAAAAATTTATGGACCATATAAAGAGGTTTAACTCAATATTTTCATCTTTTAGAAATAACTAAATTTTATGATATTAGAGAACTGAAAGACACAGTAACAAAGTAAGTTTGACATTTTTTACTGTGAGCCTAGAACTAAATAGCACAGGATAAAAAGTTCACTTTTAAAGTACTCACAAGAAAGAATCTCTGTGCTCCCTTTAAAGCTTATCCTATGCATCCACAGCCATCTGTCAGGGAAAACTGTTACCTTAGGATGGGCTCCAGGTCAGAGTGACGCCGTTCCTCCCTTTTCAGGGAACCCTGATTCAGGGCTCTTAAGATGGTCTTGTCAAAAGTCTCTGAAGACAATTCCTTTGGAAGCTAGAAAAGAAAAACAGTATCTATGTTAAGTTTCTCACTTACTGACAAGTGGAACAAACATGTTACAGATGCATAAAATGAAGACAAATGCCTTCTGCTTATAAATCATTCATTCAAAAGCAACTTCTCTTCCAAACCTTTATCACATTAGATCCCATGACCCTCCTCTATGAAACACATTTCCCTGTGGGCATACCTCAGGGCTTGCCGTGATGCAGAGGAACCCTGTAGCCCTTCTTATACTGTACTTCTGGCACACATCTGCATGGACCTCACACTTACAGTCACACTGCAATGACATCTGTACTAGGTTCAAGTTAAACTGAACATTTTGCATAGCACAGCTGGTATTATTTGTATCTTAGAACAGTATTTTAAAAAGAGTTATCTCCACCTTTATAATTTCACTCTTGTATCTCTTCGAGTAAGAGAAAAGAGACTACCTGGGAGCCAGGCCGTAAGGTAGGGGTGGGCTGTGTCCTCTCTCACTGATTCCACAGTGAGATGACAAGGTGGCGGCAAATTGGTATCAAGTAACTTGGCCTCGATAGGTGGCAGCACTTCTCAGCCTCAGCTCTGTGTCCCCTGCAACTCTTCCACCATTAGAATTGTCACAGAAAGCCAACAGAAGAAAAAAGGGAAACAGGAGTTTGTTGTTCCCTAACTCAAATGATGGCTGCTCATGATTACTTGCCCTTAAGCTTTGACAAATTTATGCTATCAAGAGACAAGAGAGGTAGAAATAGATAAAGAGATTTTTCAAAGTACACTTGGAGGTTGGATGGTACAGCCCTGCCTATTTAATTTCCTCAATCAGAATGCCAGTCAGGAGCTTATTCCCTCCAATGGGGTGTGCTGTCTCACTGATGGTGCCTGGCAGGAATGGAGCTACTCTTTTCCCTGGCAGTCTTCTATTACTACGACTGAGTCCAGCAGATAGAGGCAAATGTTCACAAGCCAACTCCTCCCACTGTTTTCTCCCTTATCAAGCTGTCTGGGTTGATGCATCATAGGAGGCACAAAGCCTCTTGAAATTAGAAAACTCACCCCCATCTTTACATACAAGCAGGTCATTAACTTGAGTAAGTGAAGAAGTCCTTGACCTTAACTGAGACAGCTTAGTTAAAATAAGCCACAGGAAAATGGAACTACTCAAGTCATCTCTGGGTGTTATTTCATTCAGAGATCACCAAAAAACCCAGGCAACCTAATACTTGGGATAGTACTTCAAACTATATTTTCCTCAGAGAACCAGCATGTAGTATGTCCCTGAAAGCCTTGATGAAAAACAGTCTCTTGTAGATTTAAGAATGAAAAGACATATGAACTAAAAAAAACCATATGTAACTTAAAAAAAATCAGACACCCCCAAATTTAAAGACCCAATTAAAAAATGGGCATCTGAAATGAACAGACATTTCTCAGATGAAGAAGCAGCAAATAAACATATGAAAAAATGTTCAACATCACTGGTCATTCGAGAAATGCAGATGAAAACAATGCTCAGATTCTACCTCACTCCAGGAAGAATGGCTGCTATCAGTAAATCAACCAATAACAAATGCTGGCGGGGCTGTGGGGAAAAAGGAACCTTTCTCCACTGTTGGTGGGAGTGTAGACTGTGGATATCAATGAGGAGATTCCTCAAAAACTAGGATTACAGGTCTCATTTGACCCTGCTATTCCCCTGCTGGATATGTATCCGAAAGAACTAAAAGCATCATACCTCAGTGATATGATGTACACCCACGTTTATAGTGGCAGTTTGCAATAGCTAAATCTTGGAAACAGCCCAAAACCCCGTAACTGGTGAGTGTATAAAGAAGATGTGGGTTTTTAAAAAAAATATAAAATGGAGTACTACTCAGCCATAAAAAAAGATAAATGAGACATTCATAGCTAAATGGATGCACCTTGAGGCCATACTCATAAGTGAAATTAAGTAGGAAATACATGTGTAAATACCAAATTGTTTCTCTGGTGTGAGAAACTGAAGGTGTAAATGAGGACCAAAATGTATAATAGATATTGTGAAGTAGGAAGAAAATGTTCAAAGGGAAAGGGGAACAAGGGAGGGGGGCCAGGGGAAAGGAAAGAAGGGAAAGAAAAAAATTGAAGGTAAGAAGGAAAAAATGAAAACAAAGCTTACGTATATAAGGAAGGGTGGAGGGGTTGAAGGGAGGGTAGGGGAATGGGAGAAAAATAAGAAACAAGATATACCATGTGCAGGTACAAATTCTCAATGATGAATGTGATTATAAGGTATACCTAAATGTACCAATAAACTCAAAAAAAAAAAAACACGTGATAAGCGGACAACTTAAAAACCAGCACTAGCCTGAAAATTTCAGATGCTATAGGTTCACTAACTATACTTTTATCCAAAACTTAGTAACTGAGTTGAGAATGTTTCTTCTTTCTAGACTTTCTGCTTTATCGCCCTATTAATAATTAAGCTGGATGTGGTGGTACCAGCCTGCAATCCCAGCACTCTGGCAGGCAGAGGTATGAGGACTGCAAGTTTGAGCCCTGGCTGGGCAACTGAGCAACTCTGTGAAAATCCTAGGTTCAATTCCCAGTACCAACACCACCACCACCAAAAAAAAAAGCTTATTGAGAAATAGTAATTTATTGATCATTTATCTCTACTTATATTATTTTTAACACAGTCTAATAAAAGAAACAGGTGAGGGTTTAAATAAATGATCCTGAGATACCTTTCTCCTCTGTAAATTTGTATGTTTCTATTATCTTCTTATAGCCCATAGTTTGAAGATTTTATCATATAGGAAGGAGTAGGGCTGGAGGAGCTAGAACTCAAAGAAGGAAGATGATGCAGCAAGATTTAAGGGAAGCTCACAGAGAGCTGAACAGTTTTTAGGTACCATATGAAAACAGGTCCCAACTCATTTTGCAGACACACTCTCTCAGGGGAAGTGGCCCTTGCAAGCAGCCACCAACAATCTACATCTTTGTAAGGAATAAGGTTCCATTTTTTTAAGATGTGGAAACTCCTTCATGATTTTATGTTGAGTTCAACGTAAGGCAAGAAAACTTATATTGAGGAAACATGACATCTTTACAGTTTATATTCCTTCAGAGTCTGGAGCCAGCCTTTATCTATGTGTTTTACTTTTATTTTGACATTGACGTTTCTAGACTCTGATATTATGCAAAAATTATTTTAACAAAAAATCTATAATTTTACCTTCAGTAGAAATTCCTGTAGTTCTTGGTGGGTTTTTGTTACTGTTGTGACTGAAAGATCAGACCAATTTACCTGATTTAAAAAAAACACACATATTGTAATGGTTATTGCTTACACATCAACTGCCTAGAAAAAAGCCATGTGTAAAACAAAGGGCCTTACTTAAATTTTATTAAAACAGAAATATAAAGTTCATCAGCACTGTCATTTCTTCAAAGTTGTTCAATTGTACACTGACATGCTACTCAAAAGTTTTCTAATAATAACTCCTTTCAAATTGCACTTTTAAAAATAAACAGTCTTAAAATGTGAGTGTTTTGGTAATTTTTCTAAAAGGAAATGTTTCTCTGGCTTTTGGGGTAATATTATAGGACTCTAAAATGATACTCTGATAGCGTAATCTATGTATGCCAAAGATAAAATTATAGTTCTATTTCCTGAAACTTAAAATACATTAAGAAAAATAATTAGACCATACCACCCTTCTCTAGTAGTATAATTTCTTATTTTAGGAAGTCTTAATAAAGAGATTTCGTCTTCATCTCAGATCTTTAAAATCCTAGTAAGATGTTTGGGGCAGGTATGATTACCTTCATTTTCAGATGAAGAAACTAAAGCTCAGAAAGGTGAACTTACCAAGGTATGACCTAAGGAAGCACAAGAGTCAGAACTGGAACTTACTTAGTGCTGCTTAACCTTCTTGACACTTTTAACTCTGTGGACTCAGTTGTGGTCTAGGTACTAATTTCTGCTCTACATATCTTAGCTAAATAAATATTTGAGTGCTGCTAATATCTAAGCCTTAATAATTAATTGTATCATAATTAATAACATACTTAAAAAAACCTAAGAAATTTTACTTAGTAACCCTTGAAACAGTCTTTTTGACTGATACACATTTCTTAAATGTTTTTAAATATTCAATTGTTTGTTGAGCAGCTACTTGTGGTAGGCACTGTTTTGACCCTTATCAGAGGATATAGGAACAGACAAAATAAAGTCTGCTGGCTGAGTTCACAACCCAGTGCTGGAGACACAAACCAAAATGGAAGAATTACCTTCAGTGTTTTAGTGCTTCAAAGATGAATAGGTCTGAAACAAAAATAGAAGGCCCTCTGAGAAGGGGTTATCTGTGGTGATTGTTAGCTATGCCTTGGTATAGGGTGAGATGCAGTAAGGCCTTAAGGAAGGAACAAGCTGTGAGCTCCACCAACAAAGGAAGAACCAGCATGCCTGAGCACTGTACACTAATAGTGAACACATGCCATAAATGAGACACGCCGAGATTAGGACTGAAAAACCTGAAAATAGAGGATATTCTTCCCTCAAAGTAGAAGCTAGGGCTTTGAAATTCATTCAACAAATGTACTGAATAAGTCAAACAAGCTGGGATGGCAAAGGATGAAGGCTCCTGCGATCTACATGGTATTAATCTACTGGAAGGACCTGTGAAAGTGTAGTATCTGTAGAAGACCTCAGATGAAGGAGGAAACACTCTATTAGAGGCTTAGAAGTGACTCCAGGAGAAGGTACAGCTAAAATTTGGCAAGCACTGCCTTTGAGGAACCGAAGCAAAGCAGCATAGAAACATGGCCTCATTCTCATGGCCTCACCTGTAATCAACCTTAGGAGAAAGGGCACTACAGTGAAGCCCCAACAGGGAAGAATCAAGAAGGTGTGGATAAGGATTCCATGTCATAGTGAACAGACACAAAGGAGTCCTGGAAAATCTCATTCTGGCAGTAACAGAAACAGAGCTGGGCTCCATGGTTAATGAGACAGGTAATTAAAGCACAAGTAACAGAGAAATACTACAGGTAAGAATCAAAGCAACAAAGCAGGGAGGAAAAGCATCAGAGAAAGGAGAGGAAAGAAAAATGTCAGGGAAAAAAAATGCCAGAAAAGATGGACCTGTGGTCTTAATTTAAAAAATAATGATGAAAATCTTTGGTTCTACTTTTAATTATTTCCTTAAATCTAAGGCTTTCATTTCTTTATAATAAAATTGTCAGAGTAATTTTATTGTGATACAGCTTTATAAAAAAACTGGGCAAACTATGCTGTGTATATACAGGAAAACAGCACAATCCATTAATTAAAAACTATATATATAAATATTTTTCTTTAAATTAGCAAACCTGCCTGGCATTAAGTTCTTCCAAAGATCACTTAACAGGGTATCTGAGATTATCTTTTGTGGGTGAGAATAGCTTACTTTGAAAGTGTACTCCCAATATTTGTCAGCCCTTTTTTTCTGGACTCCTTTCAACATTATCTTCTCAATGTGTACAGCTGAAAGAAAAAACACACACTGACTTATGGTTCAGACACTAGACAGACAATTCAGCTACCCAAAGCAACTAATAATTTGACAAATGCTTAGTAATTAAGCTATTTATCTTTATGACTGGCCTTAAATCATTAAAACAGAAGCACAGCAATGTGCCATGCATCCATACAGTAATTTATTTCGGTATGCATTTGACACGTTTATACACACTAGGTGTAAACTAGAAAATGTTTTATTTTTAAAACTACTTAAAAGTAATATAACAGGCTGACAAAAAATTTTAATTGGAAATTAAATTTTTTGCACATGTGACCCTTAATATCATACAATGGTAAATAATACAAACTGAAGATTAAAATGATGAAGGTTCACTGCAGCAAAATTCTTCACAATTACAAAAATAAAACAGTGGACATAAATAACATTAAACTTAGAAACAGTTAACCTAAATTCAACTAATCAGTTTATTCATGACGTAAACAAATGTACAAACTCAACTACTCATTTTATACCCCTTTTGGTGAAAAGTATCACCTTAGGAAATAAAATGAAAAAAAGTCAATTTGAAAAGAGCCAATCTAGTGAATATAATACAAGGACTTAAGAAAAACAGATTGTTGCTCAGGTTATCTATCAACAGAAGAAATAATACTTTATCGTGAAGGAGGTAACATCAAAGGCTGACAATGGGTATAATAAAGGTCCCGAAGACGAGGCTAGGAAAGTAATGCAACACAACAAGGTAGGTTCTTTTTGGATTCAGGGGAGCAAGAGATGAGGAAGAAAAAGAGGATTCAATCTTGCTTTAGAGGAAGAAGTTAAAACAAATGTAGAATAATATATGTATTAACAAAATACAGAGAAAATGAAGATTATTGTAGGCCATGAAAGGTAGGTAATGAAAAGGCATGTAGCACAAAATACAGAAATATGCAAGGAAACAGGCATTCCTAATGAAAAAAAGAGGAGATCATTATTAACACTTCATGCCAATTTTCAAAATATATAGTGTTTGGGGGCCTGTTTCTGGGGCTAGTCTCCCCTTTGTGAGTCAGAAATGTTGAGGATAGAGAGAAAAAAAAATCTGTTTTTTTTTTTTGAGATAAGGTCTCACTATGTAGCTCAGGATGGCCTCGAACTCACTGCAATCCTCCTGCCTCAGCCTGTAGAGTGCTGGGATTGCAGGCATACACCACCATGCATGGATTACAAAAAATCCCCAAAAGCCAAGTGAAAAGTATGTGAATGCTTGGACCTGTGCAGTATTACAAATGCTGAAGTAGGGCTGGGCATGTTTGTTGTTTCCAAAAGCTGTTATATTAACTTAAAAGAATGATGGTATTAAATAAAAACCTCCTGAATTAACCTATATTCAGAAATAAAGCAGCTCTGCCTCTATAAAAATCATTGGGTGTAAGGGTGGGTGGGGGACCTTGGGTTTTGAAGTTTTTTGAGGGGGTCAGATCTCAGTGTAGCTTAGCAGAAAATGTCATGATGGCATTACATTACGTGGGAACATGGCTATAGCTTCAGTCTGGAATTCAAGTTATATCTTCTGTTATCTACCAAAATCAACATAAGACACAATAGGAGAGCATATGGCAGTGACGGTGAACCTTTTAGAGCTTTCACTGACACAGCCTGCCGCAGCACACGTATCACAGGTTTGCCACCACTGGCTTATGGCAAAGAATGGCTAATGAGAGCACCTTAACACTCACAAATTAAAACAACAGGTATCATGGTATTTTTTTAAGTGAGAAATTTAAGAACAATCATCTATAACACTACCTTACAGTTAATTGGTAGCATTTTGATAACCTGTTTTTCAATACCTTTATTAAAACAAAAGGATCATTAGTTACTTATATATTCAACAAATTCAGCTGAAATCTATGATTAAGGTAGTCTAATTGGAGTAATAAGAGTACTGTGATCATCTGGAACAGAAATGGTAATTATGTAAATGTTTTTCCTAATTAAATATTCAGACCCAGGAAAAATATATTACACAAAAAGGTTACTGATGGGACTAAAAGGAGACACAGTGACGTAAATACAGAGTTGTTATATCTGAATGTGATGCTTATTGTTTCTTTGGGCTCTTTTAGAGCCTTGGTGGCAGCCCACATTTTTAGTCTCAATATTCCTCCCAGAGCTGGGCGTGGTGGCCCACACCTGTAATGCTAGCACTTGAGAGGCTGAGGCAGGAGGATTGCCATGAGTTCGAGGCCAGCATGCGCTCCACAGTGAGTCCAAGGCCAGTCTGAACTACATAGCAAGACATCTCAAAAAAAAAAAAATTTCCTCCCAATACAGGCTAAGGCTAGTAAGACTCCCCAGATATGAAGAGATCTGAGCTCACAACCTTTTTAGACGACATTGTGCTTTCATTCCTCCATCCCAGGCTCCATAACAGGTTCCCACTGGCTTAAACCAGCAGTGGTACATGAATGACTGCTGCATTAGGTGGCTTGTACCACTGGTGGCACAAATGGATCTAATTTACTGGTCTTTTTACTATTAAAATTAATAAAAACCCAACTGATGGGATAGTCATGTATGCACCATTAATGGTTCAAGCCATCTGCAGCAAGACATACAAATTACAGCCCTGTTGTGAACATGTTAAAAACATACTGTTGCAGGAAAAATGGATTTGTAAGCAATTTATTCATTCTCTTACAGTGAACTCTGAAACTTATTTTTTGGTAGACATGGAGCATATTGTAAAGGTGAAGTGCTTTATGAATACTTTGGGAATGGGATAAAATCTTTACCCTCTGGAACCAGTTGACTACATTTAAGGCAGATCCAAAAACAACTGATTATAAGACAGAATGGAGAAGTGCAGGTTACAACAAGCCAAGGCTGCAAAGTAGGAAGGAGCCCAGAATGTAGAGAATAGAACTGGAAGGTCTGGCTTTGAGCAAAACCTAGTACCAGTAGGATCACTTCACTCCAAAAAAGAGTGAAGAGTGAAGAGTTAACCAGTGTAAACAGTACTCCGCTTTAGGTTTACAATAAATAGTTGGACCATACCTTCTCGTTGAGCTCTATGAGGTGCCACAGTAGATTCATCCTGAGGTATTGGGGCTTGTTCTATTAAATTGGTCTCATTACTTTGCATGTAATCACCATGAGCAGAGTTGCTCTAAAGGAGGAAGAGGGGGATATGTTAATCTATACCACAGAGTAACAAATTTCACAAAAATAAACCAGAGTAATGTCCTGCAGTTTTAATAATCATTTTAATAGTAATTTTTAGAGATCAAATTAGTGACTATACATTAAGAGCAGAAAGGCACAGAATGTCGGAGCTACAAGTAAAAGGAGAAGTATCATACGTTTTATCTTCATTTAACAGTACTAGTCTATCAATTAATTTACCAGCTAGCTGTCTTGGAACATAAAAAATTGTATATTGCTATTCAGAGTTGCTATCAATTCTAAACCACAGTGAACTAGAATCAAAAGGACATATATAATAAAAAGTACAATTTATGCTAATACTCCAAAGGTAACGGCATCTGTACTTTTTACATTAATCATGAGACAATTTTTATTCACTGCTTGGTTTTAGCGACAGTGTAGAGAGATGTTAGGAAAGTTTTACAAAAAATATCATCAATACATGCCAAATCTTTCTAAATAATTCTATGGATGGACGGTGAGTTTACTATTAAAGTTAAATCATCTAACAGGAACTTGGTGTCCTATACAGTACCTGAGTTTTCCCAGCCAATCATTAGTGAACTAGAGTTTTATACCTAAGAGATCAGTTGTTTGGAGTAATAAAGCATGCAAATCACATAACTTTCCAGAAGTAATTACCACCATGTACAATTGTTATAACCCACTGGGTAAGCAAAAATATAAAATAGCCTTGTATCAGTCTCCTATCACAAGTCATATCCCATCCTCCACCATTTCCTGCTCACCTCTCAAAATACTACTTATATCAAAATCACCTTAGCTTCAAGAACCAATTACAATTCTATAAATCTGCAGTAAATAATACATTTTTTTAACTATTTAAAGAAATAAAATGAATTGAAAAACTTAAAACTTCCCCAAAATCTCCATTTAAGATATTTTATTGCTGTCCCAATCATGCATCCTGCTCTGATAACGAGTACGGTCTGCCATTTGACAGCTCTACTTGTGGGAACAAAGCACCATATTAGATATTCTTGGGAACTAAGCATCAGCCTTACATTACAGTCTGTCTTTTAGAAACCCAAGATTGTCTACAAAGAGCCATTTAAATGACCTCTTCCATCAACATACAAGTTCTAAAATGTTTAGCCTAATGGTATTTACCAACTTTGAATATTACTGATTTTAAAAATATGAGTATGAATTATTTTATCAAATCATGTATGTATATGCTAACCCAGATTATATAATCTTTCATTATGAAGCAGTAAGACCAAATTTGACTAAGATTCTGCTTTTCAAAAATTCAACACTGCAATAAGTGCTTTTTTTTTTTGGTACTGGAGATCAAACTCAGGACCTTGCGTTTGCAAGGCAGGCATGATGCCACTGAGCTAAATCCCCAGCCCTGCAATAAGTACTTTTAAAAAAACACGAAAGACACATAAAACTGAGGGCAAAACTCAGGGCAGAGTGCCTGCTTAGCATATGTAAAGGCCTGGGGAGGGAAGAAGGAAGGGAACAGGAGGAATGAAGGAAAGAAGTGAAAGAGAAGGAAAAGGAAAAGTCAGTTCTTCTCAAATAGTTGTGTTAACTAGAAGCTTACTCAGTTCTTCTCAAATAGTTGTGTTAACTAGAAGCTTACTGAATAGATCAAGCATTTCAAGCAAACGCAGAGTATCTTTCTACATTACTCATATGGTTCATAAATTTAAAGGTTCATAAATTTTCAAATATAAAATGAAAAATAATTTTCATTAGAGAGATGCAAATGAAAACTATATGAGATATTACCTCACAAACATCATGATGATTATCTAAAACCAAAAGCAAAAACAGAAACAAGTGCTGTTGAAGGTGTGGAGACACGAATCATTGGAACCCAGTGCACTGATGGTGGGAATATAAAATGGTGCAACCACTGTGTAAGACAGTATAACAGTTCCTCAAAAAAATTAAACATAGAATTACTGCAATTCTGATTCTAGATATATACTCAAAGTGCAAGTAAGGACTTGAACAAGTAACCAACACTATTGTTCATAGCAGCATTATTTATAATACAAAGAGGAAATAAATGTCCACTGATAAACAGATAAAATATGGTATAGACATAAATTGTGTATTAGGCTTAAAAAGGACATACTGTGACACAGATGAACCTTCAGCACGGTAGGCTAAGCAAAATAAGTCAGACACAAAAGGGGAAATATTTTATGATTTCACTTATATAAGTCACCTAGTGTTATGGCTTGTATGTAGGTATATCCCCAAAACCTCATGTTGTCAAAGCTGGTGGCTAGATGGAAGATGTGTGATGCTAGAATGGATTCATGGTGCGATACAAGGATTAAGGCTGCCCCACCCCAGGTGTGAATGCTACCTGCCCTAAGGATGGGTAGCCTGGATAAAATATAAGGGGCAGAAAAAGGGTCTCTGGTTGTCACTTGCTGCCTTCTGTGTTCCATGAACTGTTTCTCCTCTGCAATGCCTCTCTCCCATGCCACCCTGCCTTGGAGCCAACCAACTATGACCTGAAACTTGTACAAACTATGAGCCAAACAAACCTTTCCTCCTTTAACTTTGGGTATTAGGTACTTTGTCTCAGCAACAAAAAAACTAAGACACCTAGTTAAATTCATAAAAAAAATTTTAAAAAAGAATACAGTGGACCCTCGAGTTAGGACTGGCCTTACATATGAACAACTTGGGTTACAACTGGAATTTTAGTTTTAACTTATGACCAAGGTCCTGAGTTACAACCTAAATGCCAGTCTTTCCTTTGTGGGGTCAACTGAGAAATTCTAGGCCAATGTCTCTCTAAGGACACTGAGATATGCCTGGAAGAAAGTTATGGCCTAAAATTAAACACGAGAGACTTTGAAGGCTGTGTAGAGGAGCCTGAGCCTTCAACTGACCCTGTGGTTGATGACACTGTCACTATTGCAGAGTCTACTGGCTTGCAGATAGACAGTGGTGATGTTGAGAAACTCATGAGGGAACACTCAAAGGAATTGTCTACAGAGGAACCTCAGCAAGTTCTGGCTGAGCAACAGAGAACAGCAGCTGAGGAGCCTTCTGAAGAGGAGGGGGGAGTATCAGCAATCAGTGCAGCAAAGTTCCTCTGAAATACAGGAAATTCTGAAAAAAGGACAGAGCTACAAACATTTGTAGAGAGGACCTACCCAGAAAGACAAAACGCCAATCATTGCATTCACTTGCTTAATACAATGTTCATGTCACACTACAGAACAGTGTTAAAGAAAAGATAGAAACAGACCTTACACCAGTTTTTAGTTCTGAAAAGGCTGACCCTAGTCAGAAGCAGGTCCTAGTGGACAGACTCTCCCAAGGAGACGATGGACATCAGAGAGCCAGATTCCTGATGTTCTTAGGAAGGGGACTCTTCTTCCAAACAATAACCACCTTTCATTTCATCCTCCCTTCCTGGAAGGCAGAGGTGTTAACTTGAATGGTGAGTACAGTGTGAAATTGTTGTTTCTGGTAAACTAGGCACATTTTATAACTTTTTGGTGACATTAGGAAAATTATTGGTGATTCCAGTAAATTACGCACATTATACAACCCTTTTTTATTATGAAAAGGATAGTTAAGGGGTGCTTTGGGAGGCCTGGAATGCATTATGAGTATTTCCATTATTTCTCATGGGAAAAATATTCTTGACTTACAACCAATTTGAGTTACAACCAGCCCTTGCAAACGAATTGAGTTCATAAGTCAAGGGTACACTGCAATGGTTATCATGGGCTGAAGGAGATGAAAATAAGGAGTTGTTTAATGTTTTACAGAGTTACAGTATGGGATAGAAAAGTTCTACTAGAGATGAATGGTGGTGATAGTTGCACAATAAGATGAATGTACTCGGGCCAGGGGTTTGGCTCAGTGGTTCTGCCACCTGCCTTGAAAGCACAGGGTCTTGAGTTCGATCCCTGGTAACAAAAAAGAAAAAAAAGATGAATGTACTCAATGCTACTGAATTGTACATCCCAAAAGGGGTAACACCAAATTTTATATTGTGTATGTTTTAGCATAATAAAAAATTAAAATGATCATACTGCCCACACAAGCATTACACTAAAGCAATCATTCTTCAAAAAGTTTGCTTTGCAATAAAAAAAAAAATCACATTTTCAAGGTCTAAGTTAACTTTAAGAACACAATTTAACAACCAAGAAAATCCTTTGTTTAATAAGCTGAGAAAAATGGAGTGTGAGTTTCTATCCAAGGTCCTAAGTTCGTAACTGTTTTTGTCCCCCAGTCTCAGCATGTACCAATTCTATAAAACAACTCAGACAAGCCAGGCACAGTGTCACATGTCTATAATTCCAAAACTCTGGGAAGCTGAGGTAGGAGGACTGTAAGTTTAAGCCTAACCAGGGCAATTTAGCAATATCCTGTCTCATGTTAAAAAAAAAAAAGAAAGAAAGAAAGAAAGAAAGAAAGAAAGAAAGAAAGAAAGAAAGAAAGAAAGAAAGGGCTAGGATGTAGCTCAATACAAAGGCCCTGGGTTCAATCCCTAATACCACCAAAAGACTATTCCAAGTTTAGAAGCTACTTATAAATTCCACACATGACCTACAGAGATCAGAATTATGATATTTACTAGACCCAGCAGTGAATGGCCGTCAGTAATGAGGTCTCTCCCTTCACATGTGACATAAGCTTTCTTTTCTTTCAGTAGAGGAAAGGTACCATAAAATCTGAGAACTACTGGTTTAATAGAATTGTACAGAGAGGTATTATTACATCCACTTTCTCTACTAAGATTCCCATTTGTGGAATAAATCAGGGATTTAATCAAGATGTGGCAGAAGTTTGTCCAATCTCTTCTCAATGAAATAGCACAACTCAACCGTAGCGTCTCAACTCTTAATGCCTTGGCATGTGGTAAAAAAGGCAAGTTCTGGAAAGAGAATGATGCCTAGTAACGTAATAAAATTGTGCCAGAACAACAAAATCGACACAGCAGTTCAGAGAAGAGAAAGAGCGAAGAATCAACATCTCAGAAAAGGCATGACGGAGATTTCTGCTATGATCATGGACTCCCTATGTATTTGCTTGGTTTAACTAGAAATATGAATATAAGGTTTAGATCAAGCAAGAAGAAAGTGGCAAGATTAGCTATCTTAAAACTTGGGTAAATGTAAAATGTACTCCAGCTACTGAATGGCTGGCAGAGGATAATTTACTGAATCTGCATATACTCTGCCAACACAGCACACAGATAAGACATGGCCACTGCAATAACAACTCACTCTCCACATCTGTGAACAAACAAGGGTTGCCTATGCAGAACTGGATGAGTAGAACAAGATGGAGGAGGCATCACTATCACTATGTATTTTCTGGGAACTTTATGTGATTATTACTAATTAAAAATTAAAAATTTTGATGTCATTATCTTTGTTGGAGAACTAAACTTGTAGGTTGCACAATTAAGAAGTCTATGTGAAAGGAAGCAGAGAATGAAAGAGAAATGAGGGATGCAATTTTCACGCAAAAATTGGCCTTGATGTTTTTCATGTAAAACTCTCTTCATGCTTCTGCTGCTTCAACCTAAACAGCACCATCTGTTAGTCGACAGGGGGACTGGTAAAGATAGTCTACGGTGGGCTGCACAACAGCAAAGGTACGGTACTCTCAAAGGTAGTGCCAAAGGCTTCCTAGCACAGATTAACGCTCCTTTAGCACCAGCATCTGTGTTTTCTATCTCTTTGCTCTTGCAAAGGGAAAGCCTTCTTTCACCCAAGAGCTCTTTTTTCACAAAGGGAAAAGAATGAGGAAAGCAAACCCAGGACTTGCTAAATCCCTGGGCAGCAATCCCTACACCAGGATGTTTTTGAGTAAAGAGACACAAAAACACACCCATGAGCATAAATACCTAGAGAAGCATGTACCTCCTCTCCAGCCCACATGTGCTTTCTCACTGCCTTCTTCTTCACAATTTTGCCGTGTGAGATAAGAGCAATGAAGCCAAGGGGTCCTTGGCAGGAAGCAAGCTGAACATCCCAGGCACTGCCAAGCCTTTTAGCTACTGCAGCCAAGCCATAGCCTTCACCTTCACTGCAGAAACGTTCTTAGAACATGTACAAATTTAAGCGTATAGAGTTTAACAAGGACCCATGACAGTAAGAGAGATATAAACTGGTTAGTGTTGGGTAACACTGCATTATGACTTGGCAAACCACTTTCCCAAAGTTCACAATTTCATTAGGCAACCTCTTTGAATGTGGGTGGCCTCTTCTCAAGGAAGTGCTCCCAAACACAACAGCATTTAGTCCACACATGATCATACTGTCTCCTACAGGACCACTAACCAAAAAAAAAAAAAAAAAAACTGGGCCAGGGATTTGGCTCAGTGGCACCGCACCTGCCTCACAAGTGCAAGGTCCTGAGTTCAATCCCCGGTACCAAAAAAAAAAAAAAAACCAGTCATACTGTGGGAATCTAACAAGAAAACAAAAATTCCACTATACATACTTCTGAGAGTGCTCACTTCAGTAACCAAAGTTTTTAACTTTCTAGCCACAAGCAAAGAAACACTCCAACTCCACATCTGACTCCCACCATCATCTCAAAGCCAATTTTAAGCTGAAGGTCAGACACTGGAGGACCCCCATACATATATATACAATATATATAGCTATATATACAATAAAAGTCTGTAATTTCTGACTCTTCCATCTTATCAAAGCATCACTGCCAGGTTTACATCAATTAATGCACCCCAAAGACAAAAGCTTTCTTGAGGGAATACAGTCTGGTTTTGAAAGTGTTCAACTATTCAGCATTGCTCCATTGAAGACTCAATTCAAATCTACATTGTTCCAACTCTTCTCTAAAGAAACATTCGCTTTATTATTTTCAAGAAATTCTGTCACTATGCTGTATAGTAGCAAATATTTTTATAATGTATCTAGATAAGCACAATTCAAAATAAGGCTCAGAAAAAAAAACTACCTGACATACTTAATCTTAAGGCAATTTATTATATTGATATATTTTGGAGGTATATTTAAAAAGCTTCAGTTCCCTTTGGGAAACTTAAAAATCTAGTGGGGAATTTTATATATTAAAAATAATACAAAGAATTACAGAAGTCCCTAAAGTCCCAAAGAATGTATGTGCTATTGGTATTCAGAGTTGGCAAGGAATCTTACAAAACTTCCAGGGGGCAACTCCAAAGGTCATCACATAAAGGGTGATGGCATGAACCCGGCCTTAAGGAAAGACAAGGTACATAAAGATATAGTGGGAAAATGGGACTTTGAGTCAAAGACTTGTTAGAGGCTAGGGTCGTTCCGTCACTAGAAGAAAATGTTAATATGATTAAATATTGATTAAGGAAAGTGGATCTGGTAGTAGTATCCAAAATGCAAGCAGTGGGAACGCTGAAAACACAGGAATCAGGAAATCAGGCAATTACTATAATTGTCTAGGAATAAAGTCCCCAAAGAGAACAGTGTCGGCAAGACAAGGAAAGGTCAGAATCAGGATATAAGGGGAGAAGAGCATTAAAGTAATCAAGCAATCAGGGTGACTAGTACAATGGTACCACTGAGAGAACTTTTGAGTCTGGAAGATTTTTAAGCAATCAATGATGTGGTCTTTTTTTACAGATTAAGTTTAAAGTGACAGTGCACCTTCAGGAAGATATATACCATAGCCATGCACACACAAAATGTTTTCACTGGCTTCAACTTGTGGACAACTTATCCCCTTAATCTGACCTTCAAGGGTCTCTGTAGCCCAACCTCCATTATCTCTTCTTATGTCTCTATTCCTGTTCCTTTACCACAACCAAATTGTGCTAATAACATTGAATAATACATGTACTTCACTCATGTTTACCTAGAATTTTCATGTACTTTATTGGATTCATATTCATAACAGTTATATAAACTAGATGAGGATGGTATCTTTATCTTAAACTAGGCAGTTAAGCTTGGAAAGTGATCTTTTCAAAACCTAAAATTGATCTTAAATGAACTACTTCTTGAAAGAACATCAAACACTTTTAATGAACTAAGATGTGTAGGAGGGAATTAAAGGTCAAATATTCCCTGAAGCACAGTAACAGAAGGAAATGGAGTAATTACCAAGGGCCCAGCACTCTACCACCTGTAATATAAACACCAAATGAAGCACTTCCCTTCTACCCCAACTGTTTACTTAGACAGGAAGCAAAAAAAGTTCCTGGATGAAGGTGGCTTTTTTGACAAAGAATTCTTTGTAAGTAAAAGAAGTACTGTTACACCAATCCTCCACAATGAAAAATATAACCAATAATATCAAAGCCCAGTGTGGTTTGAGAGTAGAGCAAGTCCTTTTCTTGTTTTTCTAAAAAAAACAAACAAAAAAACCCCACAGCATTTCTCAAGAATTATTAAATTAGCTAAAAATTAGCCAACTTAATAACCTCTATATTAAAAAATATTAAATGTTCCTTAAATATGCATGAATTCCAGTCTGTGCTCTAAACAAAAGAATTAATAACTTAAAACTGCAAAACAGATTTAAGTTATAGAATAATTTCATAGTTAAATGTGAAAACTGGATAAAGATTTAAGTAGTTTATAGTTATAAGGGAATTAATGATAACCCAAACAAACATGTACTTTTGCCATACCCACCTTCAAATACACAAAATAAGAATATATAATCCAGAAAGTTACTTCCTTTTGGTTTTTAATGGACCTTTTTTTTTTTTTTTTTGAGACAAGGTCTCACTATGTAGTCCAGGCTGGCCTTGAACTCAAAGCAATCCTCCTGCCTCAGCCTCTCGAGTGCTGGGATTACAGATGTGTGCCACCACAACCAGCTTAACAGACTTTTTTTTTTTTTAAACAACGTAAGTATTAAGAAAAATGATAAGCCTCAAATACTATGTTTTCAATTACCTGTCCTTCCTGAACTTCAATGTACCTAAGCTATGGCAATTAAGAACATTATATAAAATACTCTACCACGTGGACTTTCATTAAGTAGAAACACAAGCTAACAAATGGACAAAAAGGCCCCAGACCCTACATTCCTGAAAACAAGATTATGTCTTAACAGAAAAGAAAATCTTATTGAGGCTGGGGATTTAGCTTGGTGCCACCACCTGCCTCACAAGCACACGGTCCTGAGTTCAATCCCTGGTACAAAAAACAAAACAAAACAAAAAAAAACTTTACTGAGCACTACTCTGAACTAAGAACAGAAGTTCAAGATAAGTTTGAATTACAGTATTTTGCAACCTTATTAATTCGATTACCAGGACCTCAAAGGAAGTTACTGTCTCTATCTTATAGAGAATACTGAAGGTCAGAGATTTAAGTGGTCTAGTTAAATATTACAGAGCTAGCAGCAGGGCTGGAATTTAAACCTCCAAAAAGTATTCCACTAAACAAGGCCATCACTCTTCAGGACCTCTTCAAAACCTCTCCAACACACTTCCCTCATCCCTTCCCACAAAGAAAATCAAAAGTGGTAAAGAAAAATGCATATATACCTACACCATACAGACATATCTTAGTTACCTGAGGAAAAGAACTTGGTTAGCCCATCCCACAGGTCCACGGCATGAGGTCTCCCCGCCGCCCCCATATCCCTTACCTGAAAAAATTATTGTACAGAAAAATGTACCTGGGGAAGAATATTGAATACCAGTGATTACTTGCTACTAAAATAAGCACCACTTAACTCTAACATTCTAATAAGAAGTCTCCTCCCAAAGTCTATTATAACTGAACTGCTCTTTTATTTTTTGCTGCAGCCCAAACAATCTAAAATTTCCCATAAAAGAAAAAGATGGCTATTCTGGCTTCCTACTTAAATCTGTGAGAGGCTATACTCACTCCCATACCACCTTCCATACAAAGCTGCTCTTCTACCTAAAATTTCCAATGTTTAATGACAACTCTATGAGAGATATTATTCTAAGAGTACTTTCTAAGAGTACTCGTTCACTATATCCTAGCAATTCAAATACTTATAAAGACTGTTATCACTCCCAACTTTTAAGTGAGGAAAGCTCAGGCAGGGCCCATTGCTCCAACATCACCATTCACCTTATTAGATATTCTAGTAATGGCCAACAAGTTAAATAAAGGTATTTGTTACACTGACTATTAGAACTATTCTTTTTTAAAGACACTTAAAAAATATCTTTTTAGTGCCCAATGGCAAAAATCTAGACAACTTACTTTTCCCTCTTATTTTACGAAACTGCTCTTGGATTCTAGTTGGCATGTGTACATTCAAGTTTTCCTGAAGTACCTGAATTTGTTTTTCAGGCCCAGCACTGCTAATATACTATATGTATGGCAAAAATGAGTGGAAATATTCGGTGTATCAGTACAATTTACCTATTCTATTTTACCTATTCTATGAAAAAGTAATGATTCTGTGAGTTTTTGTCTTCTACTAATTTTACTAATTTTAATAAGGATCATGGTTGCTTCTATGAATTCAAATGATATTGAGTTCAAATATGGTTTGTGAGTTCAAATGACCCTAAGACACAGAATTGTGTATCTTCGTACTAACGGCTTACATTTTTATCTTTTATTCAAAACAGTGTTATCTGCCAAGTCAACCAACTAAGCTTTCAGGATCCCGAAAATACAATCACCAGAGAAAGGTCAAATCAACATTATCAACCACTAACTATACAGTACTATACTGCAGATAGTCTATGTATTTTGTTTCTTACAACTTTGTACAGTATTGTTGGCTGGGGGATAAAGCTCCAAATAAGAATACCCCTGTTCATGAATAGTTAAAGAGTGGCTTTAAACATGTAAACATAGAAAGCCTGCCTATCTTGGTTCCCGTCTTTTTACTGCAGTAGCTACAACAAAAACTATCTCTTAAAATACTTCCACAGCTTTTTTGTTCCTAACACACAATTTATAGTTTAGCTTCCTAATAGGAAGAGATCTATTTTTAAAAACAGGTGTTTTCGGCTATGCTATACATGCCATCTGTAACTCTAATGCAGAATTACATCAACCATACACATTTCCAATAAGGGTTTTCAGTAGTTTATTAACCTATTTGTTGAATTTAATGGAAGTTACTGGCAGTCCTTTTGGAGTTAAGAAAATGAGACTTATGTACAAGTCTCATAAAATGAACGCCAGCATTTAGGTTGTAATCAATGTAACATTTAATATAAAATTATCCAAATCACATTTTTAAAAAACTTCTGGAAATATCACTTTTAAGAGCAAAAACACATTTGTTGAATTTTCCTGCTTTTCTAATGCAACCTACTAAGTACACTCTAGCTATAATTGGTGGAATGTGGTCACTTCAACTAGTAACATTTTAACCATAGCATGACACTTCGTGCTGGACCTAGTCAACTTCAAAACATATAACGAATATAAAACAGGCAATAAAGCACATGTTCTACCTGCAAATTAAAAATTTATTTTCAACAGAGCTGCTTCATAGGTACTGGATACATCTTAAGAGCTAGAAACACTATTCTGGGCTAATATACTCTTACATAGAAAATTAGTATTATACATTTAGTATAGGTGAAAATACTCGGTTTGGAGCACTGGGAAGACCTTCCCTTATACAGAAAAAAAACTCCCATGATTCCTAAGCAATTACAAGTTGCATACTTGTGACCACAAGGTTATTTCCGGGTCAGTAAAGTGCTGCCACATGAATTTCCCTTCGCAGGGTTATCGTCACGGCCAAGCATCTGAGATCCGCGTGATTCTCAGATGGCGCTCTAAGTGCAGCCTCAGCCCCGGGGCCGCCGTAGAGGCCGAGGAGGCGCCCCAGGCCCGGGTAGTCAGGCCCGGGTAGCCGGGCTCTGGGGCCGCCCTCCCGGGGGCAGCGCGCCAGTCACGTGGGCGGCGTGCGGCCGCCATCTTGCAGGGCGAGGGAGGGAGGAGCCCCGAACCAGCCCAAGAAGTCTGTGGGCCCAGGCGACTCCGCGCCGCCGGGAACCTGGGGCCGGCCGCCGCTCGCCCACCCCAGCGACGCGCGTACACCGGGTTCCTCCCCGCCAACTCCGCGGTGGACCCTTTGTCCCCTGGTGCGCACTGGCAGCGCAAGGTCGACAGCTCGACAAACTGTGCTGCAGTGAGTGAGGATTTAAATCAGCCCAGCCGCACCGGCAGGCTACCGAGTGACAGCCTGGGAGCAACAAGATCCGCTAAAACGTCTTCAAGACCACAACAAGCCACAGCCAGACGATTCGGGAAGCCAGTCTAGTAAGCAGAAAATGCCAGTCGTAACAATCTAATGAGACATTAATGATGTTTTTTAAGGCAACCCTAAACTACTGAAGAAAAAAAGTTCAGCACACCACCAAAAGCCTAGAATCAAACAGCCTTCAGTGTCACCTGTAGTACACGTTCCCCCTATAACTGATTCCCCTACTCCAGCTGATGGCCACCGTACAGAGCACTTCTGAGAAGTAATGATGCGCTGAAACTAATAGCAGGATGCCTAACGTGCTTGGTTCACTCCTCCCAGCACTCACTGGTTGCCAGAAAAGGCCACGCACTGCAATCAAGATAAAAATCTCATTACTCTGGTTTGTACCACCTCTCCCCTTAGTCTACTTGTTCTACATTACTCACATTAAAAGCAAAAATTTAAAGAAAGGAAAAGGAAAAGAAGACTCCTAAAAGTTAAAAATCCAAAATCAGTTTTGAACCTCTGTTGGAAAGGAATAAAAGGAATACTAGCTGTTTCATTGGGGGGCACTTTCATTAGACCTACAATTCAACACTGTAAAGATACACTGTGACCAGAAAAATGTTAAAATATTTAAGCATTGTTCCATAATTCATTCTTTCACCTCTGCATTTAATGGCTTTGTAATATACCTTTTCATATATACATATATATACGTATGTGAGAAGGATGTATGAGTTTTTACCATCATTACATATACTACTTGTAGTAAGCATACAATGAGAGATTATAAAATTTCACTGAGCACGAAAAAACTGGGTAATAGCATTACATCTGAATTTGATAAAATTTATTCTAAAACACCCATTAATCACTTCACAAGCCTCACAGTAAAAATGAGGGGTTCAGCCTATCTCTAAAGACCTTTCCAGGCCCCAGAGGCCTTGAATCTGTGGGAAGTGAGTCCACACAGCCATCCGCAAAACACAAAGCCTAATTTCAGTTCTAGGATATTTAATAACAGAGGAAAGTATGCTAAATTAACTTTCGGGTGGGGAGGGAGTAGTAATGCGTGCCCGTTTTTCCACTATGGCATCCTGGAGACCACTGAAGTTGAAAGCATGACATCCAAATCAATACCTTTCAAAAGGCTGTAAATCCACAAAAACAACTTTACATACAGTTTTTACTATAACTGAAAAAAATACTCCCCTCTTCATTTTTTCACTCAAGGGCTTTACTGGGCCTACATGATTATATTGCTTTCATAGCTCAATGAAAAGTAATTTTTAATATTTGTGAAAGTGCCTCGCCTCCATTCTT
Organism: Heterocephalus glaber; assembly: GCF_000247695.1. The sequence continues at coordinate 8,241,647 of NW_004624792.1, read as the reverse complement.
ATCTACTACATCCTGGTGTTTTAAGTCATTCTTTTAGACAACATTAATGCCTCTAATAAATGCAACAGATATCCCCAGACCCAAGTCAGTAAGTATGAATCAAGTGCATTACAAAGTTCGTTATGCCAGGGGTAAAGGTCATAACCAGCCGGTCCTAAGAGAGGTTTCTTTACCCAGATGCCTGCGTTTCTACTTATCTCGGTCAATTCCCAGATCTCCCCATAAGGTTTTTTCTGGGAATACTGTAGTAAGTTCTGAGTAGGAGCAACACCCATCCGACCCTTTTAAACTCTGCCACTGAAAAAAGGAGTCCCTTTTAGGCGGAAGGCACAGACAGCAGGCCAGGGCGCAGCTATCCAGCACCTCCTGAAGGGTGAGGGACACTCAAAAGAAAGGGAAGGCAGGCACTGCCCAAGGCTAGACTGCGGTAAACCTCCAGGCTCTTCCAGTGCTCCGCTTTTCCCAGCCCCTAGTGCTGAAAGCAACGCTCAAGGCCAAAAATGTCCTGAGACCCTCATCAGGTCCAGGGCCCGGGCGGGAGCTCCGCGTGTGCCGTGGCAACTCAGGCACAGGGACTTCTAGAGCCTTCTGTGATGGCGGGTGGCCGTGTGCACGGGGTGGGGGAGTGGGAAGAGTGCCACTCAACGCAGAGGCGCTCTCACGGGCTGCGAGCCGCGGCGAGGGAACCCCGGCCACCTGCGCGGCCGGGGCGAGGTCAGGGGGCGTCCGGGGAGGCCGCTGGGGCGGTGGCCGCGACGCGAGTGCCGGGGCGCCGTACCTGGGCCCTGGAGCCGGGAAAGTTGCAGGGCTCCACCTTGGCGTCCTCGGGGCCTCCGCGCAGCGCGGCGCGCAGCCTCTCCAGGTGCTCCCTCAGGGTGACCCGCTGGTGGAAGGAGAACGCCGGGTGCAGCGAAGCCATGGTGAAGAGCAGCAGCAGTTCCTCCTGGGCCCTGGAGCCGAGCCCGCCTCCAGCCCCGGGCTCGGCGCCACCGCCGCTGCCTTCCGCGCCAGAGCCGTCCTTCTCGGCGTCCTGGTCGCCGTGGCCGTCCGCCTCGTCCTCCGCGCCGCCCCTCGAGCCCTCGCCCCGGGCCGCGCATAGGCTCTTGAGCACCGAGTCCACCTGGGGCAAAAGGCGGTGCAGGCGGCCAGCGGCCTCCCGGTTCTCTGAGCCCAGCAGCGCCAGGTAGACGATGAGGCGCGAGCGCACGGCGGGCTCTCGGAAGTCGGCCAACGGCCCCGAGTCCGAGAGACCGTTGGCCTTGGCCTCCGACTCGCGCAGGTAGTGGTAGTCCTTGCGCGCCAGGTCCTCCAGACACGAGCCGAGGAAACGCAGCTCCAGCGGGTTGCACAGGTCCAGCAGTCCGCACATGAACTCTAGGCGCTGCGCCGAGCCCAGCACCAGCCCGAACCACTCGTACACTCGCTCCTGCTCGCGAAGCGCCGCCGCGGGTCCCCCGCCGCCGCCCGGCATGCTCGCCCCCACCGCCGCCCCGCCAGCAACAGGCGGCCCCAGCCCTCGGAGCGGCGGCGGCGGAGGGCCCCGCGGAGGGCCCGCGGGAGGCGGAGGCGGCGGCGGTCGGCAGTCCCGGCGGCGGCGCGGCAGAGCCTTCGCGCCCAGTCGCGCGTCAGACTCGGGCTCCCCCGCCTCGGGCGGCGGCTCGGCAGGGTGCGTCGGCTTCAGCGGCAGCTTCATCCTCAGCATCCTCAGCTAGGGCGGCGCGGACATTCGAGCGGGGGCGGGTGGGGCGGGGGCCGAGGCGGCGGCGCGGCCGTCAGGAGCTGGGCCCCTCCATGCCGCCGGGGGAGGGCCGGGGGTGGGTCTCGGGCGGCAAGAGGGGGGCGGCCGGCCGGCAGGGCGGCTCGCTCGCGTCGTCTTCCCGGCGGGAGGTGGGGCGTGCCCGCGGCGGCTCCTCCCCCTGGGCTCCGCGCCGGATCTGGAATGGGGGTGCGGGTGGGAGCAAGCGAGTAAGCGTGTCCTCCTTCCACCTCCCTCTGGGTCGTCCGCACTAGGCTGGGGCGGCAGCGCCGGAGCGATTCCTTCACGAGCGGGCGCGGACCGGTAGGCTCAGGGAGGAGGAGTGGCTGGGCCCGGGGAGGGGGCGCCTGCGGGCTCCTCGCACCGAGCCTCAGCCAATCAGCGCTCCGGAAGGACGGTTACGTAGATCTCCCCGCCCCACGTGCCGCTTTTCTCCGAGAAGCCACGCCCAACCGCCGCCTGGCCGCCTTGCTCTGACGGCTTCCACGGGGCCCTAGAATCCGGTAGTTTCCCGCGGCAAGTGGACGAGGGGTGGGGCCGTGAGGCGGTGGCGAGGTAAGCCTGCGAGTCTTACGCGAGAGGAGGGAAGTGGGCGATTTCACTTTCCTGATGACTCTGACCCCCGCCTTGACTGCTGACTGACTCCCTTCTACTCTGCCCTCTCCGGTCGGCCGCCGCCCCACTTCCGTCCGCGATGCCCGGACTCCGCCGAGTGGGCGCGCAGACCCCAAGAGGAGCCCTTTCAAATCTCCCCCGCAGGGTGGACTTTGTGAAAGTCAGCAGCTTTACAAGAATCAGGCGTGTTGACTCACTGTCGCAGATCAGGGAACTGGATAAGGACGCAGAGTTGTGGCGGTGGTTTGGGGGCCCAGACGCCTGCGTTCCGGCCAAGCGCCCACGCAAAGGCTGCTGCGGGGTTCTCAAGTGGGGACCGACCACCGACGAGGGGGGACGTGCTGGAGGGACCCCCTGGGCTAAGCGTTGCTTCTGATCGGCAAGGCTCTTCGAACGTCGTTTCCACGACAATTTGGGGAAAAGACCCCACCCCCCACCTCTCAAATCTCCCTGTTTTGGGAGTCATTTATTTGCTAGATAAGGTTTCAGTACATAACATGAACATTTTTGCTCTTTTTTGGTGTGAATTTCCTGTGACTCAAAGAATTTAATACGCTACCCCCATGACAGTCTTTCAACTTATTTTAAAAGTTTTGCTACATTTTGAAGATGTAAAGACCTCCAAAATATCTCTCTCAAAAGGTTGCCCTTTCAGTCCAAAGTCTTAAAGTCCAGCTGGACATTTCTCGGGGTGATTTAAAAGTTGGGTTAAAAAAAATCCTTAAATGTTTTACATTTCGAAATCCTGCTACAGTCTCTCAGTAGAAGTATGGAGGACAAAAATTACACTGTAACTCCTTCCCAAAGTTTTTGGACTTGTGTTGGGAGAACATATGCCGAATCCTCTTTTTTTGGGGGGGTGTACCTGGGATCAAACTCGGGGACTTGCACCCACGACGCAGACGGTAGAACCACTGAGCTAAATCCCCAGCCCTGCTCAATCCTCTTATCTCACAACTTTATGTCCAGGAAGCTTCCGTACCAGGTTGAATTGAAGCCTAAATCAGCTTTAGTGATAAAACAGGGATATAGAGACTTGTTTTCAATACTTAAGGTTGGGAAAGTATATCAAAGCTATTCTGTCATCTAACTTACTATTTCCTTATATTCTTTGGGTATATACAATCCGGTGAAAATTTTGAGGATTTTTACTAAATCATTGATTCTCACTCCATTTTGTTGTCTTTGCCTGAATTTTCTCCAAATGCCACATTTCCAAAGCAATATTTTAGGCAACCAATAATAATGCTAATCTTGCTAGATATGCACAGGTTCATAGCAAGTCACCTATCTAGATCTGAATGTTTTGTGTAGCAAGCACATGCTTTACTCCAGGTCGATTTTTACATGTGATCCATGCAAAGGGTCCTTACATTTTCCTAGACAACAAGAAGCTATTTGGTATAAACTCTCCACAACACTTGACGCATAAGATTTACATCAGAATTCAAATTTGAAATCAATGTTAACTTCTTATAGCTTTGGCCAACAGAAAATGCAGTGATAAAAACTTCTAAACATAAATGACATATACTATGATTTAACAATTCAGATTGTCATCCATCAGTTTGACAATTTGCTATTTATCTCTTCAAAGTATTGTTTCAGGGTCCTCTCTCCATATTGCAACTGGCTAGATCAGACCTTAATGTTTTTTCTGCCCTGTCATAAATGAAAAATAGAACACATCAGTAAGTGTGAGTTATTACTGCCTCACTTGTAAAGGAAAGCCAAGAGCTGGGTATGGTGGTATACATCTATAATCCCAACACTGAAGGAGGCCAAGGCAGAGGAATCTCAAGTTTGAGCCCATCCTGGGTAGCCTAGTGACTTAATGAGACCTTGTTTCAAAATTTATTTTAAAAAGGCCTGACGGGCCAGGAATTTAGCTCAGTGGTTTCACCGCCTGCTGTGCAAGCACAAGGACCTGAGTTCGATCTCCGGTACCAAAAAAAAAAAAAAAAAGGCCTGAGCTATAGCTCAGTGTGAAGGCCCTGGGTTCAATTCCCAGTACAGAAAAAACAAAACAACTCAGATGGAAATCCCAGGGTGAGATGACAGTGTGTAGTTGAAGCAGCCTACCCTGATGATTCAAATAAGTTATTCTCCCATCTGGCCTACCCTGTTGAGAATGTCTATTGTAGATTCTCACATTTCTTTATATGTTCCCTGTACAATCAAATCAAATGGACTAGATAGTCATGATGAGCATGTAGTTTGTATCCAAATCTTTCATAGAGGGATATATCTCATTTTAAAAAAATATGTTTAAGGATACAGAGTGCTATTGTTTCCTGTCCTTAAATGATACTTAATGAACTCTCAGTATACTGTTTTATTTGGCTCTTTAACTATGAAAGAGGATATTATTATTGTTACCATCCAAATATTTGTTTCTATGTAACCAGAAAACCAGTTTCAAGTTAAGGTTGTACTTTAAGACACTAGCCAGGGATTGAAGAGACTTTGTAAACCACACACACACACACACACACCCATTTTTGTCACTGAGTTACTGCAAGAAATTTCACCAACGTCCCAGATAATTGGGTGCTTCAGGGAAGACATATAATTAACAATATCCACTGTATAAAAGGGATGCCTAGATTGTCCACTCTTACGTTAGATGATGTTCTGAAGCACCCAGTCTAATCTATCCTAAGAATTTGTTCTGTCAGTCTCTGTGAATGTTGAACCAGTCTCTCTGTCATTACAACTCCTTGTCCCCTCAATTGGAAATGTCTTAATGTCAATGACAATGTCTTATTCAGTTTTATGGTTTCCTATCTGGGACGTAGTAGATGTTCATAAATGTTTGTTGAGTAAATAGGTGAATAAACAGTGGAACGAGAAGTAAAGATCAGAAGCTCCTGGGGCGGTTTGAGTCCTTGTTCCTGTCCAGCAAAGAACATTTGTCCTAGCATTTTAAAACTCACCCTGAGCTTCACTACAGCTCACTTGGCTGAGGTTGTATTGCCCATTCCTGATCAATCTCTGGGTCCAGAGAAGTGGAGTCAGCTTCAGAACCATATGGATTCCCAAATGAAAGTCAAAGTTGTTGGAAAGGAGGAAAGAAAACATGGATGCTGGGGAAGTAACCACCATATGGCCATTATCGTACTTTAGTCTGTGGCTTTGATCATTTAGACAGTCATGGATATAAGAGCCTTCAAAAATTATATTTTTGTTGAGTTAGATTACAGACAGAATTTTAAAAGATGTTAAATATTACTTTTAAAGATTGCACTTGGAAGTTGATCTAAACATCTTGAGACCAACACAAGTAAATTATTTAATTTAAGGGAAATTCTATATATTAAAATTTAAGAAGATAAGTTCTTGTAAGAGTTTAGAGAAAAAACTTTGCAAGGATTGAGATACAGTAAAAAGAAATTATGGTCTTGTCACTATGACAGTTTTCCCATTGGTAACCTGGAACTCTGTGTCCAACACAGTTAGGTATGGCATCTCTTCTGGAAAGACTGGTCTTGGGTTGAATTCAGAGTCTCCTTGGAGTTTTTATTCCATTTGTCAGAAAGATTCGTAAGGATTAGACTGACCAGGCTGCTCAAATTGTCACATTTGTACATTGAAATTTTTGGAGAAACTGAAATACACCAATCTTTCGAGACTGTCTAGAAATAAATCTGACTCTAAGTGGTTTGGTTTGGAAAATCCTTAGTCCCGTAGCATGTGTTTGAAATAAATATTCTGGATGATGCAGGGCACTTACCAAGACAGAGGTCTTTAAGACCCTTGGTTGTGTGGGGACTTTGCATATAGATCTTTTACCTAGTTGTTCAAAAAGGTAAGGTTGTCGCCCAGAGAAGACAACAGTGACTTCTCGGAACTTGTGAAAAAGAATTGAAATTGAAAAAGAATTGTAGAATTGAAAGTTAGAAAAAATGTTCTCTGGAATGGAATTTATGTGCCCCTTAAAATACAGCTACATCAAATTATTGGTGAGCTGCTAATTGTCCACCCAATTTGAATTCATCATCTCATTATTGTTTCGCTTTCATAAAACATTCCTAAATTTTTTTTCAAGTATCCAGCCTTCTGCCAAAGATCCTATGTGACTTGGGGGATACCTTTTCCAGCAATACCGGTAGAGCTTGATTAATAATAATAATAAGTATCAATAAGGTAGTATTATTGAATTTTTAAAAAAATCCAAATCCATAAAGAGTCTAAAAGAAAAAAAAAAACAAATGGATGGGGGATAGTTCTGGAAAAGCTGGAAAGTATCATTTTGTAACTATTGGTTCAGACACTTTTACCACTGAATGTAAAATTTTTGGGAAATGCAGTATTTACATGGTGGTTTTGTTTGTTTGTTGTGTGTGTATATGTGTGTACTAAAGACTGAATGCAGAACCTTCACACTGTGCTACATTCCCATCCTTTTAGAAGGGTTTGTTTTGCTTTAATTTTGGGACAGGGTCTCACTAGGTTGCCCAGGCAAGTTGGACTTGAGCTTGTGATCCTCCTGCCTCAGCCTCCCAGACTGCTAGAATTACAGGTATGTACCACGAGGCCCATCTAATATTCATGTTCTTAAAGTAGCATCTCAGTTAATATAAAAAGGAGAAAAGGTACTTCTACATGATTAAATCTAATGGATGCTACCTAAACCAGGTTGCTACAATTAGTGGCACCAATAATGAGACAGTCCATAGTGTGTTCTTCCCAAGCCATGGATGTCATTGGAGATACAATTTGTATTATTCTTCCCAAAATATTTAAATTGAATCTAATCATGAGGAAATAAGACAAATCTAGACTGTGGAATATTAAATGAGATCACTGACCTGAATTTTCAAAAATGTCAATGTCATAAAAACAAATATAGATTAATGGCCTAGATTAATGAAAAGAGACATGACAACTAAGTACAGTTCACAATCTGTTTGGATTCTGGATTTTAAAACAAAAAGATATTTTGGGGATAAACAGGTAAATTTAATATGGACTCCTTGCTTACACTTACTGTATCAATGCTAACTTTCTTGGGTGAGATGATGACCTTGTGGTTATATAGGAAAATGTCTGTGTTTTCAAAAGGTACATGCTAAAGCATTGAAAGTTTGAATGTCACAGTATCACAACTTATTTTCAGATGGCTCAGAAAAAAATTAATAGAAAAAGAAAATGAGATAAAATATTAACTAGGTAAATCTAGGTAATGAGTATATGGGCAAGTATTACATTTTTTACCTTTTTGTATGAGTTTTTCAAAGGAAAAAGGAAAAAAATATATACATCCAGAGAATGAATAAAAGTAAACAGCATACAGTTACATACCACACATCTGTATTTTAGTCAATAATAGATCATACATACAATTGTGGTCCCACAGGAGTTCTATGTAAAGGAGTTGAAAAATTCCTACCATTTAGTGATGTAGTCATCGTGCTGTCATAGTGCCCCACAGTCCTCACATGTTTGTGATGTTGCTAGTCTAACTGCACTGCCAGTCATATAATGCATACAGTTATGTACAGTACATAATTCTTGTGAATGATAATAAATGACTGTTACTGGCTTATATATTGGCTATACTACTTTATCATTATTTTGAAGGATATTCCTTGTAAATAGTTTTATATAAAACTGTTATACTCCTGCAGCAGACTTATACATCTTGTGTTTATCATATCTGTTGATTGCATCAGGAGACCACATCAAGTGACCTATACCATCTCAGTTTGTTTAAGTACATTCTATGGTGTTCAGACAACAGTGAAGTTGACTAATGATGCATTTCTCAGAACACTCCAATGGAGTGACATGTGACTCTAGAATTAAATATATGAGTCCAGTTTAACACATTTAAAGTTACTTAACTAGTTTTATAAATGGGGCTAAATATTAATCAGAGTCTCTTTTAAAACCATATCTAAATAGCATAAGATTTAAAGAGGGAGAACAGGTTTTCTGAAAGTATAACCTCCAAATACTGACATTTCTAAAAAGTAGAGTGTAGCTGGTTAGGATCAACTTGTCAGGGCTTGCAGAGTCAGAAAGTGGCCCAAGACTCAGTTTGTCAATGTATTACGAAGGAAACCTGAGACGCAGCCAAGTCCAAGCAAGGCCATCCTCAGACAGAAATATTCCCAGAGAGGTCTGCAAAATAAACTGGAACCAAACTATACAGAATCACTGTAGAATACTAGGAGGATGGTGTTCTGTGTAAAGTACATTATAATTAAATATTCTTAGTTGATTTTATTTATTATCTGTCTTCTTTCAAAGGAGATTTAAAAGCCAGGCTTGGTGGCATACACCTATAGTCCCAGCACTCTGGGAGGCTGAAGTAAGAAGACTGCAAATTCACGCCAGGCCTGGGCAACTTAGCAATGTTAAGACTGTCTCAAACAATAAAAGGGCTGGGGTTGCACCTCAGTGTAAAGGTCCTGGGATGAGCACCCTGTACTGCCAAAAAAAAAGAGGAGAGAGAAGGGGGAAGGGGTGGGGGGAGGGAGAGGGAGAAGTACTTAAAAAGATTGCTTCTAATCTAAGGGAAACCAGATAGCACATGAGTTAAGGTTGATGCCACACCCTTCAGGGCACTCAGGTACTGTATCAGGTGGCCATGACTTTTCCATCATTAGAAAGATCTCTGTCCTGGAGAAGAGTTAGTTCTTTGGTTTATCCCTCCCCCTTGTGAAAAATCTATAAGACAATCAAAATTTTACACTGTGATACTGTTTCAGAATCAAAAAATTTTGACCAACAGTCCAATTTCCAAGTGACTTACTGTTGGGAAATGGGACACTGGGGGAATGGAAATACATAATCCACCCCCAAGAAAAAGATATCCACATTGGGCCAGGGATTTAGCTCTGGTTCCACAGCCTGCCCTGCAAGTGGAAGGAGCCGATTTCGATCCCAGGTCCCCCCCACAAAAAAGATGTCCACATTATAAATAAGTGACACGCTGGTTTACCAGAGCCTTGCAGAATTAGTCAGAGGGGTTACCCGCCCCCAAATCTTATCCATTTGGAATAAACAGATAACCTGGTCTGTGTACAATGACTTCAACGGCCTCCTCCTCTTGCTTGTTCTTTGACATCATTTTAATTTATACATCATATCACTTAAATAATGATGTAGATCCCAAACAACCATTTCAAAGATACTATTTTTTCTTATAAAAAATATAACTGGCGGAATTTTAAAAAGTAAACTATAGTTTTAAATGTCATGAACTTTAAAGGGCTGGTTATAAACCTTTATATAAAGAAGAAAATACATACAAAAGACTTATGTAAACTAGTTTTTTAAATGTACTTTTAAAACAAAAATGTTTAAATCATCCTAAGAAAATGATGAGTTTCTGTAGTCCATTTAAAACTATTCAGTTTATGATATATAAATACAATTTTTTTTATTTTTCAACTGATTATAATGAAGCTACGTGGAGATAAGCTAAGCAAATATAATCTAATTTAAACCATACTCTTGCCATGTTTATATCAGCTTATATACATGTCAGTATATGGGTTTTATAATCTGACTATATCTGAAATACTTAAAAATATTTATTTTGTTTTTAAACCTCAAATCAAAGTTTAATTTTCTTATATGTCATATTTGTCCTTTAAAGCTTCCATCAGCATTTACAACTTTGAAAGTGTTCTCAAATGTCTATTTTGGGTTTTTGGGGGGGGGGGGGTTTGGG
>NW_004624792.1:8211560-8231492 GCF_000247695.1 Heterocephalus glaber | reverse complement strand
GGGGGGGGTTTGGGTACTGGGGATTGAACTCAGGACCCTGCACTTACAAGACAGGCGGTGGAACCGCTGAGCCAAACCCCTGGCCCTCAAATGTCTATTTCAAAAGACATGAGAACAATTTTATTTTACAGAAGTATAAGCTAAGTGCATACATTAACATACTATCTGCCCAGGCCCACCTTTTTTCTGACTTAACCATGCTTGTGTAAGACTGGCAAACTTGTAGTGCTGGCATTGTTACTACTGAAATTTGGATGGCCAAAAGAACAATTTCAGTTCTATCAGAAGACTTTGGGTGATGATGCCAGAAGAATTAAAGTGATCAAAGAAATTTGACTAAGTTGTTATTTCCTTGCCTATGACCTCTGGGGAGCCTGGGACTTCTGAATATGACTCAGACATGCAGCCACAGAGGGAGGATGACTGCATGGTGCTAAATTAAGACTCAAACATGTTATTGGTTTTCAAAAAACCCTCTACCAGAACTCTTTCTGCTTCTCCACCTAGCCCTCTAGCTGAAAGTTCTCATAAGCATTTAAAATTAAGGAAAACCATAGCTTTAGGATGTTCCTCTCCTGTGCTCCACATTTCGGACAGCTCTGGTCACGGCTGCACCACAGCTCTGCTTGCTAACGTATTGTGCCCGGGGAATTGGAGCAGTGACCTTGAGTTATGATGTTAGACAGCAATTGAATGGCTCAGAGGTAGATCTGTCCTGCCAATGCAGAATTGCAGTGAGGATCTCCGTCTCCATCGAATTCTTATTGGCCAGTGTGTTCTCTGCTCTAATGGCTTGAAGAAGTTACAGCAAGGACACGATAGCCAGGAACAAAGAATCTAAACAGAGCACTGGCAATGGTATCAATAAGGGCCATTTGAGTACTGAATTGTGTGCCGTGATACTAACCACTTCATACACGGTTTCCATTTCTCTTAACATTCTTCAGATAAATCCGATTTTATAGATGAGACAGACTGAGAGGGTAAGCCCAAGCTCAGGCTAGAAAATGGCTGAGACCTTCAAACCCTGGTTGACCACCTCAAAAGCTACACTTCAGTCATTACACAGTCATGGCAAAATGAAATGTTTTCAATTAAAGGACCCAAAGAGTTTAAAATAATGTTTACCATTTATTTCCTGACTTCAAAGGCCACACATGTTCATTATTATTATTTTAATTAAAAAGAAAAAAATTAGTCACAATTCCACTGCCTATTAGTAATCACTGTATAATTCATCTCCAGTATTTTTCTGTGAATGCCTTATTTTGTGGAGGAGGTGCTAGGGCTCAAGCCTAAGTCCTCGTGCATGCTAGGCATGTGCTCTGCATTAGCTACCTTCTCAGCCTGATTGGTTGATTTTTGCAGAACGTGTATGATACTGTAGCTTTGAAGGTATCACATTTTTCACATAGTAATGTATTTCTTTCTGGCTGTGGTGGTGCATGCCTGTGATCTAATCCCAGGGTTCTAGAAGTTTGAGGTAGGGGATTAAAAGTTTGAGCCCAGCCTGGGAAATTTAGCAACAGCCTGTCTTAAAATAAGAAATGAAAAAAAAAAAAAAGAAATGAAAAAGTGTGAAGGCTCAGGGCTCAATGCATAGAAGCATGCATGCACACGCACATGGACACTCATACACACACACACACACGTGGGAAAAGAGACTATTTCTTAGTTTTATTTTTGGATTGTTCATTGCTAGTATATAGAAATACAATTGATTTTTGTGTGTTGAGCTTCTATCCTGCAACCTTGCTGACTTGTATATTAGTTCCAACATTTTCTTGTGTGTGACCAACATTGGTCTGCAATTTTCTTCTTTTTTTTTTGGTACTGGGGATCCAACTTGGGACCTTGCGTTTGTGAGGCAGGCAGCGGAACCACTGAGCTAAATCCCCAGCCCAGCAACTTTCTTTTGATATCTTTGGTTTTGGTATCAGGTTAATAGTGGTCTCATAGAATAACTTGGGAAATATTCCTTCCACCTCTATTTTCTGTTAGAAGTTAAGGTACAGTATTTTTCTTTTTTTTTTGGTACCAGGGATTGAACTTGGGTCCTTGCGCTTGCAAGGCAAGCGACGGAACCACTGAGCTAAATCCCCGGCCCAAGGTACAGTATTTTTCTTTTCTACATTATTTATAGAATTCACTGGTGGAAAAAGAACTGGGCCTTTGATTTTCATTGTGGGAATATTTTGAATTAAAAATTCAAGTTATTTACTTGATATAGATCTATTCAAGTTTTCTGTTACTAACTGAATCAGATTGGAAATGGAATTTTCCATTTCATCGAAGTGTAATTTATTAACATAAAGTTCTTCATAGTGTTATAACCCTTTTAATTTCTGTAAGATCAATAGTGGCATCCTTTTTCATTCTTGAATTTGGTAATTTATGTCTTTTCAATTTTTTTCATCAGTCTACCTAAAGTTTTACCAATATTTTGATCTCTTAAAAGAATCAACTTTTACTTTAGCTGTTTCTCTTTATTAATTTTGTTTCCTTTCTCCTTGATTTTCCCTTTCAACTTTATTTTCTTCATTTTGTTTGAATTCAATTTTCTTTTTTCTAACTTATTAAGAGTGGAAGATTATTGCCTTGAGATTATTCTTTTTTTTTCTATTAAAGGTGTGTTCACAGCTATAAAAATACTTTATCTGCATTCCATACATTTTGTTACTTTTTCTCTATTACACTGAAAATATTTCTTTCAAGATATTCTTCAGATTGAATAATCTCTTCATTTATCCTCAGATTTACTGATTTTTCTTTTGCTATACCATATCTGTTACTGAGCCCCTCAAATGAAATTTTCATTTCAGGTCATTTAACTTTTCAAGTTCAGAGTTCGTATTTGGTTCTTTTTTATAATTTTTATTTCTTTATCAGTATTCTCTATTTGATGAGATATCATTGTAATCTTTTCACTAAATTAATTAGATTTGTTTTTCCTTTAGTTCTTTGAAATAACCTTTTTCTACTACTTCCACCATCTGGGCCCTGTAAGTCTCTATTGATCAGTTTCCAGAACTCTGTGTGTGGGCCATGCTTACTATTGCTTTGTGTTTTTTTGTTTTGGTTTTTTTTTTTGGTACCAGGAATCAAACTCAGGACCTTGCGCTTGCAAGGCAGGCGCCGAAACCACTGAGCTAAATCCCCAGCCCAACTATTGCTTTGTATGTTGCCAAAGTTTTTCTTCAAATGTGAACATCTTAGGCAACATATTGTAGCAACTTTGGATTATAACACCCTTCCACTACAGATTGTTATTGTTACTATTTTGCTCATTTGTTTAGTAACTTGTCTGGACTGACTTCTTGTTTTCATTGTTGTTGCTTTAGTTCTGACTTCCTAGTATAGCCTGTGGTCAGCCAGAGATTGGTCAGAAGTTGTGCTTAAACACTTTGTTCTAATAAACTTTCTACCCTTTGCCAATGGATTTGTGCTTGGTTTGAAGATCACATACAATATGCAGGCAGGTTACAACTCTACCCCTGCTTTTATTATCTGTGAGGGTTAAGCTTGGCTATATCACTTGATGGGTTTAGGAAACTCCCACAGGAGTGGTGGATTACACTTCTCGGTTTGTCTGGTGGACATAGAGGCATGGCTTTGAGTACTATTTATAGTTATGACCCCTTTCTCTCAGGTACCGTTCCCTTGCTCTGCTTCCCAGCTACCACGAACAAGCATGAACATTGTTCCGCCATGCCCTTCCACCATGATGTTTCTCCCTTGGAGCTCACTGACCATGGACAGAACCCGCTTAAAAGGAGCCAAATTAAAGCTCTCCTCTTTTGAGTTGCGGGTGTTGGGTATTGTGTCCAGGAACTGAAAGCTGACTTATACACTATGTCACAATGCCTTATCTTCTGGCCATGTAGGTGTACAACCTGCACATGCAGGCAGTTTTCATATCCCCAGGGGTCATGCAGGAGCTATCAGGTTCTGCCAAATACCAACTCAGTCCTCAGATCACACTATTAAATTTCTGGTAGTATATTAAAAATCTGGTAGTATGTTGCTTGCCCCAGCCAGTGTTGCAACTTCAGGCTAGATGCAATACTGGAGTTTCCTGCTTGTTTGCCACTGAAACCACTACTTTTTTAGACAGTGCGCCCGAGCACAGGTTTTTCTCCAAGCTCTGCTCCAAATAAAATCAGGCCCCCTCTGACAGCTACCTCTCATGGCTGCTCGCCCTTGGTAGAACTGCAACAACATAGAGCTGGGGGAAAGGGATAGATAGGAGGAGCTCCAGGCTAAAACACCACAGAATCCCACTCATCATACTGAATTTCAAGAATTTTTCTTGAAGAAATTCTTCTCAAATTGTTGTAAAACTTTGCTCAATTTACAGAGCACTGAAAATTTTGTTTCTGATAACTTTATCCCATTTTATCATTGCTCTTTAGGGAAAGAATTTGCCATATTTATCCTTTATCTTTTTTATTAGTTTCTATAGGGGTATAATATGCATCCCCAATTTTCATAGCCTAGTTAATTTTTCTACTTGATGCAAAATGTAGAAATCTTGTTCATGGGAAACACCTTGAACTTTGTTCATGATGAAGAATTCTCCACACCTCCTATCCTTTATGTTACAGTTATTGTATATCTACAAACATCAACAAATGACTTCCAGGATGTGGGTTAAATAATGATTAAGCCTGTTTTCATTTAAAAACAAAAATTTTTAAAGAAAAAAGTTATAACAAAAACTTTTCGCATATGTTTTGCTTCTGTGAATAGCATATCTTTTCTTACAGTTTAAAATTCTTGAAACAAAAAAAGAAAGCCATTGTTATTTTATGGACTAGTGCCTAGAATAATAGATGTAATTCTTTTATGGTATAAAATGTGCAGAGGTTATTTGGGATGAAGGTATTATGAGCAGATTGAGTGATCCATGTATGCTTATACCTTTGCCCCTGAGCAATCACATGAAATTTAATTTACATACCTTTTACACAGGGAGAGAAGTAGCATTCACCAGTATTTTGCACTATGCAATCTCTAGTCATTAATATCTCTTAGAAATTTCAGGAAGTGGCATAGAGTATTTTCCAACCCTGACTATTCTAGCCTATAGTATTATAATTGGGAAAAGTATGTAGTTTGTAGTTCTTGTTCAGTTGTTTTTATGTTTGGACAACAAATCATTTATCTATTTTCAATACAGTATTTTATAATAAATTTTGCTCTTACCCTAAAATTATCTCCTGGTGAAGTATACTGTTAATTTTATGTTATGTATATATGTGTGTTAATATTATGCTATGTGCATGCTATTTTATGCCATGTGCCTGGTTCTACCACGTTTATCTATTTTGGAAAGTTAGTTTTTAGCAACTAAAGAACGTGTTTATCTAACTTGCCAAGAATAGGCACTTTAGGTTCCTGTTTTATTCTTTGTCTGGAATGTTTCTTGCCTCCTCCCCATTCTAATCTTAAGTATCCTTGAGGACACAACTCAAATTGCCAATCTTTCCAGACCTCTCTGACTATTGCACTTGGAAATGGTCTTTTCAATTCCTTTCCTTTATTTAGCAAATTTGTATTGAGTATGTACTCTGTAAGACATTGATTAAGTAACAGAAGTTATGTAAAAGTTGTCTGTACCAAGTAACTTGCATTTGCAGACATGTGTTTTCTATATTATTTCCTCCCTTAAATCATAAGTTACTCAAAGGTATGTTCTCCTCCTTACTACTTATTGCATTCCTTATGAAATTTAGCAGGAAGACTTCTAAGTGCTAAGAGTTGAAGGAAAAGTTTAATTTATATGACACTTAAACTTTCTTTAAATATACTTAGGTATGTCAACACAAATGGTTCCAGTAGTTGTACTATTTCATCATTCCACACAAAATGACCTCTTAGAGGTATGGAACTAGATTTTGAAGCTATTCAAATTGCAGGTACATCTTCAACTCTACATAACCTCTCTTTCCTGACACTGCCCCAACCCGTTATTTTACCAGGCTCTGTAAGAATTCTATTTGTCTCTGTCAGGGGAACCATATAAATATAATACTATTATAGTCAGCTAAGTTAGGTAGAAATATTATAGGGAGTCAGACAGGGCTAGGCCCTTGAGCAGGTTGGTGCAGAGGATGAGAACACATTACAACTGTGGCTGTAGGTACATCTATTGAAGGCCAGGCCTACATGCCTCCCCAAAGGATAAGCAATAAATTGAAGTTTATACTAGAATTGGTATCACCTGCTCCAATAAAGTCTAAGTAGACATCAGTCACCCAGGTAGGTGACCAGGCCTTCCTGATCCATGTCTTTCTAAAAAGATCCTTGTTCTTTCCATGCACACTTGCTACATGACCTGCTTCCTCACTGGATCAATATTACCCTAAGCACCTACACTTACAATCTTGTTGGTTGATCATGTTGTACCCACCTTTTGATTTTGTCCCATTTTATGATTTTCTCTAGAAAACTTCCTCTGTGAAGTGGGGTCTGCAGCAACCCACTTTCAGGCCTCCTGTCTTTCAGGAGCTATCTCTCAATAAAATTTTCCTACTTGTAAACCTCTGTTGTTCCTTAGAATTCATTCTTTGATTTTGGGGAACATGAACTCGGCATATCTGACTCTCACAGGGTGGAAGTTGTATCAATACCATATAAAACATTAAATAATCTTAGTCTCTGTAAGTTATTATATGCAATACAATGGACCCTCAAGTTACAACCGGCCTGACATATGAACAATTTGGGTTAATTAGGATAATAGAATATTGTTATCTATAGCATGTACCCAGGTAAACATCCAGATCTCAGCTGTATTGACTTAAAAGCAACTTGAGTTACAACCAGCCCTCCAGAACCAATCAAGTTCATCAGTCAAGGGATGACTGTACTTGAGTCCATGGGATTTGTACCAAGGGACCAGGAGAAAGTACACTGTCCTTGGAATAAGGATATAAAACTTTTAATCCTTTGCTAATGTCCAATACCTACCACTCCCAGAAGAAATAACCTGTCTTCTCCAACCATTTGGATCCATAGGGCTCATTTTTCTCTGAGCTATAGTAGCAGTTATCACCCAGTTCAGCAATCATGTATTCCCCCAATTGTTTTTGAGTATAAAACTTGTCTATCCCAGGGGACATGGGCCACATTTTATACTTCTCTTTATCTGTGTCAAATAAATATATAAAATGAAGCTTGATTTTTAAATTCAAAGATGGCAATGTTAGGAGACTGCTAAAAACCTTTCAGAGGCATCAGTAAAGGACTTTTGAAATACAAATTAGACATGTAAAATTGCTTTTGACAGAATATTTGCTTTAGACAATTAAAGTAGTTGATTTTATCAGAAACATTTACATTAAATAGGTTACTTCTTTTTTTTTTTTTTTTTTTGAGACAAGATCTTGCTCTGTAGCTCAGGCTGGCATGCCTACTTACTGTGTAGGCCAGGCTGCCCTCAGATTCACAGTGATCTTCCTACCTTAGCCTCTGGAGTGCGGGGATTACAAGCGTGTGCCACCATGCTCAGCTAAATACGTTGCTTTTGATTGAAGACTGTTGCAACCATTTTGTAAAGAAGCAACAATTGGTATCAAGAATCTTTAAACTTTTTGTACCTTTTTATATACCTACTTCTGGAAATGTGCCCTAAGAAAATAATCCTAAACTAGAAAAAGAAAAAAATCTTTATATGCAAACATTCACAACAGGATTATTTGTTATATTAATGTTCAAAAATAATGAGTGGAGAAACACTATATATACATATATATGAGAGACAATATTGTATAACTTAAAAATGTAGTTGATAAAATTTGTATCAACATGGGGAAATGCTATAATACATAATACATGGGAAAAATCAGTATGCAAAAATGTGAGTTAAAAAAACAATATGCAAAAATGTGATTTAAAAAAAGAAATGGAAGGGAAAATACCAAAAATATAAGATGAGTTATTTTTAACAGTAGGTTTGCCATTTGGATTTTTCTTTTCTATTTTATTTTTTCTGTTTTTCAAATAATCAAAATTAAGCAGATTTTAATTTTAGGAAAGAAAACAATGGCATTTCTAACATAAGGGCATCCAAGATTTCAGTTTCAAGCATAATTTTTACAAGTATCTTAGTGATCCAGTGTCTGAAGCATGTGTATTTTGTCAGGATAGTCCGATCCCTGCACCCCTGAATTATTGTCAAATCTAAAGAGTGATGTTACCCTTGGTAACTGCTTTAAGTCCTTTCCTCAAACTTTGTAGTTTATGTTGTCCCATGAAGCCCTGGAGCAGTTTAGATTTCTGCAGAGCTGAGGATAAACTGTGAATTGGGGGAAGAAGTAGAATTATAGCTTCCTTTCCTCCACCTCATGGCCAGAATACTCATTACCTCAGCCGTCCTAACTCAGGCCTTCCTCCAGGAAACGGCAGCAGCACTGGCTATGGGCCCCTCCAATTAAGCTGATCGGTTGCTAGAGAATCTGGTGGGGATTTTTTTACCCTTAGGAATTACAGAGAGGTAAGTCAGACCATGCACACATAAGTACCTAGGCAGCCATTGGGCACATTTATGATCAAATAAAATGAATACATTTTGCTCAGTGCTAGAATAAAGTAGCATGGCATACTAAGCTTTAAATCTGTTTAAATTCCTATTTGGGAATATCTGCCCTAGAATAACTGGTTTATTTAAATCAGGTTAAAGGGCAGAAAGGAACAATGACAATGAACAGAATCAGATAATACCACTAAACAGGGAAAGAGAATGTCCTGAGAAACAGAACTGAAACTTAAGTGATAGGAAGACAATAAATAGAAACTGAAACTTAACACAATTTTTAAAAAGTGCTGATCTTAACAGAGCCCTAGCAGGTAACTATTTATGAACTAGTACTATATTACCAAAAGTAAAATAAATTATGTAAGTTTCCCTAAGGAATATTTTGGAAACGAAAGTCTTAACTAGTTCTGTGATCTTGTTGAAGTCTCTGCATCTCAGTTTACTCATCTGTGAAAACACGAGTAACAGGATGTGTTAACCTTGATAAAATACAGAACCTCAGTGACTGAGGGGTCCTTAGAGATCATACCCCCTCCACTGGTGCAGGTCCTGTCATGGTCACTACAGTGAGCTCCCAGCAGCCAGAGTTTCTCTGTAGCCCACTGTGAGCTCAGGCAAACTGAGTCCCAGGCAACAGGAGGGAGGCAGTGTGAGAAAGGCTGGGAGGACATTCTGCTGATCCAATTTCTGAATATGGCTGTGTGAGGACCACTGAGTGGTCCCAGGCAACTTAGGGCACATGCAACCATCACCATCAGCAGGTGAGTCTCCCTGTATAAAGCAGTGATGAGTGAGGAACATGAGACAAGGATGGGTACCACCAGGGTGCATGGCCTGTGCAGATAGGACCTCATGCTCAGAAGGGGCCTAAAGGCTCTGCTGTTGCCATCTAGAAATTCTTAATTTTTTTTAATAGAGGGCCCCACAATTTCATTTTGTACTGGGCTTCACACATTATGTAGCCAAAATCCAAGATCTGTCCACAGGGGATAAGAGGGAGCAGAGGGAGATTAAGAACTGCCCTGGCATGTGACTTTTTTCTCCACATCCCGGTAAATGACAGACTTCGGCTGCCTGACATCCTGCCCGCTCAGGTCTGACTCTCTTGCGAAGGACTCACCTGAGAGTTTGTGAGGACTGTGGCTCATTTCTACAGAGGCAGCCCCACACATGGGGCTTAGTATCTAGGAGAGAGACAAAGGCCTGGTGGTGGTTGTCACTGTTTATTTTGTTGAGGTAAAATTTGTACAACATAAAATTAACCAAATTAAAAGGAAAGAAGAGAAAGGAAAAAATATGAGAAAAGGAAAAAATGGAAACAAAGTATGTGTAAATAGGGAAGGGTTGAGGGGATGAAGGGAGGGCAGGGGAATAGGGAAAAAATAAGAACCAAGATATATCATGTAAAGGTACAAGTTCCCAATGATAAATGTAAATGTATACCTAAAATGTACCAATAAAAGAATTTAAGGGAAAAAAACCCAGGTTAAAATATAGAGTTCCATGGCACTCAGTACCCTCACTATGTTGTGTGATAGTCAGCTCTATGTAGTTCCAAAATGTTTTCATCACCTCAAAAGGAAGCCCTGTACCCACTGAGCAACCACTCCTCACTGCCCCTCACCTCAGTTCCCGGTAGCCACAAATTTGTTTTCTGTTTCTATGCAATTATCTATTCTGGTTATGTTCTATACATGGAATCATACAATATGTGACATTTTATATCTGGCTTCTTTCACATAGAAATGTTTTTGAGGTTCATCCACATTGTAGAATGGCGAAGCATGTAGCTTTCTGTCTACAGATGCTTCTCGACTTACTATAGGGTTACATTGCCATAAGTCCATAGTAAGTTGAAAATTTTGTAAGTAAAAAGTGTATTTAATGTACCTAGCTTATGGAACATCACAGCTGAGTGACACGGTACTACTGTCAAGCAATTGATTCTGCTTTTGCCTTTGGAGCAGACTGGAAGGTGCCACCCAGTATCTCAAAAGAGGTTCTTACTGCATATAGATAGTCTGGGAAAAGACCAAAATTCAAAATTTGCCATGTGGATTCAGCTGCATGTGTATGGCTCTTGCATCAGTGTAGTAAAAAAAAAAAATACGTCAAACCATTGTAAACCAAGGACTGTTTTTATATGCCACAGGTTGTTTATCCATTTATGTTATTGCTCACATAGATTGTTTCCACCTTTTGGCTATTGTGAATAAGGCCGCTATGAACATTTGTGTGCAAGTGTTGAGTACCTGTTTTCAGTTTTTGTGGGTATATACCTAGAATGCTGGGTAATATGGTGATTTAAAGAACCGTCAAGTTGTTTTCCACAATGGCTACATCATTTTACACCAGGAATGCACAAGGGTTCCAATTTCTCTACATCCTAACCACATTTGTTATTTTTCCTTTTTTATCCCTAACTGTACCATCCTGCTGGATATAAGTTGTGTCTTATTGTCGTTTTGATGTTCATTTCCTTAATGGCAAATGATGCTGAGTGTTTTTTCATGTGTTTCTTGGTCAATTATATATTTTCTTTGGGGAAATGTTCATTCAATTCCTTTGCCTATTTTTGAATTTGATTGTGTCTTTTTTGTTGTTCAGTTGTAAGAGTTTTAAAACTCTAATCAGATAAGTGATTTGTAAGTATTTTCTCCTGTTGTGTTGTTAGCTTTTCACTTTCTTAATAATGTCCTTTTATGTGCAAAAATTTTAATTTTTATGAAGTCAAATTGATTTTTTCTTGTATTCCTTGTTCTTTTGTGTTATTTCTATGAATTGATTGCTACGTCCACATTCATGAAGATCTACCCGTATATTTTCTTTTTTTTTTTTTTTTTTGGTTTTTTGAGACAGGGTCTTGCTATGTAGTTCAAGTTGTAGCCCAGACTGGCCTCAAACTTGCAGCAATTCTACTTCAGCCTCCTAAGTGCTGAGATTATAGGAGTGTGCCACCACATTCTATATTCTCTTCTAAGAGAAACTTCATAATTTTAGCTTCATAATTTTAGCTTCTTAATTTAGGTCTTTGATTCATTTTAAGTTAATTTTTTTATATGCAGTAAAATAAGGGTCCATTTTCATTCTTTCTCATGTGGATATCTAGTTGTCCCTGTACCATTTGTTGAAAGACTATTCTTTCCCCATTTTTTGCCTTGGCATCCTTGTCATTTAGCCATAAGATATATGAGTTTGCTGGGCATGGTGGCATATCCCTGTAATCCCAGCACGTGGAGAGGCTGAGACAGGAAGATTTCAAATTCAAGCCCAGCCTGGGCAATTTAGGGAGACCCTGTCTGTGAATAAATGAATGAATGACTGAATGAATGAATGAATATAGCTCAATGTGAAGGCTCTGGGTTCACTTCCTAATAATGGGAAGAAAAAGATGTATGGGTTTATTTGTGGACTGTCAATTTCCATTGATCTGTATGTCTTGTCATTTTTGTTGAGTGTGTAAAGAAAGGTCAGGATGGGCTATCACCTGCCTTGCACAGAGGCATGGTAGATAGCATGTCACTACCTTCTGGCCAAAGATCAGATACAGACATGTCTTCATCCATTTTGTGTTGTTGCCACAGAATACCTTCACTGTTCTGAAGGCTGAAAGATTGCAGATTGGGCAGCTGCATCTGACGAAGCCCTGGTGCTGCTTCAGCTCATGGCCGAAAGCAGAAGGGATTGCATGGCCAGAGAGGAGACTAAGAGAAAGCCAAACTTACTGTAACAACTTGCGCTCAAGGTAACTAATCCAGTCCCACAAGAGTGAGAACTCATCCTTGCAAGAAAGGTATTGAGCCACACACCAGGGATCTACTTTGGTGACTGAAATACCTCCCACTTAACCCCATCTTCCAACCCTGCCATATTGAGGAAATAAAGTTCCAGTATTTGAATTTGGAGAGGTGGAGCACACTCAAACCGATAGCAACAATATTTGGTAAATTTGATAGAAGAATAGAGCTGTTACTATTAAGCACAAATACTAAAAGTATATATGCTAAGACAACAGTCTAGGGACTTTTTCAATAACTTGAAATAACTAAATAAATAGATAAAACCTATGCGACCTTACTTGGCAGACCTGTCCTAGAAGCAATAGTTTTTACTATCTTGGTGGATAAACTCTTTCCACAAATACAAGATAAACATTCAAGGAAGGGCAGATCTATTAAGTACACCAACAACAACTCAGAACCTGGTGTTATGTGTGCTAAAACCAGAAAGAAATTAGGATATACTAACCATCCCCCTATTTTGTTTTTGCAGTGTGACAGTTTACTTATTTTCCTCTTTAATGCAGCTATACTTTGTAGAGGTAAATTTAGTTTATGTCCATTCAATAAGGTTGGCTAAATAGTTTAATATTTTAATTACATCAGCAATTATTACTCATTTATATTTCATTATTATATGTTCATATTATTTAGGTGATTATAAATTTATATTTATTATTGATTTATTAATTAATATTTTAAAGTAATTAACCCTTTATTGAGTGTTTATTTTGTGCACCATGTTAGATGATGACGTTTATTCATTCTTTCAACAAACACTGTATGAGTATCTCTTATGGGCCACACACAGGCCCTTGACACTAGGGTGGGACATACATAATCTCTACCTTCCTAGGGCTGCTGGCTCCTCTTACTGCTGCAGTCCCAGACAAGGCAAGGTAGCAGAGGTTCTAAACTGTTTCCACTGCTTCACCTACCCGCTCTGGTTCTATTGATTCTGCACCCTGAGGCCCAAGACTCAGCTCTCCAACTAGTCAGGCCCATGAACCCACATCCTTTTTTGTCTCTCAGTTCAGTCAAGACTTATAGGAGTTTTTCATATGGAATTTTTCTAGGATACTAAGGGAAATATCAAAATAACAAGAAGAAAAAAGAAAACATTGACAATGAAAAATAGACACGTTTATTGAACGTGGAACCCAAGACTATTAAGAATTTTTCCATTTCATCTTTCCGCAAAGGTCTTTCCCCTATATCTAGTTCTCCTTACACCATTCCAATACTCCTATCATACTCCTTCTTTGGTTTCAGAACCTTTTGGATTTGCTTATAAATACACCCTTCTTCAGTTCCATGCCCATTCCCAACCTCTGCAGGGGTGGACAGAATTACAAAATGAGGCCCATAGGCCATTTGTCTAAATATTTAAAAGTTATACATCCAGTTAACAAACCATTAAATAGCATGACAGAGCATTCCTCCTTGATAAATAGCATAATTACATGCATAGCCACAACAACCTCGAATTTCCTGCCTCTGCCTATGGCCTACCTCTAGTGCTTATGCCATCAGGAGATTTTCATATATTATGGATTCTCCAGCCAGCATGGCCATAGTCAGTATTATTTCTTACAACTGCATGTGAATCTACAATTATTGCAATGGAAATTTAATTTTTATAAAAAGAAAGGAAGGAGGAAGAAAAAGAGATGAGGTGGAGAGGGGATAAGTGTGTGTGAGGTATGTGGTTGTGCCTGTGACCAATAGACCCAAAGCAAAGGCACCCTAATGCTGGGCTTTCTACTCTAGAGGCCTCCCCCTACCACCAGGCTGGCCCTTTTTTACTGGGTATCCTAGTCCATTCTGTGTTGCTATTGCAAAATACCTGAGACTAATTACTTATAAGGAAAAGAGGTTTATTTTTATTTTGGCTCATAGTTTTGAAGGCTGAAAAGTCCAAGCTCAGGTGGTTACACCTGGCCCAGGCAGCTTCATTCCTCATTAAAACATGGTTGATGGGGCCAGGGATTTAGCTCAGTGGTTCCAGCACCTGCCTTGCAAGCACAAGGTCCTGAGTTCAATCCCTGGTACCAAAAAAACCAAAAAAAGCATAGTTAATGGCATCACATGGCATGGGAGCATGCGAGAAAAGTGAGTGGCTGGTGAGAAGGAGGCCAAACGTGTGGAGTGGCCATGGTTATAACCACCTGCTCTCATGGTAATTAACCCAAACCTGTGAGGGCAAGAACTCACTCCCCTGAGAAAAGCATTAATCTTTCCTCAGGGCCCCAACATCTGTCTACACTGCTTCACTGGAGACCAAGCCTCAACATGGGATTTGGTGGGGACAAACCATTTCTAAGCCATAGCACAGGGCAAGGAGCCCAGAGGGCAAGGGTTCTTGCTTGATACTTGCTCAGTCCAGAGTCTTGGATTCCCTGCTGAAATGGCCTCCAGCCCATTTCCAGGGCCTCTGTGGGCCTTTCCTTTGGGCCCATCCTCCTGAGTAGGTCTTCCTGCAATGACAGTGTGCATGCCTCTAAACCCAAGGGAACCAGCTTGCAGAGAGCATGAACAGAGCTTGATTTGAAACATGACCTAGGATGCTGGTGGCCCTACACAGCAGTGACCTAAAGGGGGTACAGAGTGGGCACATCATATCCTTCCATTTAGCCATAAAATTCTGGAAAGAGGAGCTACAAGAAGGTAAAGTCAGCCACTATACACTTCCTGAACTCTTGAATGGAATATGATTCATAAAATACAGAAGAGGCAAAGGTCAACTATTCCTGCTCCAGTCAACTGCATGCCATTTTGACATCAAACAAAATATCAGACACCAATCCAGGGACTAAAACATTTAAATCTGACATAAAGCAAAGTATGCTTCATTATTTCACTCTAACCACAGGCTGTTTGTTGTTCTTTGGAAAGAAGGGCCATTGATTTTGGTATCCAACACCCAACAGCTCCAAGTACAGTAACGTTTTCCCGGCCCATTTGGCCCAGCCAGGATACTTGACCAGAGACCACAGGATAGAAGCTGCTTCTTGTTTCAAGTCCTGTCAGGTGAGTGGCTTCCTGGTGTGTGCAACAGCCCCATTCTCTGGAAGAAATTCACCCTAAGGTCTGGGCTCTTACAGTAAAGAGAAATAGGACAGAGGGATTAGCTGGTCTCAGAAAACTGCTTAGGAGACTTTTCTCGTGTTTAATATTAGTTAATAGGATCATTTTGCAGTTACCAAGTGTTGAAAGTTATAGAGTTTTGAGCACGTCTTTTTTTTTTTTATTCTGCTTTAATTTGTATTTCACAGCCAACTTTTGGAATTACCGTCTTAGGCATTTATTTGGGCACTACCTAGTTCCCCTCTCAGAAAGATTTTATAACAAATTATCTCCCTTTAAGGTTACTGTGTTTTGGCCCTAAAACTCTTCAAAATGCATTCAATTAGACAAAATTTCTCTTGGGAAATTGTTAGAGTAAAAAAATAAATTAGGTGGGAGATATTTAATGTGGAGGGCACTGTCCAAGTGCACTGGAAACATGACTTCTGCTTGTGGCTGCAGGGGGCCAAGGCCTTAACACTTTAAAAATAATTCCTTCAAGATTGGTCTGATGAATAGGGCCTGACACACAGCAGGAGATCAATACATATTTGTTGAATAGAGCAGCCTCCCAACTGGTGAGCCTCAGCTCTGCAAAAGGTGGTGGTAGCTGGTGCCCTCTGACAGGGTGCTGGCTTCTGTTGCAAATATTATTATTGGCTACATGTGCCATGTTGTAAATTACCAGGTTCAGCCCCACCTACACTTCTCATTCTGAAACATACCTTGAGCTCCTCCAGAGAAGGGAAGAGACTCATTTGTATTTACAGAATATCTTTAAAACAGCATCAGGCCCTGCATCTAGTAGGCACAGGATAAATGTTGAGGAGAATGCAAGCCTGCTTTTTAAAACTTTCTCCAAGTCACCTAT
This sequence comes from Heterocephalus glaber, assembly GCF_000247695.1. The sequence continues at coordinate 8,215,237 of NW_004624792.1, read as the reverse complement.
TAGAAAGTTGAGCAATACAAGATCAAGGATGGAACTATTGATCCTCCAGGTGCCAGGTTGACAATAATTTATTAATCAATATTGGAGGGATAAGCCTAAAAAAGACTTTGGAGGGACATGACAGCCTTTTAAGCACTGGAAAGCTTGTTCCAGGGGCAAGCTAAGAAACAATGAGTGAAAAAATTTAAAAAGATACACTTCTCCCAAAAACAGTATCATGAGTGAGGGGTTGGGATGGGGGCATGCTCATTATTGCTGGAATAAGGGTAAATGTACAAGTTTCCTAAAACAGAATTTGGCAATATGTATTAAAAACATAAATATGTGCAGAAATTTTGACCCAGGAATTTGGCTTCTAGATTTTGTTTATGGACATTTAATCAGATTCACAAGGGTATATGTACAAAGGTGTTCACACAGTATTGATTATAATAGTAAAATATTTAGAAAAACATGAGCTTATGATAATAAGTGACAATATTACTTTCCCATTGCTGGGACAAAATGCCTACAACTTAAAGGAGATGTTCATTTTGTTTCAAAATTTCAGAAGTTTCAGTCCGTGGTTGGCAGACTCAAACACAGAAGGGATAGAGGAAGTGCCAAGCAGAGGAAAGCTGATCACATCATGGTAGCCAGGAAGCAGAGTGAGAAGAGAAGAGCTAGGGAAAGAACAATACCCTTCCAGGTCACAACCTTAGCAATCTGCCTCTTCTTACTAGGTTCCACCTCCTAACAGTACATTCAGATATGGGTTTATCAGTAGATTAATCCACCAATGAATATAGCACCCCATTGATCCAGTCACCATTTGAAAGTACCACCTTTCAGCACATGAGAGTTTTGGAAGACATTCTAGATCTAAACCATAACAGAGTTTAAATAAATCACGATATATTCATCAAGGAGAATATTATACAGCTAGGAAAATGATAATTTAGAGCCATACTTGAGTGGAAATATGTTTGTGCTATATGATAAAGTAGAAAAAAACAAGAACAAATGGTACAATATTAATTGTGTGTGTGTGTCTGTGTGTGTGTATCACTGTCTCTCAGAGATATTATCAAAGGATATACCTATCAAAATCCTATTGTTGAGAATACAAAGGCCTTCAACCTTTTAGTTTATATCTGCTATTTCTAAATTGTCAACGGTGGGCATGTGAAATAATAAAATCTAGGACTGATGAAAATGTGCCCTTCTGCTCATTAAAAAGGTGAGCTTTTGGTCATTTAAAGTGCTTAGTCAGGTTGAGGCCTGGCGCTAGCTCCAGCGGTACGAGTGGAAGAGACAGAGCTTTGCAGAAGCGGCAGAATAGGAGGTCAACAGCATTCCGGAGATGAAACTTCTGGGTCACATAACACCACCCCAAGCAATGAGGAGGTGAGCCACACAGGCTCAAGCAGCACACACACCCACACCCCATGTTGAAATGAGAAGACACATAAGTCTCAAAACCAGACGTCCAGATGACCTACAGCATCCCCAAAGGGAAATGAGATGGAACACTCTGATACTCACCCACCTGGACTCCCTAAACAGGCAACAAAAGAGGATATGGAAAAAGTGAAATCAGAAATAATTTCTCAGATAACAGCAGAGATTGTGCCCATACTGCAAGATATGATTAATAAAACTAGAGGGGACACAGATAAAAAAATAGAGGAGTTGAGGAACATGATGGAATCCCAACATAGGAAACAAATGGAATCCATAAAACAGATGCAAACAGCTATCCACGAGATTAAAAATTCCACTGAAAGTTTACACAGCAGAATGAGCCAATGTGAGGACAGAATTTCAGATATAGAATATAAGATTGCAATTAGTGACCAGGAAAAGAAAAATTGCTTTGAAATAGTAAGGGACCATGAGAAATAAATCCAGCAGCTGATAGACGATGCAAAGAAGAATAACATAAGACTGATTAGAGTCAATGAAGAAACAGGAGAGAGTGTAGATGACATTAAAAAAACTGTTTACAGAAGTAATGGCAGAAAACTTCCCAAGCAGGGGGAAAGAACTTGACATAGAGATAGGAGAGGCATATAGGACTCCAACTAGCCTTGATCAAAAAAAATCTACACATAGGCATATAATTGTTAAGATTGCAGAAACCCAAAAGAAGAACAAAATTCTACAAGCAATGAGAGAAAAGAAACAAATCACATACAAAGGAAAGCCCATGAGTTTCACAATAGACTTCTCAGTGCAAACCCTCAAGGCAAGAAGAGCTTGGAGTGTTATGTTTCAAGCCCTAAAGGAAAACAACCTCTGACACAGATTGATGTACTCTGCAAAACTATGTTTCAAAATTGATGGAAAAATAAAATACTTTCATGACAAAGAGCACCTTAGAAACTTCATGAATACCAAACCAGCACTCCAAAGCATTTTAGACAATATCCTAGGAAAAGACAACAAGGATCACAACCCCAGGAAGCCCAGCAGAATGAATCCATCAGGCACGACAAGAAATTAAATGCTAAGGGGGAGAATCCAACAAAAAGAAAAAGTCATGACAGTGATAAGTCAATACATATCAGTTATAACCATTAATGTTAATGGTCTCAACTCACCAGTCAAAAGAAATGGACAGAATGGCAGAATGGGTCAAGAAGCAAGATCCAACAATATGCTGCACACAAGAAACACACTGAATTCAAAAAGAAACTCATAGATTGAAAGTTAAAGGGTGGAAAACAATACTCCATGCAACAGGAACCCCCCCAAAAAGCACAAGTAGCTATCCTCTTTCCAGATCAAGTGGATTTCAAACCAACACTGATGAAGAGAGACAAAGAAGGGGACTACATCCTTGTAAAGGGAACAGTCCAACAGGAAGAGATGACAAACATAAACATATATTCACCAAACACTAGTGCACCCAACTATATAAAACAAATACTAACGGACATGAAAAATCATATAAGCACTAATACAATAGTAGTGGGGGAAACTCAGTACCCCACTGTGACAAATAGATCAACTAGACAAAAAAAAACAAGCAAAGAAATACTAGAACTCAAATTCTTTTTTTTCTTTTTTAGTACTGGGGATCAAACTCAGTTCCTTGCGCTTGCGAGGCAGGTGGCAGAACCACTGAGCTAAATCCCCAGCCCTAGAACTCAAATTCTTGAACAAATGGACTTAACAGATGTTTACAGAGTGTTCCACACCACAAAATCAGAATGCATATTCTTTTCAGCTGCACACAGGTCATTCTCCAAAATAGACCACATACTCGGTCACAGAACATATTTAGGTAAGTGCAAAGGAATTGAAGTTATCCCCTGTATATTATCAGACCATAGTGCGCTGAAATTGGAGATCAATAGCAAAAGAAACTGCAAAAATTTCATCAACACATGGAAATTGAACAACACACTTCTGAGTAACCAATGGGTCACAGGAAATTGAAGAAATCAGACAGTTCCTTCAGTTGAATGAAAATGACAATACAACATATCAGAATCTATGGGACACAATGAAAGCAGTCTTATGAGGGAAATTCTTACCAGTGACTACTCATATTAGGAATACAGAGGGAGCCCAATGAAACAACCTGATGCTGAACCTCAAGCTTCTAGAAAAAAAAAGAGCAGGACAAACCCAAAGCTCATACAAGGGAGGAAATTATAATGATCAGAGCAGAAATCAATGCAGTGGAGACT
>NW_004624792.1:8185160-8196575 GCF_000247695.1 Heterocephalus glaber | reverse complement strand
CAATCTTATCTTCTATATCTGAAATTCTGTCCTCACATTGGCTCATTCTGCTGTGTAGACTTTCAATGGTGTTTTTAATCTCCTGGAAATCTGTTTACATCTGTTTTATCAATTCCATTTGTTTCCTATGTTGGGATTTCATCATGTTCCTCAGCTCCTCTCTAGATTTATTAATCATATCTTGCACTATGAGTACAATCTCTGCTGTTATCTAAGAAATTATTTCTGATTTCATTTTTTCCAGGTCCTCTTTTGTTTCCAGTTCAGGGAGTGTAATTGGTTGAACAGAGTGTTCCATCTCATTTCCCTTTGAGGTTGCTATAGGTTATCTGGAAGTCTGGTTTTGAGACTTGTTTACATGTCTTCTCATTTCAATGGGGGGGGGCAACAGGTCTGTGTGCTCTTGTAGCCCATGCAGCTAGCAGTGTTATGGCGGTCTGGAAGCCTCCTCCTCTGCGCTCGGAGTGGTGCTGTGGCCTTTTTGTTGTTGTTGTTGTTGTTGTTGTTGTTGTTGTTGTTGTTACCAGCCATAAAACTTGGGACCTTGGACTTGCAAGGCATGCAATGGAATCACTGAGCTAGACCCCTGGCCTGTTCTGACTCTTTTCTATACCCTTATCCTTCTGTTTTGTTTAGCCTGTCCCATTGTACCTTGGGATTATGTAACTTGCTTTTGATATTTACAGAATTTCACAGCTCAGAGTTTGTCTTGAGTCTTAGAAGAGAGTTAGGCTTTTGAAAAAAAATACTGGAATTGTTAAGACTTTGGAGAAGGGATCAGTTGTATGTAAGATGGTTTTATTATGTTAGGAAGAATTATGATCTTATGTTTATTTGGGAATTAAGTATAGTTTAAGGATATATTTGCATGTCAAGTTGACAACCAGTAGCATGTTAAGGTTAAGCCTGATCGTGTCAACTTGATTGGCTTAGGAGCTACTCAGCAGATTGGTAGAACACACTTCTGGATATGTCATGGAAGGCTTACTTTGGGTGTTATATCTGGTCCCTCTCCCCTCCTCTTTGCTGTCCCTCTGCTCTGCTTCCAAGCTTCTATGAACTTAGCATCCTTGCTCTGTCATGCCCTTCCCCATGATGGTTGAGCCAGCTGGCCCTGGACTGAGAAACTCTGAAACCATGAGCCATGTCGGATATTGGGTCACAGAGCCAGAAAAGCTGACTAAGACATCATTTTAGCAACTTAAAAAACTTATCACAGTGTAAAAATGCATTATTCTTCATAAAGTATATATTTAACATTGAATAACACTTAAGCTTTCTTTGAGTGCAATTTGTAAGAAAATAAAACTTCCCATTAATACGTACTTCAGTCTCATTTTAAAAAACATATTGTATGATGAATATAACTGTATTGTATACTGAAAATGTACCAATAAACTTAATGGGGGGAAAAATGTGCCAATGATTAGAATGAATAATCAATAATGCAAAATAGGAAGGAAAGATCCAAAGGGGTAGGGGTAGTGGGAGGGGCAGGGGAAAGGAAAGAAGGGAAAGGAAAAATGCTGAGAAATGGAAAAAATGGAAATAAAGTCTTTGTAAATAGGGAAGGGTGGGCTAGGAATGGGGAAAAAATAAGAACCAAGATGCATTATGTAAAGGTACAATTCCCAATGAGAAATGTAATTGTGTTGTATACCTACAATGTACCAATAAAAGAATTTTTAAAAAAACATATTGTACATATCATTTACATTTCCCCCAAAATATGCTCTTTGTTCCCTGGAAAAATTTATTGTCTTTGTATCATTGGTAATATTTTGGCTTTCTGTCTTCTATAACTCATTTATTAATTTCACAAATACTAAGGGCCTCCTCTGTGCCAGAAACAATTTTATGTGATAGGAATATAACAGTGAACTAAGTAGACTTATGCCATCATGATGCTTTATAAATCAGTTAATAAATTGTGCCTTATCAAACTACTTTGGAATAAAATTCAGTGGTATATTTTTTACCTCTTGATTATATGTTCTCAAATCCTCCTTTTGAATCTTTGGCAGCAAGCATGCTACTAGCAAACATAACATTTACCACTATCTTATATAGGTACAAAGGACTTGATTTTTGAACATTGTGTACAAAGGAAAATATAAGAGGAGTCACAGCTTAAATAGTAATTTAATCTCTGTAAAATCTCACTACTGCCCTGAGAAACAGCAGATTGGGCTGCTCTAGCAAAGTTCACACGTAATTGTGGATGGTTCTTCAGAAATAACTGAAGATGAATTCATAATGATTTGAGATAGTCTAAAAAGATGTGTGTTTTCATTTAATGTAACAGTCCAAAACTGGGCGTAGTAACTTTAAAGATAGTGATTTTTAAACTGAGCAAACACATATAAAAATAATTACAGGTGGAAAAGGAGCTATCTTATATCAGTCCAAATAATCACAGTTTAATTATAGAGGACCATATAAAGCACTTAATAGAGATATATAATTAGTGTCATTGATGTACCTTTCAAGAAGTAATGGAAAGAGAAAGAAGAACATGATATATAAATGACCTTGCTCTCCCTGTTTTTTTCCAGGGAGTTAAGTGTTGCCCTAAGTTTCCCATTTTTCTTTATCCATGGGCCAGAATTTATGCTACTTATATGTGATGAAGTGCCCCTAGGCATGAAAGTGAACTTAAATTCCTCACTGTAGGAAGAGCCACCATGCTTCACTCCTTTGGTGACTGATAATGGTTTTGAATGACTATGATGGTTTTGAATGAGAATTGAGTCAATATCTCTAAAGCTCCTGATACACATGTGTTGAAAACAGAATGGTTTGAACTAGTCACTACAAGATTATTGCTATACTCCGACTTTCAAAGTGAGCACATGCATTCCTTAGGGGGAGGCACAAGAAGCTAGAAGAAAATATGAAAACTTCTGTTTATACTTTATTTTGTCTCATGCCTTTTTAATTTCTATTCTCATGTCTGCACTCTAATGTGCACACCATACAGGAGTTTATGTGTATCATTTATAAGTGCTCAGCACTTTCCTATTGGCAAGACATGGAACCAAAAAAGCTTCCAGACAGATTTTTGAACAGATAGCATGGAAATGCCTCAATAAAACAGTTGAGACAAAGTCCCTCAGATGCCAGGACACAGAGGTATCTGAAGGCACAGATTACCTTGCTTATCCTCAGGAAAGTGTGAAAAGGATACTCTAGTGGGGAAAGGAGGGAATCCATCCACAAGGACCATCTCTGAGATTTCTGATGAGACTGGTGCTCTTGTCTGAGGTTACTGGTGAGTACAGACTTATGGGAAATTCCTTATCAGGTGTTCTGGCTTGTTGCACTGAAGAGCTCCCTGGTACTACAACTGAATGGTTTGCAATGATGGATCTACTCTTATTTCCTCTACTTAGATATTCTTGGGCTTGTAGCCATCTACATCTTCAAATCCCAATCCAGCCTCACCAAGCATTAAAACAAAGACATCTTTCCCAGCCCTTGCCAGTATGTTGTTTCAAACAGCCACAGATTAAAGATTCTCCAAACCCCACAAGATCTCCCGTCCTCCTGGTCACATAAAGCTTCCATCTCTGCCAGGGCTGCTGGGGTTGGTAAGGTGCAGCTGCAGGTCTATGACTGCCCATTACTGCTGACCCCACTGCAAGTGTAGCCCAAAGCCCTCCGGCAGCCAAAACCACAAGATGTCGAGTGTCAGAGATCAACCACTCTGCTCTTTTCAGACTCCAGTGAGCTCCCCAAGCTGTTACTTACGCCCCTTAATATAGTGAAACAGACCTCTTTGAGATTTTCACTTCTGCTACTCACAGCAATGCTATGGATGTTGGCACCCAGTCTTTTCAAGGAATCCTTGAGCTGGATCCTCCTCAGCAAGTGGGGTGACTATGATTGTACATTTCAGCCCAAGAGTGAATCATTTTCTTAGTCCAGCCAAATCCTTAAACACTTTCCAGAATATTCTCTGTAGAATTCCTTTATTCAGATCTTAATAAGCTGTTAGTTACTCCTATATAAGAACATGATTTGTTTTTCCAGATACAAAGATTTTGTGTTCTCTGATCTTTCCCATGTAATACATTTCTTTATTCCTGTCCCTCAGCCTTCCAAACCCTCCTTAAAATATTTACTTTTAGTTACAGACATTTGTTTTAGCCTCACTGTGAGCTTGAGGTTCTAATAGGAAGCAACGATGCATTGTGTGGGTCTCACTTGGTTTTAAAGCTTCACCTTGACAGTGCAGCAGATGGTGAATGATACCAGACCGTGGTCTGCTCTTCTCCTGAAAGACAGATTCATAAGGCCTTCTAGGCTTTCTCTTTCTCTTTTCTCTTGCTGGCTGGAGGGTGAGGTTCCCTCTCCTTCATCCTGACTCATTTTGTTGTTCCTTTCTCCTGAGAGCCCCAGGCACATTTGCCACAACAGCGGTGTGTGACACACTGCATATTTTGTCTCAGCTGTCAGCTATGTCTGCAAGATGTTTTAAACCAGCCAGATGCTGCAGTAAAACTCACTCCAAATCTTTCTCTTTCCCTATTTCTATATGCCCAACTAGTCCAACTCGCACCAATAAAAGCTCCTAATTATCTGCAGCACCCCCTAAAGATGGAGTATTAGCATAAAAAGATGAAAAATATACACCTTTAAGACATAGAGGTTATAAAGGAATATGAATAATAAAATAAGAAGGAATTTTGCCATCAAATATTAGAAAGGCTTGCAGGGTAGAAGAATCGGATTTTCTACTTTGTGAATCATTCCTCCTCTATCTCACTCAACTCTTTCTAAGGCTCTCATTTCACTATGTTGAAGGTATTTCTTTACATGATTTGTTATCCACTAAATTTCTGTGACTCCAGGATAAAAACTGAATTTTGTTTATCTCTGTATCTCCAGTACCCATTACAGTGCTCAGAAAACAGTTGGTACTGAATAAATGATTTTTAATGGGAAGGAAAGAAAAAAAGGAACTGTGTCAGAGAGAAAGCCCATTGAAAGAACAAATTAGAATCTAATGTATTAACAAAAAGAGTGCAGTGATTCCCTGGGCTGTAAGAAAAGGTTATTTTCTGCAGCCATCATGTCATGTTTTGTCTCCAGCTTTTGGGAAAGATACTGAGCATTACACACTGAATTGAAAAGGGAGGGGTAGTGGATAGGGAATGGAATAAGATTCATTGCAGATGATGAATTTTAGAGGAGTATTTTTCACACTCACAACATCTCATAGACTACCAAAAAGCAAATTCAATTAATCACAAAGTGTGAACAGCCTTTGCATTTACCAGGAATGATTTGGGGGATATTTTGAGAATTAAAGATGCCCTGAAGAATAAAATCAAATAGGTAATTTAATGGTTTAAGCCCAAATAGGTAATTTAATGGTCTTTAATACAAATTGGAAGAAAGAGAACTTTACCATTATCACCACCCTGCTCCTTCACACCTCCCATCATCAAACAAGCAGAAAACATAATGTCAGTGTCAGCACAGCTACACAGGGAGACATCTACATTAGGAAATTCATTTTAAGGACAGATGCCCTGTCATCTCTAGATTTTGGAGGCCAATGAAGTAGACATGTAATGAGCTGTAGCTTGTTTTACAGTGTGATTTTACCATACTTATCTTTGAGCATCTCCATCAATATGAGGTTCCCAAAGGGTTAGTATTCTGTTAACGTGAAGAAGATGGAATTCAGGATTTTTATATCTTCTGAAACAGATGGTTGTAATTTAAACTTCATGAAATACAGGAAAGAAGAAATGCACTCAAAAACCTGAAAGTCCTAGTTTCTTATTTTCCAGGCCAAAGCCTGCAGGATAATTGTATAAATAGTTCTAAGACTTTCTTCTATTTTTCTTCCTTCCTGGAGATAATCTGCAAAGTGTCTGTCTGGACACATGTAATGGTTAGCCAGATGGCATTCTAAGAATCACTTTTCTAAAAGTCTGAGATCTTATCATATACATTGGAATGATCTTGAGTTAGTGGAGGGGAAGAAGCATCAAGTATGAAAGTTAAATCTGTTATTAAATCTGTCACAATTCTCATGAATGCAGGGTTACCCTAAGCGCCTCTCAGCATTGTCAGTGCATCTCAACTGTGGTGTATATACTATGTTGGGCTTGTAAATATTTCACAATAAGGCTTGTTAACTGCAAGTCTTTCCTAACTAAGGTCGAGCCGGTTGTAAAGCAGTCACAATTCAAGCAGGACCAGGTACAGCTCATCCTGGTGGCAAATCTTTGCATCGTGGCATAATGCTAGTTTTACAAGCATACAGTTATGGAGTTATGGAGACTTCCACCCAGATTTCAGTGGAGTCTAGACAGTATGCTATGGGGTTGAAGTCCCTGCAAGCAACCCTGACAGGGTGATGCACAATGGAACTGTGGGACTGAAGCTGAAGCTGCAATGGAGACCTAGAAAGATAGAGGGGTTATGAATGTGCAGTGCTATTCAGTGAAAGCTACTGGGAGGGAAAAGCCAGGATGAGAGTGTCCATGTATACAGCAACCAGCAAAGCCTCTTAGGGGCAGGGCTACCCAAGTCCTTAACAGCTCACACCTCCACCACTCTATGCCCAGGATGATGGACATGAAGCTTTAGGACTTAATGTTTCTCTTGCTAAATTTTAGTTTAGATTCTCTCTTACTATTTTCCTTTTCCTCTCTTTTGGAATAAGAATACTTACCCTGTGCCTATCTCACCATTGTATCTTGGAATAACTTTTTTCTTTTTAAAAGGGATTCACAGTTGAGTTTGGCTTTCAAGTCTCAGAGGAGACTTTGGACATGGACTTTTGAGCAGTACTGGGACAGTTAAGAATTTAGGGGCTCTTAGAGATGGAATGAATATATTTTCCATGCATCATGGAGATGGATGTAAAACTTTGGGGGCTAAGGATGGAATACTATAGATTGGATGTTAAAGGATTAGTCATCAAAGTAGTGCTATTGAGAGGTGCTGTGGACCTTTGGGAAGCAGGGTATTATGGGAGGTTCCCTAGGTAATTGGGGACATGTCCTGAAGGAAATCGTGAACCAGTCTTCCTCTCTCTTTTTGCCTCTTGATGTATGAGGCGAGCATTTTTACTCCACCAGGTACTGCTGCCATAGTATCCTCCTTGACAGAGATCCAATGCATTAGGGCCTGGACTGATGATGGACTGAACCCTCTAAAACTGTGATCCTAAATAAACCTTTATTCTGTATAAGTTTATTATCTTTGGTAGTTTGTTATAGTAATGCAAAACTGACTAACAAAAGGGAACTTTGTGTTATTCATTCTATTTTAATATTTTTGACATTTCCATTAAGAAAACTTTAGTATATGTGCTGCTGAAACGAGCACTGCATTAAAAAATACTTTAAAAAAATAATAGCTCTGTGTCACTTATTTCTACTAGCACCTAGTAGATCCTTGGTATGCTATATTGACTAACCCTAATAACTTGGACATTGAAATTGTCCAAGTACTGAACTTAATACTTTCCTCCAAAAAAAAAATCAAAACTTTTTTGTGAAAAAAAACTTCTTTTAAAATGAATGCTGAATTTTCCATATACAAAAAAAACCCTTCCTGGGGATTTAGCTCAGTGGTCCCACCACCTGCCTTGCAAGCACAAAGTCCCGAGTCCAATCCCCAGCACTGAAAAAAACGTGAAAAAACCCCAAAAAACATTGGAATGGAAATAAAACAAAAAGATGACAAATCAAGTATTATGACATGTAGCAAAAGTTGAGCTTAGAAAGAAATTTATAGCCTTAAATACACATAATAAAGAAGTCTGAAAAATTGATAGCCTATTTTAACCACTGAAAAGTTACAAAAAGAACAGCAAATTAAACCCTAAGTTAGTAAAATTGGAGAAGAAAATAAAGAAAAGGTCATGAATTAACAAAACATAACAAATGTACAACACAGAAAATCAATAAAGTTGGGTTTCTGCTATGACTAATAAATGAGAAAAATCTCTAGCAAGACAGCAAAATAAAAAAGAGATAAGCACAAATTACTAACATCAGGCTTGAGAGGGTATACTGCTTAAGATCTTGGAGACTCAAGAGATAACAAAGGATATCAATGATACTTTATACTAATAAATTTGGAAATTTGGATCAAATAGACACATTTTTAAGTAAACATAATTTACCAAAACCAATACACAATGAACTGAAAATCTGAATTCAATACCTATTAAGGGAACTGAAATTAAAACGTTGATTCAAAGAACACTCTAGGGTTTTATGAGGATAGTCCTTTTAGTGAAGTTTTCCATATATTTTATGGAGAAATATTACCAGAATACTCACAAGAATAGAAAAAAGAGGGATAATTACCAAACTAGTCTTATGATACTGCCATAATCTTGATACTAAAAGCAAACAAGGCCAATATAAGAAAGGAAGTTTATAGGCCAATCTTTCTCAAAAATGTAGGGCAAAAAAATTCCCCCAAATTAGGGAATTAAATCCAACACTCCATAGAACTTAAATATAAAAGGTTCAAGAACAAGTATACTCCATGGTAGAGAAGTCAGGATAGTAGTTACCTTCAGAGAGATCAATACTGGGAGGAGGGTGAGGGAGCAAACTCCTCCTAGTAATGTTCTTGGGGTGCTAGTAATGTTTTAGATCCTGTTCAGCATAGTGGTTTCTGAGTTTGTTCTCTCTGTGTGAAAATTCATGTTGCACATTTATGATTTATGTGATTATCTCTCTCTATGTATATAAAATTTCATAGTACCTATATAATTTCATATATATATATATGTAGTACATATATAATTTCATGGTCCATATATAATTTCATAGTTGCCTGGCTCCAAGGCAGGGTGGCATGGCACAGGGGCATCACAGGGAATAGAATCCATGACAGAGCAAGCAGGAGTCAGCAAATCAAGCAGCAAGCAGCAAGGAGCAGCAGCAAGCAGCAACCTGCCTTCTTTCTTTTCCCTTTATATTCCATTCAGCCTATAAGCCTATTGATTGGTACCAACCACACTCCCAGTGGGGCTTCCAATATCAACATTCTTAATCCCAGTATCACATCTTCAATCCACATTCACAAACCCTAACCTAGCCATGAGTGCATGAGATTTTGGGGGAATATCTAGATACAAGCCATAAGATTTCACCCCTAGACCCCAAAAGACTTTTGCACATCCCTTTATGCAAAAGACGTTTAGTCCATCTCCAAGAATGGCCAAAGTCCTAATTTCAGCATTGCTGAAAAGTCCAAATCCAAAGTCTCCTCTGAGATTTAAGGCAAACTGTTAGCTGGGAGCCCCTGTACAAATGAAAAGAAAGTCAAAGACTTCCAACATACAATGGCACAAGAGAAGCATTACCATTCCAAAAGGTACAAATAGGGGGATAGAAAGGAATGGGAACAAAGCAAGACCAAAATCCCACAGGACAAACATTGAATTTCATAGTTCCATATACAGCATCCAGTGCAATCTGTGGCAAGATGTGAAGTCCAAAGGGCTTGTCTGGCTCTGTCCCTACAACACAGCTGGTAGTCTTAGCCCTATGGCTGCTTTCTTGGACCAGCTCTGCTCACTCTTCTAAGCTTTCCTCAGATGATCCATGTTCCTGGCTTCTCCAACCTTCTGAGGTCTCCACAGCCCTTTCAGCTTCCCACTCACAGCTTCATTCACTGCCCTCTCAGTACACTGCCTGGCCTCCCAGGCCTTCTCTTGAAATCTAGGTGGAAGCCTTCCAGACCCTACAACTCTTGTATTCTAGATGCACCTAAAACCAGCACTATGTGGATGACACCAAGGTCTACTGCCAGCTGGAGCAGTAGCCAGGCTTCCTTCTCTCTTAATTGTAGAGGTTGAGTGCCTGGATTGCTGAGTGCTGTGAACTCAATCCCAAGGAACAAATTCTCTAGACAGTCACTATTCTGAAACATGATGCTCTGGGGCTCTCTTCTCAAAGCAAAGTCTTTCACCTTTGCAATTTTGAGGCTTCAAAGGCTGGAGTCCTTCTGGTTCTTGTGATGTCCTCAAATCATTTTTTTTTGTACTGAGGAATCGAATTCAGGACCTTGCCCTTCTAAGGCAGGTGAAGTGCCACTGAGCTAAATCCCCGGCCCTCAAGCCATCTTTTTTATTGTTGTGTTCCTTTTCAGCAACCAAGTTCTCTTCTGCTCCATTTTTGCAGGCCATAACTTTACTGCAACTTTCTTTCTGCCCAAACTCAAAACTTTAAAAATCATTCTTCTGGGCCTTTGGCTCTTGATTCTCAACATAAATCTGGCTAAAAGGCCCTAACAAGAGCCATGCCACCACTTCAACATTAGACTACCTTGAAATTTCTTCCACAAAGTTAATTAGTCTACCACCCTTAATCTCAGTCTCAGGCAAAGTCTCTGGACACAAGCAAAATGCACACAAATTTTCTGCCAAACCATAACACACATGTTCTGTAGTCCAACAGCCAATATAGTCCTTATTCCTAACTGAAAACTCCTGAGCCTGGTCTTAACTGGCTGCATTTATATCAGCATCCTGGTCTTCTGAGCTCTGACCAGAATCTCCCAAATTCAGCTTACAGCATTCTAGGGTTGCTTCTTCAGCTGTCATCTCCTGACCTTTCCAAACTCTTCCCACAACCAATTCCAAAGGCTCCTGAACCACATGATCAAGAATAGTCAAAGCATTGGCCCCATTCCTGTTACCAAAATCTGTCTTAGTTACTTTTCTCATTGCTGAGACACAATAGCTGACTAAAGGAGAAAAGGTTTATTTCAGCTCACAGTTTGTAGAGGTTTCAGTCCATAGTTGGCTGACTCCAAGGCAGGATGACATGGCAGAAGGGCATCACAGAGGAGAAAGAGTTGATGGCAAGGCAGCCAGGAGGCAGAAAAGCAGCAAGCATCAGTAACCTGGCTTCTTTTTTCCCCTTATAGTCCACCCAGGCTGTAAACCTATTGATTGGTGCCACCAACACACGGCGGGGGGGGGGGGGGCTTCCATTATCAATCTTAATCACTCTTAATCCCAGGATCACACTCCTAATCCACATTTACACACCCTAATTTTGCCAATGCTTTTGTTTGAGAACCAAATTGTTTACACACAAAGGTTTTCATGAACGGAGGCACCACTGTGTGTGTGTGTGTGCATGGAGAGACAGAGAGAGAGACCACCCAAAAATGTATACACTTCAGGAAAAAAATAGTATGATGTTTTTTCGACAGATGGTGTTACACTCATATGCGGGACCTTAGAGGATGTTGTATATCACAGAAAACCCACTACACGGCCAGGCCTTAGAGAAGAGATTGAAAATGCATGTGCATGGGTCATTCTCCAAAACAGACCACATACTCACTCATAGAACATGTTTAAGTAAGTGCAAAGGAATTGAAGTTATCCCCTGTATATTATCAGACCATAGTGCGATG
>NW_004624792.1:8170965-8181860 GCF_000247695.1 Heterocephalus glaber | reverse complement strand
AGGAAGAATGATGAGAAATGGAAAAAATGGAAATAAAGTCTTTGTAAATAGGGAAGGGTGGAGGGGGTGAAGGGAGGGCTACGAATGGGGAAAAAATAAAACCATGATGTATCATGTAAAGGTACAATTCCCAATGAGAAATGTAAATGTGTTGTATACCTACAATGTCCCAATAAAGGAATTTAAGAAAAAAAAAAAGAAAATGCATGTGCAGCAATCTCAATGACCAAAGTTACCCAAGCAGCAGTTCATCATTCTAGTAAATGTCTGGAAGCTCATGGCCACCACTTTGAGCACCTCTTGTAATTGTAGACACCAAAGGTAACATATTAATCTCATGATGTCTTAATAAATTTAGTATTAAAGTATTTATAAAGTTTTTTTCTTTATGTATACATTTTTGGTGTATATATAAATATACATATATATGTATATAATTATATGAACAAATTTCACCTTAGTCCTCTGTATATGGGATCTCATTACCTGAGTTAGATGAATTAGCTGTCATATTACCTAAATAGCTCTTCATCTGTTTCTATTTGATTTTCCCTTTGCCTTAGGGCAGACTACAGACAAATCATCAAGCTCTCCCTTCAGAGAGAAGGGAAAAAGTTTCTCTTTTCATGTGTTTTTCCCTTTTTCTTTCCTCTTTCCCAAACTCTTAACCTACTTCTATTTTTCTCTTCTTACCCCCAATACTTCTATCTTACTTGTTCTTATCTAATGTCTCCTTCGTTTTCCTCTCCCCCTTCATGCTTCTCCATTGTTCTACCTTCTCTTCTCTTTCTTCATTGTTTCCCATTACCATTCTTTTCTTCATTCTTTTCATGAAATAAAGTGTGTAGCAGCAGGGGAGGGAGCATGCTGCTTTCACGGCATACAATTTTATGTTCTTTAATTTCCTGTTTAAAAGTAACTGAGTTGAAAATATCCATTTCACATTTTCCCTAAGAATTATTACTGAGTTGAGGTTTATTCCTATTTTAACTTTCTAAGTTGAGTCTAGTAAAATAAATACCTTAAGAAAATGTCTGTATTAGTTAGCTTTTCTTTTGCTGGGACAAAATACTCAATACCCACAATTTAGAGAATATTATTTTGGTTCATGATTTCAATGTGTTCAGTCCATGGTCATCTTGCTCCAAAGTAGAAAGGGGAGAAAGAATGGCCTGATGGAAGACAATTGCTAATGTCATGCTGGCCAGAAGCAGAAAGAGAAGCAAAGAGCCAAGGACAAGAATATACCCTTGCAGATTATGCTCCTAGTCACCCATCCCTAACCAGGCCCCACCTTCTAAGCACATTCAGCTACTGAACTCATCAGTGGATGAATCCACTAATGAGTATAGCACCCTCAAGATCCAATCACCTTCCAAATACATGAGACTTTTGGGAGATATTTTAGATCTTAACCATAACATTGCATTTCTGGTCCCCAAAAGATTCATGCCCATCTTATTATGCATACTGCATTTAGTCCATATCTAAGAGTCATCAAAGTCTTAACAGTTCCAGCATCGCTCAAAAGTCTAAGTCCAAAGTCTCCTCTTGCGATTAAGGCAAACTCTTAGTTGTAAGCCCCTATGGACATCAAAAAGAAAGTTAAATACTTTCAACATACAATGGCACAGGGTAAACATTCCTGTTCCAAAATGGAGAGGGGGCTAGAAAGGAATGGGACCAAAGCAAAACAAGAACCCTGTAGGGAAAACATTAAATCTTGTAGCTTCATATACAGCATCCAGGACAGGTTGTAGTGAGATGTGAGCTCCCAAGGCCTTGGGCAGCCCCGTCATAAGGCCTCAATGTTTGCAGACCTCATGGCTTCTCTTTGGGGCTGGTTTTGCTTGCTTCATGCAGCTTTCCTCAACAAACGTTCCACATCCTCGGTATCTGAAATTTTCTGGGGTGTCCACTGCACTTTCAGTTTCACTTTCACAGCTTCACGCATTACCCTCTTGAGGGGCCCCTTGCCTGGCCACTCAGGCCTTCTTTTAAAACGTGAACGGAAGCCTCTCTGACCCTGCAACTCTTACATTCTGCATGCCTTGAAAGTGGCACAATTTGGTTAATGCAACGTCTGTTGCTGGCTTGACCTGTAGCCTGGACCCCTTGGATTATGGCTGCAGCAGCCTTGGAATACCTAGACGACTGAATTTACAACCCTTATTTCTGCATTCCTGAGTGAGCATGGTCCCCTCGGGCTCTCTTTTCTAAGAAATGTTTTTCAAAAATGTTTTCCCTTTTATACTCCTGAGCCTGTGAAAAGTGAGTCTGGCCAATTCCTGAGATGTTTTCAAGTATTTTTCCTATTGTCCTGATGCAAACTGATTGATTTCTTTTTCAATGTTAATATTTTCAACAATTGTCCTTTTCTTTGCCCCAACTTTGCAGGCTCTTTTTTTTCTAGAAAAAAATTGTAAACTTTTTATATCTTTCACTTCTGCTTTTTTTCTCCTGATTCTCACTGTAGATCTGGCTAAAAGCAGCCAGCAATACCCATGCCACAGCCTAAATGTTGAGGTGTTGTGAAATTTCTTCCACTAGATCAATTAGTCCCCTGCACTTAATCTCACTCTTCTGCAATGTCTCAGCACATAAACAAAATGAAGATAAAATTTCTGCCAGAGTGTAACACACTTGGCCTCTAGTTTAGTCCTCAATAGAGTCCTCCTTCCCATCTGAAATATCACGTAAGCCTGGCCTTTACAGTCTGCATACCTATCAGAATTCTGATCTTCTGAACTCTGACCAGAATCTCCCATCAAATTCTGCTTATAGAAATCTAGGGCTTCTCTGCCTTGTTTCTCCAAAACTTTCCCAAATCCTTTCTCTTTCCAAAAGCTTCTAACCTACATGGTCAGGAAAAGTCACAGCAATGACCCTACTTCTGGTACTAACATTCTGTATTGGTCAGCTTTCCCATCACTGGACACAAAATACCTGACATTTACAGTTTAAAGGAGGAGAGGTTTATTTTGGCTCATAACCCACCTCTAACCAAGTCTCACCAAACAGCAATTCAGCTACTAAACTCATCAATGGATGAATTCACTGGTGAACATAGCAATCCCACGATTGATCCAATGACCTTCCAAACACATGAGACTTTTGGGAGGACATTTTATATCCAAACCATAACAATACATCATATATTAATGATGATTATATTTGGTTGGCAAGATTATATGTAATTTATGTTTTCTGTCCTTATATATTCTCATGTTTTAATTTCTGTATTCTTTGAAAATATTTTTAAAATATTAGTGACAAATTGTCATACATGATGAACTGCATGTTGAAGTCCTAACTCCCAAGATGACATATTTAGAGGTGGGCATTTGGGGGACAATTGGGTTTACGTGAGGTCATGGGAATGGGCCCCATGGTGGGATTAATATCCTCACAAAAGGAGATAAAGACCAGATTTCTCTCTCTCTCCAGGATGTGAGGATATATTGAAAAGGTAGCTGTCTGCAGCCGGGAAGAAGGTCCTTACCAGGAACCCATCTGCTGGTGTCTTGATCTTGGACTTTCCATCTCCTCTGTGAGAAACGAAGGCCTAGTATTTAAGCCACCCAGTTGATGGCATTTTGTCATAGCAGCCTGTTACTTACTTTTTTAGGTTCTAAATTTTTTGTCCCAGAAAATCATTTTTTAGAAAAAAATAACAATTTTAACCAGTTTTTCTTTTCTTTTCTGGTGTTGTAGAAGGTAATAATGAGGTTCTTTTACCCTTTCCTCGATTGTTAAAGTTGTAAGTTAAACCTGAAGTTCAGATAAGCAGCAAATTTGGGACATACACTAAAAAGTTATTCATTATTTTTCTGAAATAATTTACTAAACCCAGCAACCCTAATGTTGATTGATCTTGTTCTGTGGGTCTTGGGAATGGCAAGAAAGTTGTTCACTTACCCTTGATAAGTAGGAAATTGGTAGGCAGAAAATGTGAGAAAAGATTGAGCTTTAGGTTAATCTTCTCATTCTGTTCACCAACTAGAACTTAATGTCTGTGCTAAGCAATGATGGAATCTTCTACAGAGCATAGGCTTTGGAGTCAGGTACACCTGGACTCAATCATTCCATTGTCTCTTATTAGATTTATGACATTGGAAAAAACTCATCTGCAAA
This sequence comes from Heterocephalus glaber, assembly GCF_000247695.1. Next base: position 8,177,726 of record NW_004624792.1, on the reverse strand, counting down.
ATAGCAACACTATTTCATAAGCCATCTGTGTTGTCGTAAACATTAAATAAGGTAATATCTGTAAAAATTTAGCATTGCTCCTGCCATAAATTAAAGCAGTTCTTGTTATTGTGAGTAAAGATATGTGGTCCCTTTCCTGCATGCCATCAAAAAAGGACATTAAATGCACAAGTCTATAAATATAGTATGTACCATGAGGAGGGTGGAAAGAGGGAAGGTGCTATGTTATGAAAGTTTAGAGAGAGGCCTACCTTTGATTCTTGCAATCAGGTATTCACTTAACACATAGTAACTGAACCTCGATCATGAACAAGTTACATTAGGCTACATTTGAAGTGGGACTAGATTATAGAATTTAAAGTAATGCTATAGACTATGTCCCCCACAAATTCATGTATTGTAGCCTAACCCCTGATGTGATAGAATGTTGGAGGTGAGGCCTCTGGGAAGTGATTAGGTCATAAAGGTAAAGCTTTTATGAATGAGATTAGTGTCCTTGTGAAGAGGACTCTCATGCCCATTCTGCAATGTGAGATCTTCATAGGCAGCCATATATGAAGAAGGAAGCAGACTTGTAGACATCGAATCTGTAAGTGATTTGATCTTGGACTTGGTCTCCAGAACTTAGAGAAATAAATTTCTGTTGTTCATAGGATACCCAGGCAATGATATTTTTGTTACAGCAGCTCAAATGGACTAAGACAACTAAGGACATGTTTTGGCTCCTCTCTCACCCGGGTGTCTCTGTGCTCTCACCACACAGGCCTCTTTCAGCACCTCAGGATGTCTAGGCTATCATGCGTCTTGACCTGCAAGATTTCTGCTTCCTCTCTCTGGCATGTTCTACTCCATCCATGGGCCCTTGTATACCCTACTCATCATTCAGATTTTAGTCTGACCTCCTAGGGAGGCTTCCCAGACCCTCTCATTGGCTAAGGTCTTCTTTTTCCACACTTTCAGGGCACCATATGGTTCTCCTGTTCATGTTTGTCATTATTTATGTATTTGTAATTGTTTGCATACTGCCTATAAGCTAGGAGGCAGGAACTCTGTAGGCTTATACACCCCTTTCTGGGTCTAAGTGTTTGGCTGTCAATAGAAATTTGTTGACTGATGGACATGGTGGACAGTAATAAAATCCTGCAGAAGGGATGATGGCAATGGAAATGACCAGGAGAGAATGGAGAAATATGAAATCTGTAAGTCCATGCATGTCTCCCCCAAACTGAGCATTCTAGAACAAGTATCAGCAAATGGTGGTGTATGGGCAGTAATCAGGCCAGCTGCCTGTTTTTGTAAATTCAATTTTGTTGGAATAGAGCTACATTCACTCATTTAGATGTTGTTTATGCCTCCTCTTACTCTACAATGCCAAAGTTGAGTCATAGCAATAGAGAGAAAAGGAGAGGGCCTGCAAAACCCTGCATATGTACCATCTGGCCCTGTACCAGAAGAGCTGTCAACCCCTACTCTGGAAGTGTGATTACCTAAAGGTTCACCAGAACAGTAACAGAGGTTAGCTTTGTGTGGCAGGATTACAGATGAGCTTTATACTCTTCTTAATTTTATGCATTACTCATATTTTCTACAAAAGACATATATTATTTTTATAACCAGTAAAGCAATAAAGATTATTAAAAACCAGACCAAATGTTCTATTCTTTTTAGTTTTTAATTTCTAAGTGTTTTATGGTTTTTTAAGGAAAAAAATTTAATCCAAATTATTCTCCTTGCTGACTTTAGAGACGACAAGACAGTTCTAAGGCAAGAGAAGGCTCTACTCCCCTGTTTCCTGTCCCAGTGGGACTACATCCTTCTGCTATTAGAACCTGGCTTTTAATACTGAGTTCAAAGAATCAAGTTGAATGTTTCTATGAAATACATATTCTGGTAAATATGTACCTGTGACATACTGTACAAATCCATGTTGAGCAGCTTTGTGAGAACATTGGTTAATATCCAGCGATATTCTGATCAGCATGTGTTATGGTTTTAATCAGAATGTCCCCCCAAAAGACTCATGTGTTTAGAAGTGAGATTTTGTGGGTGATCAGACTGTGGGGCATTATATTCATCAAGAGACTGATCAGCGGTGAGTTCATGGGGAATTTGCTGTTAGGAGGTGGACCTGGTTGGAAGAAGTGTGTCACTGGGGTATACCTTTGCAGAGTATGTCTCCCCCTCCAGCTTCTCCCTTCCTTATTTTCTTCCTGGCTTCCATGCTTCCTCCATACCCTTCTATCATGCTATTTCTGCCTCAGAGCCAGCTGACCATAGACTGAAACCCCTGAAACTGTGAGCCAGATTAAACCATTTCTTCTCTAAGTTGTGGGTGTTGGGTAGTGTGACCAGTAATAGGAAATCTGACTAATTCAGAGTTTACTTTCTAGATTTTTTTCCTAAATATTAATGACAATTATTAGTGTTAACTAAAGATGCAAACACAGAGACAACTCTATGATTGTAGATATTTTTAAGAAAGTGTTAACAAATTATTTTAATTAAAACAAAAATGAATAACCAGATTTTAAAACATCTGGTAAAAGAATGAGGTCAAATTTCTCATCTAAACACCTTTTTTTTCTTCCCTAAAAGTCTCAAATAAGGTAAGCACATTATTACTATAGAAATTTTCTCCTTATAATTTCCCATTAAAATGTAAAAGCTATGAGACCAGGAATTCAATTGTAGCATTCATGGCTGTGTGCCCAGTGTATAGAACCAAAAGGAATGCATTTTTCTTGCTCAATAAATATTTGTTGAATGAACAAATGAATGACTACTGGTCTCCAGGGAAAATAAATATATAGGAAAAAGCTGGTACTCAGGGAAAATGATCTTTTACAAAACATTTTTGCTAATTATAAGTACAAGATGCACTCTTAAAAACACAGAGAAAGACCAGCAAGGTGGTACATGCCTGTATTCCCAGCACTCAGGAGGCTAAGATAGGAGAAGCACTGCAAGTTTGAGGCCACCCTGGGCTCTATAGTGAGTTCAAGGCCAGCCTGAACTACAGAGTGAGGACCTATCTCAAAAAACAAAGAAAAATAAAAAGTAAAAAAAAAAACAAAACAAAAAGTAGAAAGAAAGAGGGAAATCATCTCTGTTTTCTAAGCAATCATCCTTGTTATTTTCTTGCATTACTTTCATTCTTTTTCTGTATGCATAGCTTTTTTTGTATGCATAGCTTTTTAAACACTGTGTTAATCCTGTATATGTAAAATTTTGTTTTCCTTTTAAAATTAATTTTCTATTATATGAATGTTCCATGTAATTCCAAGGTCTTTGTAAACATTTATAAACATTAATTTTAATGATTCCATGACACATTGAATAGAATTATTTACTTAACCCTTAGAGTAGTCCTTTTTCTTTACAGTTATAAATAGTGCTGCTATAAAACCTTTGTGAATTTAGCCATTTTTTGGAGACAGCGTTTGACAAGTGGTACATCAGCCTGGAGAGCCTAAGTTATGCTCCTGTAAGAAACAACTTCAAATCTTTGTTTATGACAACAATGGTTTATTTCTTGCTCATGCTACATATCTATTGGAAAAAATAAGATGAAGCCATAAAAATTCAGTCCCTTCAATTTGATTCAACAAGCTTTTATTGAGTTCCTGTGATGATAAGTCTCACTGCTAGCCTTGAAGGTAGTTCAAAAGATTTTCTGATGAGTCACAGATAAATGAAAACTGGGAACTCCATTTTTACAACATGCTGTACAGCCACAGAAAAATAATCAATGAGTGTAAAAGATCATTTTTCTAGTCTAGTCTTTGTATGCCATGGCTGCATTGCTTCTCTTTTTGTCTGCTTCTTGGTGTGTGAAGGCTGGTGCTGTGTCTTGAGCACCCTCGATACCAGGCAGTGGGGTCACCAGCCTTGGTTTTGCAACAGCCTCATGCTCCCCATGACCTCCAATGCTATTGTGAAACTTTCCGAACAAAATGCATTTAAATTCACTAAAAACAAAATCAAATAAAAATACCCTTTAGACCAATAGTCTAATCCTAGGAATTTTCCTAAGACAGTATTCACAAAAAAGGAAAAACCAAAACACACACTAAAATCATTAATGATGGATGATATTTGTAAGAGAAAATAATGGTAGGTAAATTGTAGTTTACTTACTATATTGAGTGTAATAAATCAGTGAACATTGATAATATGAAATTTATACAGAAACACAAATATTTTAAGGTAAGTATTGATAATAAAGTTCCAGCTATGTTGTACAATTATGTATAAAACATCAAATTATGTATAAAATTTCCATATATTTTAAAAAAGATAGTAGGAAACGTGGCATATAAAATGGCTGATTTGTTAGGGGATGGAAATTTTATATTTTTAAGGATTTATTATATATGTCTTTTAAAATATTCAAAACAATAAAACATTTAAAAACACAATGAAACCCATTCCTGAAAAGGTCTCTGTATCCAACTAATGTTTTAAAAATTTAAAAATAAATACTTAGGTAGATACCTAACACTGTTGGGCTGTTAGTTTGTTAGTTCTTCTGGAAACATCCATTCCTTTTTGTCGGAGATGCCCTATTCCCTATTACTCACAAACTGAGTCATTTAGTTAAAAATATTTCCCCAAAAGAACTGTTTGAGGAAAAGAGAATCCCTTGCTATCCTTGCTGTCACTTTCCGAAATTCAGGAAATGAATAGGTTTAAAGACTGAGGCATGTTTCTTTATGAAATATGTGGATCTAGGGGACAGAAGACACTTGTTAGCATTGACTGTAACTCAGTTTTTCACTGAGTTTTGGACTGGGAAATAAATTATGCTTGGGAAGTGCAATAAATTATTGATGGAATGAATGAGAGGGAAGGCCTGTGTCTTCCAGATCATAGGTGTCCCAATGTGGGAGACAGAGAGGACAATGCACTGAGGCTCAGGAGCCCACTGGAAGAGGACATCTCTCTACTGTCCATCCCCACTGCAGTCTTGAAGGGGACATGAGCAAAGTAGCCCAAGCATTTGCTGAGTGTTTCTTCTACAGCCTTTCATCCAATCTTCATACCCTTGTCAAGAAAGGTGGCAAGAGGTGGCTGCTGAAAACCCCCAAGGCACTGCCTGCTGAGTTAGTGCATCTCAGGTCAGGGTTCTTTATTGGAAGTTCTCTTGGACTCCAACACTGAAAGAACAGGCTCTTAGAGCCAGTATTTATCCTTGAACCAAAAACTCTTTGAAACCATTAGTGTATTTTGTCATTTGAATACAGAATCCACCATTAGGGCTAGAGACCCCTTTTCATTTTAGCATTTTTAACAAATCCTTTTCCTGTTGTCATTGATAGTTTTGGTGGTTTGGGTTTGCTGGGAGCAGATGCCAGTTTGTCTTTGGTGAGCTTGGTGACACACACGGCACAGCAGCAGGGGCCTTCTAAAGAGTATAAATGGCATCAATCTGAGCAGTCAGTGGCCACATGCTGTAATGTCACCTTGGCTGTGGTCCTGCAGTGTGGTGACTGAGGACAGTGGGTTTACCAGCACTAAGAAGTTTTTGTTGAAACAAAGACAAGGACAAATCTTAAAGATTTATTAATAAATATGCTAATTATGCAATTAGCATTTTCTGAGGCTAGTACTACTTCAATATCTGAGCACTAGAAGACACGGGCACTTGTGTCGAGCAACTGCCATGTGATTCCTCAGGCAGAACTGGTGAGGGAAGGCACTAGATCTGGAGCCCAGCCAACCTGGATGGCCAAACCACCCGTCCTTCTTCTGCCCTACTTCATTGCAAATTCAGCAAAACTCTGTCCCATGGGTCGTTATGAAATTTTAATTCCCTTTGCAAAATACTATGGGATCCTCAGCAGAAATGAGTCATTAATTAGAACTTGAGCCATCTCTTCTAGGGAGCTAACAGGTAATTTAGTCTCTTTATATGCTATAAGGAAATTGCAGAATGCTGACATCTAAGGAGTGCAACCTTACTTGTATTCCCTGCATTCAGTTGGCTTTTGAGGACCTTCTTCAATGAAAAAGTTTTTTTAAGGAGAAGAAGGAGGAAGCAGAGGAAGAGGAGGAGAAGGAGGAGGAAGAAGCTACAAAACACCTTGTTTTTTTAAAATTTTCTTATGCCAAAGATTTAAAACATGCAAAGATTTCACCAAACTATGAGAAACAAGCCTCCCACTGCCAAGTTTTAGGATAAAACTCTGAGTGGTTTTCAATTGTCTGCTGTAATAAATTATTAATTTCTCCAATGCATTACATTACATTAAAGAGATTAAAAATGATATTACCTTCCTTTTACATTCAATTTTATGAGTCCCTTGTATGATGGTGTGCCATGAGTAATACAACGGGACCAGACAGTTTAAATAAACTGTGCCCAACAGCAGGCTCCCCATGTGATGGGAGACTCCAGATTAACCCTTTTCTAGATTGGGAGAAGGGGTTGGCTCTGTTCTGGAAAGGGGCTGCTAATGGAATCAGAGGCCAATACTGTGGGGCTGGAGGTACCTAGGGAGCTGGTTCTGCAGTTTCCAATGGTGTGAGGCTTGAGGATCCACCCTGTCAACAGGTCAGGCCCTTTTATTTTCCTGTGGCTGTCACATCAAGGTACCACAAACAGGAAGATTTATGGATGTCACCAGTCACTGCCTGGGTCACAATAAAAAAAGAGGACTTGTCTTGGGCCCCATATAAAATACATAGTATTGTTAATACAGAGAAGTGACAAAACTTCCTGTATTTAAAAATATTTTTTATAATAGTATTTTACCTTGGGA
>NW_004624792.1:8140675-8166158 GCF_000247695.1 Heterocephalus glaber | reverse complement strand
AAAACAATATAAGTTACATATATATTAATTGCATATATATATTTTTTTAAGCAGTCTGAGCAGTTCATCAAACAACTACATTGAGTCCTGGAAAATCTCTATAAACTACTATTTACCTTTCTCCAGAAAAGGACGGAGCAGCTAACATCTGCTTGTTCTAAGCTGAAAGTCCAAACTGTCGTATTGACTCAGCCTGACCTTCAGAGAGCACAAAAGGAATCTTTCAGAGCAAAGGGAAACCTTTAACCAAGGACCATGCCTTGTTGCAAGTGCTGCATTGAGAAGGAAAGGGGAGGAAGCCAAAAGCAGGCCAAGTTTTGCTCTTGCTGAACTTGAAATAGTCTTATAGCAGGAGAAGCAAATAACCTTTATGGGTGTGTAAATAGCACCGATTACTCTGCCAGCCAGTGGACCCATGGCCACTCACTGGCGCTGTTTCAAAGCCAGTGTTTTGAAACTTACCGCCCACACTTGCCACCTCCCTTCACACTCTGAATTTCAACACTGGCCTGGTGGTGCAATGTTGATATTCCTCTGGCAAAAAAAGGCCTGCTCAGAACCTGGAGATGGGGTAGGCTTCCTGGTGCCACCTTCCTCCAGTGACTTGATAGTGTACAACTGATTTGCAAATAACTTGAATTCCAAAATTTATTTTCAGCACAAAATTTTGCTGGGCCGTACATTTTCTCTTTGGCCCTTTTCCTCACTCACTGTGAGAATCAACAAGAGCTGGAATTTGTCACTAATTTGTTCAATTTTATTTAAAACACTATTGAGCCTCCCTCGCTCCCCCTGGCCTGATTTCTTTTGGAGCTGATCTAATTTCTTTAGCAAGCTGTGCCGATGGGCTCCTGTTAATTCGATAATTGAGGTAAACTGCAGCCAGAACATTAGAAGACCTTTATTTGAGCTCTATCCTGTGTCTAAGGATTAAACAGTGGCTGTAATGAATTATGTTGGTTAAAAAAATGAAAGCCAATGAATTATTATAGACCAAATGTGACAATGATGACAGAAAATCATTCAGAGGGATTGCCACATTGACCTCAAATCTGCGGAGCTCAAAGCAGGCCTGGAAGTGGGGAAAAGGGTGACTTTTAAGCAGTACTCACCCATCCTCTTTTTTTTTAACTTAAAAGAAAATTTCTAGGTTAAATAAGTTTGAATGGGAAATACTGGTATGTTTTTATTAGTTTATTTTTTATTTTTTTCCAGTACTGGGGATTGAACTTAGGACCTTGCACTTGCCAAGCAGGCAAGGAACCATTCAGCTACATCCCCACCCCTGATTACTTTGTTTTTTAAAATTGACACATGCAAATTGTGCACATTTCTGGGCACCATGGGAGTTTAAAAAAATTTTTTTTTTTTTTTGGTACCGGAGATCGAACTCGGGTCCTTGCGCTTTCGAGGCAGGTGGCAGAACCACTGAGCTAAATCCCCAGCCCCCCAAAATTTTTTATTAAAATGTTTGCAGTACATAATGATGACATTCATCTTTTTGGGGGGGGATGGGTTGGTACATATAAATAGCACCTTAATTCTTTTTCCATGACATGTTTTGGTACATGTGTACATTGTATAATGTTTGAATCAGGGTGGCAGCCACTTCTTCCAGAAGCCCTGACAGTCAGCGAGATACTTCACTGGGCTGAGAGGCATGACTCAGCGTCTGGCTCCATGGCATTCTCCATCTCCCAGAATCGCAGTTTCAGTGCTCACCTCTGTGACTCAGCTGTCACGACCTCTCTGGGCAAGTTCCACTGCATGTTTTGTGGGCCAGGGTTCTGAATCTGATTGAAAAGCCCTTATCAGCCAAACAGATGGACCAGCAGCTGCCACTTCCCAGGGAAACCAGGAGACTCCCCCTGGGTCAGCAGGGGAGGGTTTCCTCTGAGGATACCACGTGTAAAGTCCTTTGGGATGAAAGGCATTCTGAGGATGTGAGCTATCACAGCAAAGCTCACCAAGCCTTCTCTGAGTTGATATAAATAACTCTGCATGGGCAGCAGATGGGAGGAGAGCCAAAGAGTAATGAATACGAGGACAAACAAACAGGCCTCCGGGATGCCAGCCCAGCCATTGCAAACCATGGTTGACAACAGGCTTGGAGGTGGTGGTGGGCGAAACTATACCAACAACATTGCATTAATCACTTGTGAGTGAAAGGAGGAAGCTCTTAGAATAATACAAGCGCAAATAATTAGGAAGGCTACACCACATAAGACTAGAGCATTGATTTGGAAGGGCTTGCTGTGAAGCCTGTTAATTTGTCTGATTTGATGTTTAAAATACTAACCAGCAAATCAGTAGTTATATAATGGACACTTCCTATTTACTAAGCACTTTGCTTGAGAGATAACAGGAATGTGACAGCATTTCAGCACCTCCCTTAACCCCAACATAGAGCAAAAAATTAAGTGGAAATAAGTGGAAAGAGGAGAAAGTCAAGCAGTACTACATATAACAACTAACTCCTGTATAACATAGTTTTGTGTGTGTGTGTGTGTGTGTGTGTGTGTGTGTGTGTGTGGCAGGGGGAGTACTAGGGATCCAACCCAGGGGTGATCTACCACTGCACTACATTCCCAGTGTCCCCTACTCTGACATAATTTTATTTTGAGACATGGTCTCACTAACTTACTCAACCAGGACTTGAACTTTCAATTCTCCTGCCTCAGCCTCCCAAAGTGCTGACATTACATGCGTGTGCCACTGTGCCTGGCTACAATAGTCTTTGGATTGAATTGATGGACTCATATTAAGTATTAGGGCGAAATGAGATGAAACTAATGGAAACATTGAGGAACAAGAAAATAAGAAAGGCCAAGTTGCCTTGACCTGGGATGCCAGTTAAGTTGGTGAGCCTAAGCCAGTGGTGGTGAAACTGTGGCACAGATGTTGTTTTTCTTTTAAGACAAAAGATGTTAATGTATAAGTTTGTCTTTTCTAAACTAAAACCTCAGTATTCGGGTTTAGTTGTAGTGTTGGCACTTTCCAATGAATAAGGGTTTTAACTGCAGTTCGGGCACGCATCTCTAAAAGGTTTGCCATCCTTGAAAAGACATGGGTTGCCAAGAAAGGGGAAGGGGGAGGAAATGGGCATGGGCACTCTTGCATTAGGCTGGGATGCTGTCACTTGCCCTCAGCAAAAGCAAACCCAAATCCTCTTTGGATAAAAGTATTCCTGTGGTAAGCCCTCAGGATTCTCATAAAGTAAGATCAACAAAATGAGTTTTAAATCCAAGAACATGAAAAACACAAGCAAACAGGCCACTATGAGTGAGAATCAGCAGTAACAATGAACAAGAGAATTAAATCCCCTTCCTTCAGGTAAGGAAATTGTCAGGCTCAAAATAGAAATAACAATGGATAATTGTTTAAAGCCTGAAAAAAAGAAATTGCAAAAATAATGAAGCCTATAAAAGTGATCAGGAAGATTTTGAAAAATGAAAGAATTATAATCAATTTTTAAACACTCAATTCATTGGGTGGGTAAAATAGCAAATTAGATATAGCTACAAAGAGCATTTTATTTATTCTGTCCTATAAAAGGGAGAATCATGCCTTGCTTGATGATGCCTGGCTGTGATCACATTTGAAGTAGTGGTTCTGGATTTAATTTCAAATCTAACTGTAGAATGCAGCTTTCAAACGGCCCCTCAAGCTCCTTTAATCCAGGCATATCTGGGACTTCTTCCTGTTTAAGGTCCTCTCCTTCCTCCATTCCCTCATCTTTCAGCATTTCTCTGACTCTTTCTGTTAGATTTGTTTTCACCCCATCCCTGTTTCTATCTCTCATTCCTTTTAGTGCTGACACTGAATTATGATCACTGTCTCCTAACCTCAGTCAGGAGCTCCTGAAGGGCAACAGCTGAGTTGTAATCATTGAATGCAATGTTGATATATTAGACTAAGTTTTATGAATTTTCTTAAATGTTTGATACAAGTCATCAGTTGAAATGTATATGAGCCTGTTGTTGTCATATAGGTAGGTTTCAAGCTAGGAATATACTTTCTTTAATATGTGCTATTCAAATCTTATATTTCTTCCAGAGTCAGTTTCATTGATTTGTCTTCCAAGGTACCTCATTGGAGTTGTAAAATTTATTTCAAAAAAGATTTTTGTAATATACTTTGTATATCCATTTAAGTTCTGTAAAATCTGTCCTCTAAATCTTGATATGTAATTTTAAAAATGTATAATTAATATTGTGTAATAGGAAGAAAAGGTCTAAAGGAGTAGGGAAAGTGGAAGGGGTAGGGGAAAGGAAAGAAGGGAAAAGAAAACAATATTAGAAAAGGAAAAATATGGAAACAAAATCTTTGTAAATAGGGAAGGGAGGAAGGGGTGAAGGGAGGGCAGGGGAATGGGGAAAAAATAAGAACCAAGATACACCATGTAAGGTACAAGGTTCCCAATGATGAATGTAACTGTATTTTATACCTAAAATGTACCAATAAACTTAATGGAAAAAAAGTTTTATGAATTTTCACAAAATTATTACAGAATTGTGAATGTTTGCAATAAGAGCCTTTTGGAGTTATCAGATTTGGTTTGTCTTTAATTTAAGGACATTACTGAATGTGCAATCAATATTTTAGTAATTATATACAAATAGACCCTGTTATAAATCAAAGCTTTGGCTTTAGGAACAAGCCCTGCCCTTGGATACCACCCTGTTTTCGTGTTGTCTGTTGCCTCGGCCAATGCTTAGCACCATTCCTGTATGAAGCTGCACATTGGGGTAAGTTGAAAGCATCTCATTAAAGCAGTGCAGAAGCGACCCTTGGGGCACAGCTGGGGTAAATCTTAAGCACTTCTTTCATCAATGGGAGAATCCAGCCTCCATGCCTTCTAGCCAGAGGCTGGGATGGTTTTGTCTAGGCCATCATGACCTCTGGCATAAAACTCTCCAAGGAATTTTTGAGACCTAAGGTCACTCAACTCAAAGTAAATTCTGCTTTCTTTAAGATTCCAGGGCATCACAAGTAAACAGAGTTGAGGTCAGAGTGTTCACCCACAGGCACCCACAGCTCCTCCGGTAGGCTGGAGCAGAGGAGTCTCTGCGCCTCAATAGACTAACTCTGACTCACTCCATCAGGGGTAGCCCTTGCTCTTCCCCAGGTGTGGTGCTTGGTTCATTTTCATCAAAATCACTTTTGGAGTTTAATAAAAAATGCAGCTTCCAAAGCTTCACTCAGGCCTACTGAGCCTCTCTGGTGGGTAAACTCAAGGAATCTTGTCTCTGACAAGCACCCTGTCAGAGTTAAGGAGGAGACTCTTGTGAATGTCATTTATTGAGGGGGTATTCCTCTGAGCAGGGAGGGTGGGAAAAGGACAGGGGAGGGGAAAAAAGCACAGACGTGGTCTTCACTGGATAATGACTTCAGCCCTGTCCCACGGGGAGCTTGAGAACCCAGGCTCTCTCAGAATTACCCAATCAGGATTCGAGGAAACTGACATTTTGTAGCGCAGCTCCTGGAAATAACCTATCCCTTCATTTTCTAATGAGAGAAAATGTTATCATTGGGCAAGAGACAGCTGAATTCACACAGACAGACAGACAGACACACACACACACACACACAAAGACTTTGATACCTTACAATCGAAAGGAAAGCTACTGCACATCTCTCAATTCTATTTTGACATTGCATCTGCTGATACTGTCCACAAAGCCTTTGCTTTGAAGTCAGCGGAGACATTATAGGAAGGCTTACTAATTGATTTTTTAAAGACTCACCACACTGGATGTGGTGGCACACACCTGTAATTCCAGGGCTTTGGAGGTTGAGGCAGGAGGATAGCAAATTCAAGACCAGCTTGGGCTACACAGAAAGTTCCAAGCCAGCCTGGACTACCTAACAATAGCTAGACTTTGTCTCAAAAAAAAGAAAAGTGGCTTTAAAAGACTTGGCAGTGTGTCCAGAGTACTTATCTCTGCTCCCTGCCTGTTCCAGGCAACACCAATACATCTGTTTTTCCATGAACCAAAACCCCACTGGTCCTGCAATCCCACCTATTAACACACTAATACATAGGTCATGATGAGAAAACTGTATAGCCTACTCCATTCTTGCCTTTAGTTCAAATCAAATTAAAAGCCCCAGCCAAAAATTCTAACAGGAAATGAAAACAAAAAGCTAATTTACCAAAAGAACTAGTCATTTATCCCCTGGAGGCATGAATAGTTCATGGGTTGCTCTGAATCAGGGTACTGAATAAAAAATGCATGTGTTAAATATATATTTAAGCCTTACTTCATACAGATGACTAATGGGTGTTATGCTGTGCTTTTTTTTTTTTGTTAAACCCACAGAGATAATTATTTACTCAATAAAATTCAAACTGTTATCATAGCATAATTGGAAGGCGTGGCTAGTATTTTTCTCTCCCTGCTCCTTCCCAGTTGCAAATGACACAGTTACAGAGTAGACAACATTTAGTTTGCTTCTATACTTTCATGACAATTTATGGGGAGAAAATCCACAAGGCTGCAACTTCCTTAACAGCCTCCCTGAAGGTGCTCCTTCCAAACTTCCAATCTGAAGTGTCACCCTCTATTGGTCTCTTTTCTCCATCCCCAGGAAAAGAGCCTGTCTTTCAAGTTTATTATTTGCAGAGCAAAGGTTGGCCATCTGTAAGTTCTGTCTTTTTTTTTTTTTTCATTTATGAGCTTTTAAGGGCTAGGAACAGTTTTGAACCATTGAAGAGCACTACTGAGCATCTGACTAGCAGTCTGAAGACAAGACTAAAAAATATTAGGAATAGCTACAACCTGGTCATTATGCACATTGCCTACCCATCATGGAGGTGAGCTAACCAGAGATGTTTCCCTGCCATCAGGGAGGAGTTGGATCTAGACCCAGACTGGCTCATGGTCACCTCTCCCTGGGGCTTCTGAGCACTGTCCCCATCCTACATTGTGGTCCTTTCCCAGAAAGTCCCTTGGGTCTCTTTTGATTTAGGAATATACCGACCTTCTTGAGCGACTGAATTTCCACACAGCCTTCTGGGAAATGTGATGTCCAGGGAGCAAGTTAACCTCTATTTGGAATTTATTTTATAAATTATTACAATTGATCAAAATGTTGTTCAAGAACCATGACAATAAAGCATAATTTTGGTGCATGAGAATACAAAAATCTGTTTCAGCAGGTATGAGCAACAACTCAGCTGCATTCTAATTTCCATTTAGCTCCTTCTGCTTATGGGATGGGTAGCACAGCATTCCGGTAGGGAGATGGGAGCAGTCATAAGATTTCAATCTATGTGGGTCAGCAGGCCCTTTGTGTGGCACCAGGAGAGCTGCCTTTCTTGGAAACCTGTAGCCAAAGGCTTTGCTGCCTTCCCTTCCAAGTAGACCCCACCTTCTTCCATCTGCATCTTATCCTACAGAGATCACTGGCTACCACCCATGAGAGCCTGCAGACATTGCTTGGCTCAGCAGCACCTCTGAGTCATTCTTAGAGAGTGCTAGGAAATAAGAGGCAAAACCTTCAAGCATAAGTGGGCTTAGTCCTGAAGAAGACAGGGGAAGATGTTGGTCTGTCTCTTGTCCACCTCTTTGATTAGCTTCTATTCCTGATCTTTTTAGGTACCAGCCCCTGCCAGCTGGGAAGCACAAGAATACCAGGAGGTTGTTCTTTGTAGAATCTACCAGTCAACTGAAAACGCCTTCTCTTCTGGCCACCAAAAGGGAATAAAGAATGCCATGAAGATTTAACTCATCATAAATGAATACACTTCTTTATTTAAAAAGGCATTTTTCTTTTTCAAAGGGAACAAAGGCGTATTGACCAGCTGGTTATTTAAGTTTATGAAAACACATAGCATGGGCTGCTGATGGTTTTCTGTAATTTTTCAGTAATAATCGTAAGTGAAGAAAAAGACAAGAAAATTTGAGGATTTTTCCTCCCTGAAGATAAAGTATTATTTGCATTCAGGAGTTTCAAATATAGTGAGAAATATTACCTTTAAAAATATATGAAATAGCCGGGGATTTAGCTCAGTGGCGCCACCACCTGCCTCACAAGCACAAGGCCCCAAGTTCGAAACCCAGCACCAAAAAAAGAGAAAAATATATGAAAGAACAGAAAGAAAAGCACATTTGTCTTTTATTCCAATAAACTAAACTGCTAAAGAGGTTTTTTGTTTTTAGGGAAATGCCCTTATTAACTGAATCCTCACAACTAATGACGATAGATTTATAATAAAGTACCTGGTGATTAATCCTATGAAAGATCTGGAGGATCACTCCTCCATTCTCCACAACTCAACCCCCTCCTCACTGCAACCAATTCTTACCAAAAAAAAAAGAAAGAAAGAAAGAACCACCAAAAAAACAAAAAGCATGTTTTTGCAGTTTTATGACCCCGTTTCTAGACCCCAATAGCCCGTGGTTGCTTCCATTTTTCTTGGGTCACGTGCTGGGCTGTTTGAGGCCACCAGCTGCTATGGGCCTTTAGTTTCCCTCCAGACTCACTGATGCTCCACAGCAGACTGCTTCAAGAATGGGCTCTGCTTCCTTCAAACTATAGTCTATCAATGATGGCGAACCTTGTAGAGCTGTCAGTGATACAAACAGTGTGCCATAGATTCTCCACCCCTGGCCTAGTTGTTGAGGTGGATCCCATGGCTCCTTAGTGAGTGGAGCTGTGCTTCAGCCTCCTCGTCTGTGGTAAGAGGATATTTATACCTATGGTCCAGTTATGGGTTTGCTCTCTCTCAAGAGCAGAGCCTGCGTAATAGCTTGGAAACAGATATGTTATTTGGCAGGTATATTAGTCTCCTAGGGCTGCCATAACAAATGACTAGGGAGGCGGAAATAACAGAAATGTATCCCCCACAGCGCTGGAGGCCAGAACATGTTGGCTGGCCCTGCTCCCATGAAAGGTTCTAAGGAAGAATCCTTCCTTGTCTCTTCCTGGTTTCTGGGGGTTGCTCAATGTCCTTGGTTTCTAATTGCACCACTCCAATCTCTGCCTCCATTGTCACACAGCTTTCTCTGTGTCTCTATGTGTCCCTTTCTGTGCCCTATAAGGACACTTTTTGGACTAAGGGCTCACTCTAACCAGTACAGTCTCATCTCAAGCTTTGATTACTTCTGAAAAGTCTCTATTTCCAAATAAGCTTGCATTCTGAGGGTCCAGGCAAACAGGAAATGGGGGGTGGGGGCTGTTCAACCAGGACCAGGGCTCAAGGCCCCTTTCAGGCCCTGCACTCTGGAGTTACCTAATGTTGACAGCGGGACTAACCCAAAAGGCAGGAAAGGCGCATGGCCCAGAAGAGAATAGGTGGCAGGGGCTCCACTTACTGCTTCACAAAAAGTTGCTCGGAAATAATTTCTAAGCAGTTTGACTCAAGCCTCAAGAACTCAATCCTCTGAAAAAGGACAAATACAGTATATTCAGGGAGGTACTTTCTCAAGCTGTAGTCATCAAGGGCATGGGGCACATTGGAATCATCTGGCTAGGGGTGGGCTGAGGGCTTTTTATAAAAAACATCTGCCCAGGAATTCTGGAAGCAGGGGAGGAGTGCCTTGCAAATAAAATAATCTCTCCAGCACAGTGTTGTCGCTTCTGCAAATGTTTTATAGATCTCAGGTGTATGATTTCTGTTTCAAACCATGGTTAGCCACTTCCTGGCAGGTAGTTGTTTGTTGCCTCTGTTTGGGGGAGGAAGTAGGGTATGATAGAGAAAAAGAGAAAGTTCAACAGAAAGCCAACTGAAAGGGCAAACAACCCAAATCTCGCGCATTTCACACTTCCTAGAATAATAAGCCTCAAATTTGTAGCCAATGGCAAATTGAGTTTGGCACAGTAGTCGAAATCATGTGTGAAATACATGGCTGAGCAGAGAGCCGTGTTAGGAAAGATTCTGAGGCTGCATCTGGGCGAAGTAGGCAGAGAGCCATGACAAAGTCACAGTGTGCCACAAACATCCACAGGGACATATGACATAAAGGTGTCATCCCTGGTAAAGAGCTTTCTTTTTTTAAGGACCATTTTCTAAATATGTTGTTGTCAGACATAGGTAACATTTTCTTGTCTTGGTAAAAAAAAAATATACAAACAAACAAAGTCATAGAAATGAGCTATTTCTATGCCATTACTTGTTTTCCATATTTCTAAAGACAGCTGGCTGCTCAATGTACAAATCTTGTGATTTTTGAAGCATAAATTCTTAGAGGCAAGGCACTGCATCTATTTATACTTGCTAACTGAGTACTTGCTTGATATCAGTTGTGTAACCAGGATGACTGGGTCTGTGCCAGGCCTGAGCTAAGCAAGCTGGAGTCGGGGCGGGTGAATCAACAAGAAGTTGGGAACAAGGGTGTTTTCACCCTAGTTCTGCCCTAGAGGGCAGCTTTACCACCCTGAGTAGTTTATTTCAGCCCCCAACATCTCAGCTTCTTCACTTCTAAGATGGGAGCAATGATTCTGCCCCTCTCCCCATCACAGGTTGAAGTGAGAGAGTGTGAGCCCTGTGTGGAGCAGGCAGAGCCCAGGAAGAGCTGGAGCTGTCTTCAAGAAATCATTGCTGCCCATTCAGAGAGCAGTGCCAGGTCACATAAGAAAGTTTGCATGTGGCGGGCACCACCCAGGAGTTCCAGCTCTGAATGTTAAAGAGAGACTGGAAGCATCCAAGAGCCAACCATTCTGAAGGTGACAAACCAGGAAACACGACTGCCTCCCATCTGGTGGTTCCAGGAGCTGAACTTTCACTTCCTCAACACCACCTTCGGGAGCCCAGGACAGCCTGACCAAGGACATTTGACTTCCCAGTTAGCCTCTGAGAACATTCAAAGGGGCACTAGAAAGTATCCAGTTACTTATCTGCTTGTTTCTTTAAAAATAAGGAAGCAAGGGCCTGAGATTTAGCTCAGTGGTTCCGCCGCCTGCCTCAAAAGCGCAAGGACCTGAGTTCAATCCCGGTACCAAAACAAAAATTAAAAAAAATAAGGAAGCAAGAGCGAAAAGTCATTTTTGCCAGGATCCCAAAGCCATGCCATGGCTGAACAGAGACAAGAATTACACTTTCCAGTGGCCCAGAGAAGACAGTCTGTACAGAGCCAAGGGAAGCCCCAGAAGGAAACCTCTAATAACTCACAACACAGTGGGTATGAAAGATGGGCAAGATTTAAGGGACACGAGACAACTGGGTCCCTTCCTAGCCCAGGAGGTTATGGCTTGACCAGGAGAAAATAAACCTGTGGGATTTTAGTCTTTAAATCTATTTAATAATAAAGTCAGCATGTAAGAAGTTATGGAATTGTGGGAGCAGAAGGGGAAGTTCCTGAGACCCAAGGCATGGTGTTAAGGCCAATGAGTTTTCTAGTTAAGTCTGCAGTAGATTTAAAAAGGGTGGCGATCAAGGATACAGCAAGGGTGGGTTGGGGGAGTAGTTGGCCCTGCTGCAGGGAATGTGGGGGTCAGGGGTCAATGTATGTAGCGTATTTAACACTAATAAGATCCTCTAGAAGTTGGTCTGCATTTTATTCTCACCATGTGCTGGCAATCCACATAATGTTAGATAATACTCCTGCCTGAATAATATTTTGTTGGTCTAAGATCTAAGCAATTGCACATTTTTATTGTTTATCCTTTAATAAACATTATATTCCACATGGAAGTTTATTTGGCTGTCAATTCACAAGAACTCAGCTATACATATTTGTTCCAAACAATGGATAAGAATTAAACAGTGGTGTTGATTGTTGAAACAGGGGAATGGAACTTGAGTGAATTCAACTCTGTCATTCTATGTAACCATGCAAAAATATTTGCAAACTGTCAGAACTTGTCTTGAGCAATACTGTGATTTAGATAATGGTCTCTTAAAGGGCTGCTTGGTAAAGGATTGGTCACCAGCACTACTGGAAAGTGGTAAAACCTTTCAGATGTCAAACCCGGCAAGAGGAAATTAGGTCAATAGGTGTGTCCCCTGGAAGGAAACACTGAAAACCCAGGCTATTTCACTCGCTTACTTCCAGGCTTCCATGAGGCAAGCAGCTTTGTTCCCTCATGCACTCCCACCATGATATGCTGTGCTGCTACAGGCCCAAAAAGATCAGAGCCAACCAACCATGGACTGAAAACTCAAACCATGAGTCAAAATAAACCATTCTTCCTTATAAGTTGTTTGTCATGGTATTTTATTATAGTAACAAAAAGCTGACTGACACAATCAGGGATATCAAAGTTGGAAATTGTTCTTTGAAGATCAGTGCAAAGAAATTGTAAAGAAGGCTGTTACTTCTACTCCACCCCCAAGAGAGGAAATAGTCACATTAAAAAGAGAATTAAAAATAATAATAAAAAAATAAAAAGAGAATCAACGTACAAAGAGGAAATGTTAGAAAAAGTGACCAAAAGTGTCAGTCTTACATGGTCAGAAGAAATTTAAGGCAGTTTAATGCCTCAATCTAACTCACCAGGAAATGGACAAGAATGTGATGACTCAAGTTCGTTACTGGAATTCAGCACTTTCTCTGATTTTTGCAGAAGAAAAACTTGAGGACCAAAATGAAATAGAAATTTATGATACATTTCTTGATGATGGTTTTTTAACAAAAAATTTCAGCTGTAGGGACACTTGAAAGCTGCCAGGATTGATCCTTCAGAAACAAAGATGTGAATTGTATTGCTGTTTCTGGAATTTGTTGTGACATGAGATTTAATGGATTCCCCACGAACTTATTTCTATGTTTAAGACTTTTCTTAACTCCATATTTTTCCTGCTACAGGAGAAATTCAGAAGTTAAAATGAATTAAAAATATTCATCGATGATGAGTGAAGATAGTTTGATAAATCTGGCTATGTGGCCAGAATGTCAATATGCATGGAAGATCAATTTTGATAAAAGCACAAATAAATTTGTACAATTCTCAAAATCAAAAGCTGCAATGTTCTAGTCATTACCAGGGTGTAAATAAAAGTTTTTCCCTTTTTTCAGAAAAAAATGACTATTTAAAAATACTTACTTTTCCCTTTTTTTAAAAAAATGTACTATTTATTTATCTATCAATTTACACATGAAGTTTAGTAAAAGAAAATTTTCATTTTCTACATTTCTCCCTGCCATTATTATTTGTTTGATTTTGTAATTATTACCATAACTAATTTTTTCAGTGCTGGTAGTTGAACCCAGGGCCTTCGAACTGAGCTACATCTTCAATGCTTTTTTATTTTTTATTTTCTGACAAAGTCAACAAGTTGCCCATTCGGGGCTCAAATTTGCAATCCTCCTACCTCACCCTCCCAGAGTGCTAGGATTACAGGTGTGAGCCACCATACTCAGCACTACAACTAATTTTGTTACATATTAATGGAGTTGCTAAAAAATCATCAGCTCCTGAAGCCAAGTGAAGTGGTGAATGCCTGAAATTCCAACATGCTGAGGTAGGAGGATCACAAGTTCCAACCCAGTTTAGGCAACTTAGTGACTTAATGAGAGCCTATCTCAAAATAAAAAATAATTAAAAATGGGTTGGGGATGTAACAGTGCAAAGGTCCTGAGTTCAACCCCAAGTAGCACAAGGAAAGAAAAAAAGAAAAAGAAAGTGGCTCCAGGTGTCAAATATGCTAGGTTTACTGCTAGAGCAGTTGTAGCATTCCAGTGGGGTGTGCCCCTTAAAGGTGACATTCACTCCTGTGATGGTTTAGATCTAGAAGGTCCCTTCAAAGTCTCCTGTGTTCAGAGGTGGTGCTTTTGGAAAGTGATTCGATCATTGTGGGCGGGGGTGGGGGGTGGGGGTGGGGCTTTACTTATCAGTGGATTGCTATAGGGCCTACTAAGAGGAAATCTCTGGGGACATGACCTGGAAAGGTGTATCCTTGCCGATGGCTCCTTCCTTCTTGCTCTCTGATTCCTGGTTGCTATGGAGTGAGCAGCTGTCCTTCACATGCCCTTCCACTATTCCACTTCCTCCTTGGAGCCAAGCAATCACAGACTGAACCTTCTGAAACCATAAGCCAAAATAAGCTTCTCCTCCTTTAAGCTGTGGGTGTTGGATATTTTGTCCCAGCAACAGGAAAGTGACTAATATTACTCTTATCAAGAGAATTATAACAATATATACCTTTGCATCAAAAACAGCACCAATGTTGATATTTTCACTTCAGGCACTTTGATCACACAGCAGATATTTGCTGTCTGCTTCTCTTGGCTGACAAGGAAGTTTTCTGAATCTCCTTGGACACAGTTACTTCACTTCTGGTGGAAATGTCAGCTTCTACTTTCAGATTCTCAAATTTCAACCTAAGACTCGCCCTCTCTATGACTGTGAAATCTAGTTGATTTGTCTTTACAGCCTTCCCTCTGGTCTCTTCTCTCTTTCCTCCTAGGGATTTAATTTTCTTTCTGTCTACCTTCCCTACTCTCTTGCTTTGGTTCTGTGTCAAATCTTCACCCCTAGAAGAAGGCTGTATGGTATTCTGGAGAAAGCAAGAGTCTTTGGGGGTAGGGAAGACCTACTTAGATTAATCCTGGTCCTGTCACTTACTAGCTGTATGATCTTAGACTATTCACTCTCTGAATATTCACTCTCTGAGCCTCGATTTTTCTATCTAGGGGAGGAATTTTAAGGGCAATCAATTATCTCTATGGAAAGGCCTACTCTCCCCTATCCAAAGCAGTAAAAAATGGCATATGGCTTTGACACTGCCATTAGGAACCCACAATAAGGTCTTATCAGAATTTCACCTTAGGGCTTACTCTTAGATAGTTGCTCTGAGAAAGATCATGAGGCTTTGACCTTGCCCGATGAATACCAGGGCTCAGGTGATTAACATTTGCCATGGAAGAGGAAATGAAGAATGGCAGCCAATGTAGCTTCACAGTTACTATCCCTGTTCTTGCCTGTCAGCTGTTGAAGCCATGCCTGTGTCCCATATCTTAAAGCTTTTTTTTTTTTGGTACCAGGGATCGAACTCAGAATCTTGCACTTGCAAGGCAGGTGGCAGAACCACTGAGCTAAATCCCCAGCCCCTTTAAGATACTTTTTATTGTGTGCTTGACACAGGCATGGAAAACACAAATATACAATTGGCTGATTGAATCCAAATAACATTTTCTTCTTTCTTTCTTTCTTTCTTTTCTTTCTTTTTTCTTTCTTTCTTTCTTTCTTTCTTTCTTTCTTCCTTCCTTCCTTCCTTCCTTCCTTCCTTCTTCCTTTCTTTCTCTCTTTCTTTCATCAGGATATTTGAGCCAGGATCTTAATTTGAGAGGTGGGTCCAGGCCAAATCTTTAAGAGTTGTTTGTCAATCCTGACAATTGGCAAAGTGGGAAGAAATTGGTAAACACTGTTTTAAAAATACACTCAATGCCAAGCATTCTGTATTTATTTTCGAGTATTTATTTATGGATCTTGGCAGCCATTTTTCAGGAATAACAGTAGCAAGTACCCAACTGTTCCAAACCACCAGCCTGTTGCTAGGAGGGCCTTTTGGAACACATCTGTACTTCCAACAGTCTCCCAGAGGAGATGGACAAACCAGGGCACAAGTGGCCCAGGAGGCCCATAATAAAAATGGAGCAGAGTCTATGACCACCTTCTGAAGAGAACCTCAAGGGGAGCAGCTTCCTTCTAGGTGCAAGCCCTCCATCCTTGCACTTGCCTGGGCTGCTGGACCTTTGGAGCCAACATCTATTATATCCTTTAATGACCAGCTAAGGTCATCACAGCCTAAGTTTTCTTAAACTTCTTTGTTTGAATACCACATCTTAGAGTAAAAACAAATAAATGAAAAATGAATGAACTTGTCCCAATGTAAGAGAGGATTCACTCTTACTTGCTCCAAAACTCTTGATCTAGAGAGATATCTAAATCCTCCTTTATTTAGAGGAGAGAGATTGTTTTTGCACTCTGGATCAGAGCAACCAGCTGAACCCATATTGGAAGATTTGGGTAAAGGAACTCATTTCTGTAGATTGGGATTCTGAGTGAACATTTCTGAAAGTCCACCTGAAGCTTGAAGGGTGTGGTTCTGGCCCAGGGGGCTTACCTAAAAGAGCTGTGAAAGAGGCAGATAGTCTGCATAAGAAGGAGCGAACTTGGGTGTATTCTGAGATACAACAGCCTAGATATCAAGCCTCAAGGCTGAAAGAACAGAAACAAAATCATGTTTATGTCCGAAATAATCATGTCAGATTATTTAGTGATGGTGTCTTTTTTATGGGGATGGAATGTTTCCTAAAAACTGGCCAGAGCTTAGCTCTGAAATTTCAGCAGCTATTCAGTACCAAGCAGTGGTCACTAAAGAGGGTACAGAACAGAAGCCTAAAGAATCACAAGACGTGGTCTTTGAAAAAAGACCGCAACAATCTATGCAGTGTGCAACTCAGTGTGGATAATGAGCATCCTTAGGAACTTTGGAGCTTGCTGAAACCTAAGCTGCCCT
Source organism: Heterocephalus glaber (assembly GCF_000247695.1). The sequence goes on along the minus strand of NW_004624792.1, from coordinate 8,149,750 downwards.
TTCTTTATTCTTTTAGCAATTGTCCTAGAGCTGCACAACCCAATACATAGACATTAGCTATCATTATATACAGCTATTTAAATCTACATTAATTTAAATTAAATATAATTAACAAGTCATTTCCTTAGTTGCAATAGACACCTTTCAATGCTCAGTAAATACATGTGGCTAATAGCTACCACATAGCATAGCTCAGATACAGATTTCTGTCACTCCAGAAAGTTACGTTGACAGCATTATTCCACTGAAGACAGCATGATCTTGGATTTACTCAAGTTTATCTTAAATGATGACTACCCCCAAATAAAAGACCTAACAGAACTTTAACTCAATCTATTCAACTTTTGCCACTGTGGTATTGTAAACTTATATATTTTTTATTATATGTTTATTATATATTTTATTTCTACACATGTGGCAAACCCTGGATGAGTTTTATTGTTTTTTTAAACATTAAATTTTTAATTCAGATTACCCATTTTCCTTTTCAGTGTTCTTTTCTTCTTGTATTACCCTACTTTTACCTAGGTTCATTTTTCTTTTTTATCTAAAGAATTTCCTTAATATTTTTTACTTTTAGTTAGTATAAGTATACACACAAAGAATTTCCTTTTGTTTTTCTGCAAATGTTTTTATCTTTCACAGAATATATTTTGGAATAAAATTATAAATTGACACTTTCTTCCTTTAAGCATTTAAAATATGTTATTCCACTCTCTTGCCTCTGTGTGAGAGATTGCTAGTTTTATGACTGCTCTGTTAAAGGTAATATATCTTTTCTCTTTGGTTGCTTCCAAGACTTTTGTGTTTGTATTTTGTTTTTATTTGACTATGATGTTGCCTATGTATAGTTTTCTTTGTATTTATATTACTTGGAGTTTTTAGTGATTTTGTGACTTAATGTCTTCCTTCATTTTTTGCAAAATTTCAGACAGTATCTCAATATATATTTCATGTGCTCCATTTTCTATTTTTCTCTCTCTCTCTCTGGGACCCCAGTTGTATGTGTTAGCTCTCTTAACCGTGTGTCATATGGTAAGTATGATCTCTGTGTTTTTAAAACTGTTTCATTTACATGCTTCAGAATTGATGCTTTTATCTTGATCTTTCTATTTCACTCTCTTCTGTTTTGTCTACTCTTCTATAAATTTTTTTCATTAAATTCTTGTTTTAGTTTCTTTTTTAGTTCTAACATTCTACTTGATGCTTTTTAAAGCTATGAATTCCAGTTTCCACTTTAAAATCTACTTTTTGAAATATATTAATCAGAACTATTAAAAACCCATGTTTGATAACACAGATCATCTGTGGGCCCATTTCTTTTGTCTACTTTTTCTCTTGGTTTTTGATCAGTTCATTCTGTGACCCAGCAAGCCTAACAATTTTGGACTGAAAGCAGCCTGCACATGGTGTATAAACAGAAGAGGTTTAGGTTGTTTTCATTATCTTCCAAAGAGTATTGGATTTTCTTCTGGCAGGAAGCTTGAGTACAGGCAGATCAACCTGATCCAATCAGGGACTGAGGGGGATTATTGACAGGCTGATTTGGTAAATTGGGTAACAAGAGTCCCAACCCGTCTTGAGCATGCATTGTTTATATTTTACAACAATGAAAGTTAACTGGATCACTATTAAGGCCTTCTTTGATGTGAATGCCCAAAGAGTAGGAGCATTTCTTGGGTGGAATCTACACAATTCTTTGAGTTTTAGGGTAGAATGTACAGCAAAGTTATCTTTTAAAGTGTGTTCAAGGGCTCCCAAAGATCCTTGCTTTCTAAAACACTTCCACCATCTTCTTGGTGATGAATAAATGAGAAAGACTCTTGTGTGGAAAGACAGCAGTGTACGAAAGTTCATTGCCTTAAAGTTGCAGATTTTTTTTTTCCTGAGATCAAATTTTGGATTTTTCCAAGTAGTGATTGTCGATGATGGTTATATCAACAAATTGCTTTCCTTGTAAAGGAAAATGGGGCCAGCAACTTTGATGAAAGAGGAAATAAGGAGATATAGAAGAGGAAATTGAAGGCACTTAATATCAGATTCATCTACTGTATTTCACAATATTCCTTGGATGGCCCAGAAAGTGCAGCCAGTCTTTGGAGGACCAAGGGGCGCAGGTTGGTTTGGGAATGTCAGCATGCCTGGCTTTGTCTTTGGGGACCCTTCCTCAAGGCCATTCAGCAGGCAAACTGGAGCACAGAGAGCTCCGTATTCCATATTCTCCATCATCAGTTGGTCAACTGAATCAACTTGAAGGTGGTGAAGGTGCAGATGAGAGGATTTGCTTTCACTATGCCCATGGCACAATCTAGGTATCCAAGCAGCTTTGCTTTGGTGATATGTGTGAGATAATTATGTCAATAGCTTGGAGGAATTCCTTCAAACTTCACAGAATGGCAGCAAGGAGAGGAGAGGAGAGTGGCTTAATCATTGAAGAGTTGCCTTTTGCTAGGTAGTTTCATATTATATTTTCAATCCTCACTGCAGGGTTGGGGAGGAACTATTTTTTTCCAGTTTATGGCTGAGCAAGCTCATGAAGCTCGTGTTCAACAGCTCTATCACTTAGAAAAAGCAAACTTTCTTTTATAGACAATAAATGGGCAAATCTCTTTTAAAGCACATTATATAGTAATGGGAGCCTGAGAATGCTCCTCAGAGTTTCATTCTATTCAGTCCCCTTTGTTTTTGGCCTGAGCTCGTTGGCTGGCTCACCCGTCTGTACTCCCATGTTGAAACACAGTGATTTTGACAAGAAAAGTTGGCTCAGGTCCTTTCTTCTGTCTTAAGTATTTCACATCCAACTGGAAATGCACTCTATCCTGTCACAGTGTCAAAACAATCCTATCCTTCTCAGCTGGCCCCTCTCTGAGTGTTCCAGACGAGACTGGGAACATTCAGGGTGGTATGGCCATAGACTCTGAGTGTTACAGAAAGGTGTTAACAGACACGGAGTTCTCTCAGTCTAGCCGGTGGCAGATGGAGTCCACCAGTGAGACCTGTAGAGTGCCTTCTCTGCCCACCTGACCATCGCCATGCGGGGCACCAGGCTGACTCCGAGACAGTCACCTCCTGAATTAAATCCTGTGGCCCCGAGAGCCCCCAGATAACTCTTCCTTTCACGTGTTGCCAACTGATTTTGTGATACATCCAATATTATGAGTCCTTTCTTTACTCTTTGACAGAGGAAGGTAGAAGGAACTTGATCGTAGATGAGGCCATTCAGGAAGGAAGTAGGAGGAGATTCTATCTAATCTGAAGGTTAAACCAAACGCTGACGGTAAGTAACCCCTTTTAAACCAGCCTTCTGGAGCTTCTCACTTCTGGGATCTTGCTCCAATATTTGCTGATCCTGAAGGGAAGTGCAAGGGGACCCTTGCCCCAACCTTAAAAGGAGCTCCGCCTAGTAGAGTTGTTTTTAAATACAAGCGTTTTACTGCCAGGGGAAGCCCATTGCATAGGAACGGGCAACTGCCGCAGATTTTAGGCGCTCAATCAGTAGTATGATTATTTCTTAAAGCCAAGTATGCCGAGGTAACATGCCATGGATTTAAACAGGGCGTTCACTGATTGACCAAGGGTTTCAAAGCCCAATATATTGAGTTTCACGTGCTCTTCACTGGAGCGAGAAGGGTGAATATATTGAGGCGGAGTTCCCTGGCAGCTGGGAAAAGGCGGAGAAAGAGGGGAGAGATAAGACGAGTGTCTGGAAGTTTCTGTCAAAGATCAGGCCTTGGTAGACTAAATGAATGTCCTCCCCACGGAAACAGAAGCAGACAGATGACCTGGCAGTACTATGCTTCAGAAGCTAGCTGTCACTGGTCCAGAGAGGAAAATCCCCACTCTTTCGGCCCAGGTGGGGCCGGCGTTGCAGAGATCTTAAATGTTAAAATGCTTTCCACTTCAGCTACAGCTCAACATAGCCTCAGCACAAGTGACTTTGGGCACTTCACCCTCTTGTTTAGAGGCAGCTTGCTAGAATTTTACAAAGAGAGAAACTCAGGGAACGAAAACCTGCTCAGATCGACACCCACCACCCAGCCATGCTGTAAATTCTGTGCTAGGGATCAGCACAGATCCTGTGGCTGCCCTAGCAAAGTATGCTACAAAGTGGGTAGCTTGACACAAGAGAAATTTCCTCTCACAGTTCCGGAGGCCAGAGTCTGAGATTAAGTTGTTGGCCACACCATGTTCTCTGTTCTCTGGAGAGTCTGATTCGTGCCTTTCTCTTCTTTCAGTGTTGTTAGGGATCCCTGGTATTGCTTGGCTTTAGGTGCCTCACTCCAATCTTGCCTGTTCTCTGTGTGTTGTATGTCTGTCTTCATGTTTTTCTCTTCTTTCTGTGTGTGTATTTTCTACTCTTCCTATAGGATACCAGTCATATTAGATTGGGGGCTCACCCTAGTCTTAACTTACATCACAAAAGTCCTATTTCAAGACATATATCTTTGGGGGGGACAATTTAACCAAGAAACAGGAAGGGACAGTAGCATGTAGAAAACCGTAAGTTCAACTCCAGTTAGAAGGTGGAGTTCCACACTCCCATTCACACAGACGTCTGTTAATGAGGCTCTGTATGTTACACCAGAGGAGATTATGATGCATGATACTGAATATTATTTTGATAGGATTAGAAATGTATTTTAAAGATAACAAATTTTCTCAAAAAGGCAAGTAAGGCCCATAATTTATTTGGGATACCTTCCAGTTTGTGTGTCACTAGCTTGCTGTCTTGACTTTTAGTGGGCAGAGAGGAAATAACTACGACCTGTTTATCACAGTGCATTTCCATTGATGTGGAGAGTCAATCTGTGTAAACTTTCCTCTAGGCCATTCTATCCAGAGCTCCTCCCTATTTAGTATATTCACTGCCTAATAGATAATCCAATAGATCCTATTGCACTAAAGCATGAAATAACCTTCTGATTTCTTATGCTGTTGGCAAAATGTTACTTGTTATCAACGACATAGGTATATATGTAATCCCTAAGTGCTTCCCTGAAGGAAATACGTTATCTCTCCTTTCAAATAGATGAAAAATATTTGTCTTTAACTGATTTCCTTCTATGTTGCCAACCTTAGAGCTGACCGGCTTATGTGCATTGTTTTATTTAATCCTTAAGATAAACTTATGCTGTAAATATTATTATTCTCATTTAACAGATGAAGGAACAGGCGCTTGGATAACAATGTGTCTTGACCTAAATCACAGAGTTTGTCAGCGGAAGAGCCGGAATTGAAAACAGTTTATGATTCCAAACTCATATTAGACTGAATTCATATAATGTGTTCCACAGGAGTCCTGGTGTATTTTCCTTGACACATCTAGTTCTTTTTCCTCCCACTAATCTTCGACTTACGAGAAAAGCATTCCAGGTTTGAGTGCATAGACCAGAGCTCAGTACCCCAAACCTATTTCAGTGGTCCTACATTTTACTTTTTACCACTAGGTGGAGATATACCTATTTTCTCTCCAAAAGATTTTGACCTCTAACACATAACATTAGTGAACTCTGTCTTTGGACTCCCCAAAGTCCAAATGGCTATAGAACCAGAACCAGATTGTTAGTAAATCAAAAAACAGAGGCCTAGATTTATAGACTAACCTATTCATCATAGAGCTTCTCTAAGCTTTTTAAAAGCTTTAAAGAGTTAAAAAAAAAAAAAAAAAAGGCCAGTGTGGTGATATACACCTTTGATCCCAGCTACTTAGGAGGCTGAATCAGGAGGATCACAAGTTTGGAGTTAGCTTGGACAACTTAGTAATAAAATAAAAATAATTAAAGTTAAAATAAAGTTAAAAGAACCAAGGGTCTACTTGCCTAACATGTGCTAGGCCCTGAGTTTAATCCCCAGCACCACACACACACAAACACACACACACAGTAAAAAAAAAAAAGTCCATAGTGATTCCAAATGATGGATAAATCAACAACCTGCTTATATACAATAGATGTAATAGGCTTAGAACCACATGAATGTCTTTTTTGACCCATAAAGAACCACATAAATCTAATAATAATTATAATCAAGTTATTTTTCTAGTGAAGGTGAAGAAGTGTTGGGCATCTTTTAAGTGGCCTCAGTAGCTTTTATGAGAACATATTGGCAATACTCTGCCGCCTTATATTAGTTCTCATACCATAAAGAAATACATTGTCTCCAGGCTAATTAGTGGCACACTTTTGTGCTTTCTGTGGTGACTTTTGTTGTTTAAAATGTTCTCCACACATAGTGTTGGAGTGCTGTCTCATGTTTCTAAGTGCCAGAAGGCTGTGGTGTCCCTTATGGAGAAAATATGTATATTAGATAAGCTTTGTCCAGGGATCAGTTATAGGACCATGGGCCATGAGTTCAATGTTAACAAATCAACAATATGTACTAAATAAGGAGTCTTTAAATAGAAAGTATAGTAAAGCAAAGTATGTACTGACCAATAGAAGAAAGGAAACATGACCAAAAGCTTATAGGAAACTAATCCTGTGTTTCCCCTAGGAACAATGGTTCGGTATTCACCAAGTCAAAGTTCATAGTGACTTTATAGATCATAGTAACTGTGAATAGTGAGAATTGACTGTGTGTGTGTGTGTGTGTGTGTGGTGTTGGTGTAGAAATACACAAATGACCTCGATGAGGGCTGGCATTGAGAGATGCTTTGTGAGTTCTCCAGTGAGTCACAAGCTCAGCAAACAGGATAAGGAAGGCATGGATTAAGGTAATTACATAGGGAAGAAAGAAGTTCCTAGATTTGGACAAAACTTCTGATCTGTAGTTCAGATGCTCTAATATTGCCACCTTTCATACAGTGCAGCAAAGTACAGACAAGAATGAGGAGAGGAAAGGGAGGAAGCTCATGAGTGTCCCTGTAAATGTACATACAGATGAGAGGACCAAGAGCACTGACCTGTGTGTCTTGTGGGGTAAGTGAGAAAGACCAAGTCCAGCATTAAGTGTGTCACAGTAGTTTCAGGGGTGACTATTACAGATGCTAAAGATTTCTTATTATTTCCCCATTATTTTTAAGCCTGTCCACTTCCCTACCCTAACCAGGGTCAATTGCCTAGGACAACTTCAAAAGTACTGTAGCACTTCTAACTTTATTTGGAGTTGGAGTGAAGTATATAGGGTATACTGGGTTCCTTCCTTCAGCACCCAATGGGAGAAGAAAGACTAGAGAAAAGTAGGTGGTGGTTGTTAAGAAGAGAAGCTAGACAATTTCTGGCAGTCCTGAGAAGAGAAGCAAAGGGAAATCCATCACCACCCCAAAATTGTTCCAAGTCAGTGCCCATAGGTAAACATTCCTACAGCTGATCACACAAAGACACCCCCATCAAAAGGGGTGTGGACCTTTAAAACCCACATGAAAAGGCTCTGGAAAATACAGCATTCAGAGATTATAAAAATGCTGTGGCCAGCCCAGAAGGATTTATTGATCCACCAGCACCAGAGAACAAAGAAGAGGACTCATAAGTTTGAGGGAGAGTATAGTATAAACACCTGCTAGAAAGAATAGGAACTACTGAGAAGTACTGAATAAAGTTTTTGTTTCTCTATCAGGGAAAACAATCTTTCTCCTGGGAAGAGTATAACAAAAAGAAGCTTAGAGAGATGTGAGGCCCGGAGAGGGAGGAGCCCTGCAGCTTTAACATCCTGATAAATGCCTGACACATGGAAAGCAGGCTCAGGTGAGATCCACCTCAGGGTGGGGAGCTTCCCGGGGGTGATACCTGAATGACCAGGGCAATGAGAGAGAAATGACAGATCCCAACAGAGTCTGATGAAATGATTTAAGAAAACAAAGGAAAGGAGAAGCCTGGAAGCGAAGACAAGTTAGTGTTTATTCCCAGCCAAAAATTAGAATTTGACATTAGTCAATTTTTCAGCCCTAGGTATGAGCATCAAGAACAAGTGGTTCGCTTAACCACATTTTCCCCTTTCTATGGGATTACTTTTAGATTTGCAGATGTGGAGGGGTTTATAGAGATCAAGTATGTGGACTTTGGCAAAGATTCTCATGGTTTCATGTAAATAAGATGGAGAAATGTGAATTGGATTATATCCTATTATAACCCTGGGCTGGATGATTACCTGATCTGGGGTGTAGGCCAGCTGATAGCAAAAGCCCTCCCATTTCCCAAACACAGGAAATTGACATAAAGCCAATCATCAGCAAGAAGCTGGTGACTGAGTAAATTTCTATTATTGCACTTAAAACTGGGAATACATAGAGGCATTGTTTCCCTGAGTAAACCCATTCCTTAAGAGTTAAACCTAGTAATTCCACTAAAAGTCCACTTAACCCTTATACATGGCAATGTTCACGGCAGTATTATTTTTTTAAATTTTATTTTTTGGTACATTTTAGGTATACAATATAATGACATTCATCATTGGAAATTTGCACCTCTCCATAATCTCTCTTGGTTCTTATTTTTCCCCCTTCTCCTGCCCTCCTTTCAACCCCTCCATTCCTCCCTATTTACAAAGATTTTGCTTCCAATTTTTCATTTTCTCATATTAATTCCATTCTCTTCTTTCCCTTCCCCTACCCCTCCCACTTCCCCTTCCCCTTTGCCCCTTTTCTTCCGATTTCACATTATCTATTATACCTTTTAGTCCTTATTTACACTTTCAGTTTCTCAAACTAGAGAAATTATTCAGTATTTAAATGTGTGTTCTATTTATTTCACTTAAGAGTATCGCCTCAATGTGCATCCATTTACCTATAAATGTCTCTAATTACTTGTTTTTTATGCTTGAGTAGTACTATATTTTATTTTTTTAAAAGGACATTTTCTTTATCCAGTCTCCAGTTGATGGGCAATTTGGCTGCTTCCAAGTTTTAGCTATTACAAACTGTGCTGCTATGAACATGGGTGCACATATATCACTGTGGAATGATGCTTTTAATTCTTTGGGGAAGATACCTAGCAGTGGAATAGCAGGGTCAAATGGAACTTCCAATTGTAGTTCTTTGAGGTATCTCCATACTGATTTCCACAATGGTTGCACCAGTCTACACTCCCACCAGCAATGGAGCAGGGTTCCTGTTTCCCCACACCCCCACCAGCATTTGTT
>NW_004624792.1:8099694-8125629 GCF_000247695.1 Heterocephalus glaber | reverse complement strand
GAAAAATGATGAGAAATGGAAAAAAATGGAAATAAAGTCTTTGTAAATAGGGAAGGGTGGAGGGGGTGAAGGGAGGGCTAGGAATGGGAAAAAAATAAGAACCAAGATGCATTATGTAAAGGTACAATTCCCAAGGAGAAATGTAACTGTGTTGTATACGTACAATGTACCAATAAAAGAATTTAATAAAAAAAAGAATCAAGTATTTATCCTACCTTTTCTGTGTAAACAGTACCTCAAGGTAACAAAATATTTGTTAAGGAAAAGTTATTCTTTATAGAATTCCCACTAACATTTACAAAAGAAACAATCAGTATATCAAATACAGAGAACAAGGAACATACTGAGTAACATTCTGAGTAACAGAAAGGATACAGTTAGAAAAATTCAAAATATGAGGAAAGCTACAGGACCAGTGATTCTCTATTCTTAAATGAATAGTGGCAAGAGGAGGAAAACAGAAAGAAAGGAGGAGATGTTACAGAATAAACGATACACACTAACCCAATGCAATACATGGATCTTGCTTAGGTTCTGGTTTTGTGCACACTAACTATTAAAAACTCAAAAGGAAATTAGGGACATCTGACCACTGGTTATCTGATGATATTGAAGTCATTACTCATATTTTTAGATGTGATTATGATACCATGTATTTTAAAAATGGCTTCATCTTTGGAAATACAAACTGAAATATTTTTAGATGAAATTATATGATGTCTGGGATTTTCTTTAAAATGATGCATTAGGGTTGAAGGAGAAAGTAGGTTGAGGTATAGAACAATCAAGATTGGTCAATTGTTGATAATTATTGAATTTGGATGATAGGTCCAGGAGGATTCACTACATTAATATTTTTTTCCCAGTACCAGAGATCAAACTCAAAACCTTGCCTTTGTGTGGCAGGCGCAGTGCCACTGAGCTAAATCCTCAGCCCTGCTATATTAATCTTACACATTTTGTATGCCCGAGGAATTCGTGGGTAAATTAACACTTGTCATGAACCCTAAATTTACGCTTTCATGATTCCCAATGCTTGTCCTAGAATATTATTTAACATTTCTGAATCTGTGCTTGTCTCCTGAACTGTAATGTTAAATTAGCCAATGATCAAGCCATCTTTCTTTCCTCCTTCTAAACTGTTTTATGTAAAGCAAAACGAATGTTTCCTTTGCTAACCCTGAGCCAAAATAATTTGATGAATCCCATGAGTTTCCACTTTTTTATGGTTAAAAATATGCTTACCATTTAATGAAACAGAGAGTGAATTGAGAGGTTCTTTTGTGTATGTTCATATTTGACTCCCATTGCCATGTTTAGAAATAAACCTTTTTTGCTGCCCAAGAGACAGGTCAGCATAACTCTTCAAGATATCTCAGGTGAACCCTGCTCCTGTCCCTCTGCATTGAGTTCAGAAAATTCTTGAACCAGCTTGTGCTAGCCTGGAGTCTGAATGTTGAGCCACTTGATGTGTCCTGGATCACCCTGGTGCAGGTAAGGTGATCTCTGTCATATATACAGATTCGATTACTGTATTTGCAAATCTGTTTTAGTCATAGAGATAGTTAAGTTTCCAGGTCTTGGCTTGATCAGCTTTCTATCACTGTAATAAATACCTGAGGTAATCAACTTAGAAAGAGAAAGGTTCATTTTGGCTCACAGTTGTAGAGGTTCAGTCCATTATTGGTCAGCCCTGTTGCTTTGGGTGTATGGTGAGGCATTATGGCGGAGGTACATGGTGGAGCAAAACTGCTCACCTCATGGCTGGAAAGTAAAAGAAAGCAAGGAGGGGCCTGAGATCCTACAATCCCTATCCAGGGCAGGTCCCCACTGAAGACCTCCCACTAGACCCTACCTCTTGAAGGTTCTATCTCCTCCCAATACCATGATTTTGGGGAATACTAATCCAAACCATAGCAGACCTTATTATGCCAAACATGATATGTGATATTGTGATCTAAATCTGGATTGTAGCTATTTAAATTTAAATTATTAAATAAAACAGAAAATTCATCTGCTCAGTGGCAGTAGCCACATTTCAAGTACTTAATAGCTGGATGTGGCCAGTGGCTGCTACCCTTTACGCAGCACAAACTCAGAGCATTTTTGTTGTCTTAGACATATCTGTGGTACAGCTCAGAGCTAAATGATTGCACCTCCATCCTTGATAATATTTCCAGTTTTTCACCCTAGATGAGTTCTTTATCCTTCAGAAATTAAATCCTATTGATGTCATACAAGCCACCTTTGTATCTGGTCTTCTAAGGAGTTTGAGCCTATTGTTAACATTGGCCAACACAATGTGGAATATCTTTTTTGGTACTGGGGATTAAATTCAGGCCCTTCACACTGAGCTATATCTCTAGTCATTTTTCTTTTTTAGACAGAAGTTTCCTAAGCTGGGCTCCAACTTAGGATCCTCTTGCCTCATTCTCCCCAAAATGCTGGGATTACAGGCGTGGGCCACTCACTGTACCACGTTACATCCTTCATTCTTAAAATGTGACTCCTCTGAGTTTTTAAATAGATTTTATATTTTATGCATTATATTTTCTTTTCTCAATCACATTGATGGATAAAAAATTGTCAAAGTGAAAAGAAAAATGTAGAAAACTACAGCAAGCCATAAGAAAGACATTTACTTGAGGTGTAGGTGCTGCCAGGCTGATTTCTACTGCCTGGTCATGAGACGGACATAGGAGTCTAAGTAGTTATTAATAAAGGTATCACTTATAATAAAGGCATAGTAACAGTAAGGATTACAAATTAGTCATTATATGTCAGAGTTAACTTGAACACCTTGATCTCTAAAGTCAACATAATTGATTTCAATGTCTTCATAGCTTGATATTCAAATAAATGGTGTTTGAGGAAGTCTTGCTCATGGAAGACTTCAGTGTAGAGTGGACAATCTTCAAATCTAGTAGAAGGTGACCACAGTGGGTTTTTTCCTGTTTCTACTTGGGCTGATGACCCTTAACAAAGCATCTCAGACTGTTGAAGTTACCTTCTCCAAGCAGTTTTATAGGGGTGGGGAGCAACCCTGCTCTCTGAAACATTGCTTTTGGCCATTTGATGAAATCCTCTTTAAATATATTTTTCTTAGACAAATAGAGGCATGGTTACTGTCCAGACCATTCCCAGAAGAGTTCTACTGATGATATTTCTAGTTTTTTTCTTTAAGAGGGAACTTTTAGGAAGTTTTGTTCAGGGACCTAGAAATTCTCTGAAAGATCATAGAATATTCCTGACATAGATTTGACATTACAGCACATACTAGCATCGATAACTAATAAGTTATTATGCACTATCTTACACAAGAAGTTGCCAGCCTGTTTTATGAATTTAAATTAATATTGAGAAATGTTACTGGTATGGTAATGAAAAGATTTTGGCAGAAGTAGTTGAGGAGCCCTTGAGAATTACAATTGCCAAAGTACACCAAGATGGCTGGAACAACCATTATGAAATAACTTTCCAGCTTGACATTTGGGGAATTTAATATTTTCCAGCATTCTCAAAGAAAAGACAGACCATTCTGGAAGTCAAACTGGTCTCTCTGGATAATGAGAATTTAGTATTATGACAAGAATGGGATCTGAACTGGATTGAGGAGAGGAGAGCAAGCACATGCTGGTCAACCTCTACAGTGAAGGCAAATTACATATATATATATATATATATTTTTTTTTTTTTTTTTTTTTTTCCCTGTGGTGCTGCAATTGAACCTGGGGCCTCTTGCAGGACAGGCAGATCCAGTCTCACTGAGCCACACCCCTAAGACAGAAGACAATAGAAACATTGACTTCATCTTTCATTCATTCTTTCAATTATACTTCATCCAACTAATTATACATTTGTGGGAGGATGGAATTGTTTATTCCACTTACAGCATTTCTTTCTTTATCACAATGAAGAGAGGGCCTTGGAAAGACCATAAACTAGGCAGAAAGTTTACATATTATAGTACATATTAGTGGTCAATACTAGCAAAAAGGACTCGCTTGTCTTGCTCACATCCTGCTTCAAAGAAACAGAAAGTCTTTTGACCTGGGCCAACTGGAAAGACTCAGTTCAGACTCCCTCGATAGTGCTGGAAGAGTGGTCCTCATGACCCTGTGGGCTGCTACCAGGATGGAGACAGGATTCTGAGGTGGGGTGGAGAAGGGAGGAGAAAGCAGGAGAGAAGACAGAGAGATCACAGACCCTTTCAGGGGCCCAGGGCGGAGAACTATGTATGAGGGAATGATTGAGGGAAAAGAAAGGAATGTCTGAGCCCATCTTCTGGAAGCCATGTGTGTTTCTGATTGGCTAGAAATAAGAATGTTTTTCCCTATGGTGAGCATTATCATTATGTATCCCTAAAATGTACCAATAAATGTTTTGCTATAAAAAAAAACAAAGTTAAACCCACTTGCTAAGAATGAAAAAAAAAAGAAATAAGAATTTTTTTTTTCTGTGAAGAGACTGTTCAGCTGATCCTCAGACCCCCAGGGAATTATAAGGTGGGGAGTACTTGAGGACTTGCTCATCTATAGGCCCTGGAGGTTCTTTACAAGAAGACTTAGAAACTTTACAAGGGGATAATCTCCACCAGCTGTTTCTAAGATCTGATTATTGAAAGACTTACAAGTGACCAAATAGACATACCTAATGGAAACTTGAAACCTGATAAGAGAAAGAAGTAAAACATTCACTCATTCCTCCATGCTGGGCACCTATGGATAACACTAGGCTCAAGAAATCTCCAGGGACAGATGTTTTAGAGCTAGGTTTTAAAACATCTTAGTAAATCTGCTTGTTGTAATAGGCAGTATGGCTCCCCCAAAGACATCCATGACTGGATTAGTCAGCTTCCTGGTACTATAATGAAATGCCCGAGGTAACTGACTAATAAGAAAAAAAGGTTTCCCATGGCTGTTTTGGAGGTTCCAATCCAAGATTGTGGAGACCTATTGCTTTGGGCCTCTGAGGAGTGTCAGGTAGTCAGGGCATGTAGCACATAGTGGAGCAAACTTCTTAGCCCATGGCCAGGAAGCAAAAGAAAGAAAGGAAAGGGCTAGGTCCCACAGTCCCATTTGAAGACATGTCTTCAATGACTGAAGAAAACCCATGAGACTCTACCTCTTAGAGGGTCCCCTTCTGGGGACACTCTGGGGACCAAAGCTTTTGGGGGACATTCAACATCTAAATGATAGCAATCGCCTAATCCTTGGAACCTATTAGTCCATTATCTCACTTGGAAAAGGGAATTTGCAGATGTGATTAAGCTAAAGGTCTTGAAATAGGAAGATTAGCCAGGATTACCTGGGTAGCTTCAATGTAATTTCAAAGGTCCTTAGAAGTAAAAGAGGAAAGTAGGGGAGTACGAGTCAGAGAAGCAGATGTAGCAACAGAAGCAGAAGATGGAGCGATGTGATGCTGGCTTTGAAGACAGAGGAAGGGGCTCCCAGCCAGAGTGTGGGAAGCCCCTGGAAACTGAAAAAGGCAAGAAAATAGATTTGTCCTGAGCGTCCAGCAGGAATGTGGCCCTGCTGACACCTTGATACTAGCCTAAGGTGACCTGATTTAGACTTCTGACCTCCAGAACTATAAGAGTAAATTTGTATTGTTTGAAACCATTGAGTTTGTAGTCATGTGTTACAACCATATGAAACTGATAGACTTGCCCTTGATGGTTATTCATAGATGATTATCTATAAAGAAGATAGCTGTTTGCATATCCCTTGGGAATATGAAATATTATTATGGGAAGACAAAATAAAGCATGATTACCATATAGGACAGAGCACAAAGGGTCCTCCCAAATAAGGGAGGTTCTTATCTACTAATGTCCTACTTTTTGCAGCCTGAGAGTATGGAGGGAGGGCCCTGTCCTGCCTGAGTACCAGCCAAAGGGCACCCCATAGTATAGGATGCACAACATACCTCCTTCCTACCAAGCACCATGGCTCAGCCTGCCCTTGGGACATTCCCTCCCACTCTGCCCAGCCACTGCCAAGGACTCATTCTTTGCTGGCTGGATCGCCAATAAGCCCTGTCTCAGTGCTTCTGAGAAGGTCAGCAATCTCCTCTTCCTGCATAATTGGTCAGCAGGCTGTGTGCTAGCCCAGGTGACCAGGGACCATCTAGCCAAGTATAGGGAAAGGAGACAGATAGAGAGGGAAATAATAGGGGATGAAGGCCTCAGTAAACTCTGACTAGAAAGAGTCAAATCTTTGCTAGAAGGAGCAATTGGGAGAAGCAGGAGAACTGATAAACAAGATCATGGCTCCGCCAGGTGCCCTAGCCAAAGTTAGCTGTACCTCCCTACCATGCAGTAAAGTACAAAGGAGACAAAAGTGGGAGAGGGGTTACATAACAGAAAACTCACTTAGTATATAAGATATACACCCACACTTAGATGCTCACACACATTATTTTTTTTTCTGGTATCGGGAATTGAATTCAGGACCTTGTGCTTGTTAGGCAGGCACAGCACCTCTGAGCTAAATCCCCAGCCCACACATTTATTATTATTATTGTTCTCTTACTATGTTACCGCACTGAGTGTACACATCCCCCCTTTATATAATTGCTATTCCTTGTATGTAAAGACCTTTTAACAAACCCATAAATTCTAAAGATAAGGTTCTGACAAGACAAAGAAACCCAAATGAAGCTCACCTAGAAATTTGCATACAGGAGATGGTTGTGGCCAGTGGCTGAGTTAAGGGGTCCTAGGGCCTAAAATAGCCAATCAGGTTGTGACAAGCTCCAGAGGGGAGGGTCTGCCACACTAATAAAAAGGGCTGAAGACAAAGGCCTTTGGTTTTTCCAGCTCCAGACTCCCTACTGTCTCACAGGGTAGCTTTCTGTCCACTCTTTTCCTCTCTTGCAAATAAAATATCTTTGTTTTCCCTTTTAAACTTAGTCCCTTCAATCCTTTACTGAGGCTGGGTTTACAAATCCCAGCAGAGTGGAGCCGAGGTGCAATACGCACATGCTCCTGGATGCAACACAAGGAGGATCATTTAAAAATTGTTGACAGGTCTGTCTGACCCTAAACTGGGAGCAGTGCTGTATCCTTCAAGTTACAGGAGCCTCTGATGATTAAGACCCTAAATGTTCCTGAGTGACAGGATGCTGTGATTAGGAATTCAAGCAGATCTCACTTCCTGGTATAGACACATTGTGAAAGAAACAAAGTTATTTTCCCTTCTTCTTTCTAAGAAAGCAGGCCAGTCTTGGAGTCCTAGAGGGCTGAGTTTCTCTTTTGAGGACAGATTTCAAAAGCCTAGGCCAAAATGATCAGTTGTTTATGAGGAAAAGGAACTCAACTCGTTTCTTGTTGCTGATCTAACAAATCACCAGAAACTTGTGCTTCAAACAACACAACTAATATCATTTTAGAGGTCAGAAGTCTGAACTTGGCGGGCTTGGTCCTTCTGGAGGCTCTAAGGGGAGAACATTTCTTCACCTTTTCCTGCTTCTCAAGGCCACTATTTTCCTTCCTCCATCCTCCAACTGCATCGCTTCCATCTCTGCTTCTATCATTACATGGCCTTCTGTTGTAATCATATCTGTCTCTGCCTCCTTCTTTTAGGGATGCATGTAATTCTATGTATAATCCACCTGGATAATCCAGGCTGATCTCATCTCAAGCTTCTTAATCTAATCACATCTACCAAGTCCTTTTGCCATAAAAGGTGCATTCTCAAAAGTTTTGGGGATTAAGATGCTGGCACTTTAATGGCCCATTACTCGGCCTGCCACAGAGGAGCTTAGAAGTGAGCAGTGGAAGTGACCCCTAAGAGTTTGGTTAGAATTCCTAAGCCCAAATGGGATAAATTTCTTCTCCTATTCCATTTTTCTATTGGTACTAGGCTTTCTCATGGGGTAACCACCAGGTCAATCCCTGGGCTTTGAGGCTAAAGTTTTCTGTGTCCACACTTTGCTCAGAAAGGACACGGCTGTCCACCTTTGATGGGCTACATGAACTGAGACTGTAAGTGTAAGAGGATTCGTAGCATCAATGAGGATAGCCATAAAGCTGTAGGCCTTTCATTTCTGCTAATTTTCTATATAGATTTATTTACAGGGAACCAGAGGGGCATCCCAAAGCCTGGGCTGATAGTGAATTTCTTGTCAAGCATAGTCTCAGAACTATGTTAAATTTGAGTTAGAAAAATGTAGTTATAGGACATGTTCTACTCCTGCATGTTGAAAGAAACCCATGTGTTAGAGATGGGCCTGGTTGGCCACTGCAGCAATACTCTGGTGTCTGCCTGCCATCATGCCATGGCTGTCTGCTCAGAGGCCTCTCTGCTTTATAGAAAGTGAATGTTCTCAACTTCAAGGCTTTACATCTCTTTCATTTCTAGTTCATTTGGGGAAAAGCACAAAGATGAGACTCAGGTAGTGTGGCCACTTTAGTTTCAGTCAGTATCAAGTGGGCCATCTGAAAGTGCCCAGGATCCTGTCATAAGAATATGCTGTCCTTTTCCCAACTTTTATTTCTCTTCTCAGAAAGAGACATATAGCGTGCGGATGATGTCAGGCCTGTAAAGGCTGTGAGGATAGCTGGGTTTCACTCTTGAGCTCTGCAGCCTGCTTTCACCCTTTGGTAAGTGGGATGAGAGCCAGGAATGCAGTGGCTGGATGGGCGGGAGCACTCGGGAGGATCCTGGAGCGCTGAGGGGCATCTGAGAGGATGGAGGGCAGAACCACACAGGGAGCTAGCCAGGCTTGCTTTACAAGTGAGAGTGGACATCTCGGTATTGAGATGACTGTCGCTGCTTCTCTGTTGGAAAGGTAGCTGCCTTTCCAGGGAAAACAAATCCCAGCCTGCATGGGTCATGTAGAGAGAAAAAACAGCATTTCCAGAGGTTAGGGGAAGGACTTCCGGAAAATGGATAAAATGACTGAAAGAATTACAGATCGCAATGAACATGGATGTGACAATTGAACAGAGGCTGTGGAGAAATCCGCCCTGTACCCAGCACTGTGGAACTGGATGCAACTCACTTGCGTGACTTATGTTCCTACAGGTCATAATAATGATGTTGCATATTTATTACTTAGCCTTTAAGCGATGAGTCCTGAATAGGAAATCTGGGCCCAGCACCCCACCCCCTTGGCAACTCAAACCACCACTGGCACCATGACCTTGGGGGGCTTTTTCTCTGGTAGGAACAGAGGAGCTGGAGGCGTGCATTGTATTTCCTTGATGGGCTGTGGAAGTTTGTGTTCATCCTTGACTAAATAAAATAATAAATTATTATAATTAACATTTTCCAATTTTTATCAATTTTTTCATTGAATTTTTTAAAATTTAAATTGTGGTAAAATATACATAGCATCTACCATTTTGATCATTTTAATTGCATGATTTAGTGACATTAAGTATATTGACATTTTTGTGCAACCATCACCACCAGTCACTTCCAGAACTTTTTACTATTCCCAAAACTGTGCCCATTAAACAATAACTCCCCATTCTCTACTCACTCCAGCCTCTGGCAATAACCATCACTGTAACTTTGCCCTGACCATGTCCATTGTTATCCTCCGGGCATTGCTATCCTCTATTTACTGTCTCTGTGAATTTAACTTCTCCAGGTACCTCATATAAATGGAATCATACAATATGTGTCTTTTTGTGGTTGGCTTATTTTACTGACATAATATCTTCAAGGTTCTTGCATGTTGTGGCATGTGTCAGAATTTCATTTCATTTTAAGGCCAGATCATATTATGCTACATGTATAAGCCACCTTTTATTTATCCATGTACCCATTAATAAGCACCTGAGGTGTTTCTGCTTTTTGGCTTTTGAGTCTGATGCTGTGTAGAACATGAGTGTACAAATACCTGTTTGAGTTCCTGCTTTAATTCTTTTGGCTATACCATGTACCCAAAAGTCAAATTGTTGAATCATATGGAAATTCTGTTCAATTTTTTGAGGAAATGCCACATTGTTTTGCACAGCAGCTGCACCTTTTACATTCCCACTAGCAATACACAAAGGTTCCAATTTTTCCAAATCCTTATCAACACTTGTTTCTGTAGGTGTCTTAAAAATAACAACCTAGGGCCAGGGATTTAGCTCAGTGGTTCCCCCACCTGCCTCACAAGCACAAGGTCCCGAGTTCAATCCCCAATACACCCCCCCCAAAAACCCCCCAAAAAACCTAGTGGGTGTGTTGCCAAAAATTTTAAAGATTATATAAATGGAATTGCACTGTCTGTATTTCTGTCTTTTATTCAAGTTTTTGTGGTCTATCCATGCTTCTATTTGTAGAAATATATTCATTTTCACTGTTGTACAGAATTTCACTGAACAATCTATCACCACTGTATTCTGCTATTAATGGGCATTTGGATTGATTCCCTTAGGAGGTTATTTTGAGACATGATGCTTGGAGCTTCTTGCTCATGTACCCTACTATGTGTCCGTGTGGGTTTCTCCATGGTGTATACCTTGGAGTAGAAGTTCTGTGTCAGGGGATACACACCTTATGTTTGCCACATAGTGCAAAACTGTTCTAAGATGTGGCTATCCTTGATTCACATTCCCACCAGCAGTGTAAGAATCCCCTGCATCTTTGTTTTTTATAGAAATCGATATTGTTAGAACTGTTCAAATTTTGCTGATCTGGTGAGTATATAATGATATCTCATTGTGGCTTTCTTTAGCATTTTCTTACTAAAACATGAGACTGGGAAGCTCTCGTGTGTTTACCAACTATTTGGATTTAGCCTTTCATGAAGTGCATGTTTGAGTGTTTTGCTTATTTTTGGAATTAGTGCTTTTTCTTACTGATTTTCTTATTGCTAGGAGTCCTTTATATATTTTAGATACTAGTACTTTGTTTATACTAGTACTTTTGGTCTCTACATTTCAAATATTGTCTTCTATTCTGTGATTTTCATTTTTACTCTTTATAAAGTATGCATCTTTGGTGAAGAGAAGTGTAGTTGAATTTTCCAGTCATTTCCTTAAGGTTAATGCCTTTTGCTTCTTCCTTATGAATTTGCCCCTACTCTCAGATTATAACATTATTCTGCTTTTCATTGTCTCAAATATTTTTAACCAGTTCTCTTGTCCTCAGCAGGACCTGCTTCCCTTCTGTCTGAGGCTTCGGCCACCTGAGCTTTTCCAGGATTCTGAAACACCAATAACACCCTTTCTTGGTTCTGCCCACTAGCAATAAAGGTTTCAGCTTCCTCTGATCTGCTCTCAGTTACCTTTCATCCACCTGCCTTTCAGCTTCCAAAACTTTGGTACTTTCATCTTCTTTCCCTGTTATTTTTGTCCGTGTGGGTTTTAACCATATACACCTGAGAGCATGTGTCACATTGGTGGTTGTGCTGCATTATTGGTGTTTCCAGAGGGAGAAGCAATGAACGTAAGTATCCTAATCTATACAAACAGAAGTCACAGCAGCATTGTGTATAACGGCAAATGAAATTGGAAACCACCTAAATATCCAACCTCTTTGCTTAAATTATTTGAATACAAAAAATAGTAAATGGCCACTTTGCCTAAAGGTGTGAATGGAGTCAGTATTGCTCTTTCTGCTATTTGTTTCCTGAGCTGTTGCAGACCACATGTGTGCTGGGGTCACAGGTAGGTGTCACGTTCAGGGATAATGACAAGAACAGGAACAGAAATGTCCCTTTCACACTAGCTCTATGAGTGCTATAATCCTGTCTTGTATTCGCTGATGAGCCAGGCATGGAGCCTGCCATTGAAAAGAAACTCAAAAATACTTAATGCAAGAAAGAAGAGAGGGAAGGAAGGAGAAAGGATATGGGAAGGAGCTGCCTTTAGCATGAACTCTTCCTGGTGTCACCAGCTGGCTATCATGTATTCCATCCTGGAACCTTGGGCTATTTGATGGGAGGGTTTCTCTCTGTATTCTTGCTGCTTGTCACTTAGCATAGTACATAACAGGGGCTAAGTAAGGTACATCTTGAATGATTGAGGAAAAAAGTCAGGACCTGTGGCTAAGTCATCTGTGGCTAAGTAATAAAAATCTCCAAAAGTTAGTGACTTAAAATGGCCACTGCTCGTGATTCACCTGGGAAGCCTTAGGTAGGGTCACTCATGAGGCTGTAGTGTCCCCCACAGGCTCCCCAGGGACTGCAGGGAACAAGAATTCCTCATTCTTATCCTGGGTTATTAGCCAGGGAGTCTCAGTTTTCTTCCATGAGGCCTCTCCTCCAGGATAGCTCAGGTTATCTCCATGGTGGCAGCAGAATTAATTTTCAGAGGTCAGGCCCATCTTTAACAGGCTTCTCCTTGGGTCACATGTGCTTCGTACCTGTATTAATCAGCTTTCCTATTGCTGGGACAAACTACCTGACATACACACTTGAAGGAGGAGAGGTTTATTTTTACTCATGTTTTCAGAGGGTTTAGTCCATGCTTGGCTGGCTCCAAGGCAGGAACATCATAGTGGAAAAGCATGGTGGAGCAAATCTGGTTACTTCCTGGCAAACAGGAAGCAGAGCCCAGAGGAGGAGCACTAGCAAGAAATGTGCCTCCTAAAGGCATGCCTTCAGTGACCCATCTCCAATTGGGCGTCACCTCCTAACAGCACACACAGCTATGCACATCAGTGGATCAATCCACTGATGAGTATAGCACCCCTCATGTTCAAACCACCTTAACCCAGTCAAGTTGAAAATTAAGCTTAACTCTCCCAGTGCCAATTGGCTAAAGCAAGTCACATGGGCACACCACACACACAGCCTTACTATGGGAGAGAATTACTCCAGGCCATGGACACAGAGAAGTGTGGCTCATTAAAGGCTATGATTTATATAACAACCTACCACAGGCACTTTACCCCAGGCGCAGCCCTGATGCTCAGCATTCTGGAAGAATTCTATTCTTTCTGCCCCTGACTACTAATAAACTTTGAATAGAGGTGAATTTACACTAGTATCAGTTACAAAATCAAGGATAAGTTACTATCAAGACAAAATTGCTTAAAGGTTAATTAATTAGAGGGGTCTGTTTATCTTGAGGAAGGCATCTAAGTCCTTTGGAGCACTGCAGTCCACAGTAGACAGTTAAGATGTAGTAGGACACTCCCACCCCAGAGTCCCCTCTACCCATCTTGGTGTGAGTGACATTAGGCTGAGTATTACCTCGTTTCTTCACATCTTCAAGGAGGTCATGGGACTGGTTGGAATGAAGCAAAGGAGTTTTGAACCAGAGATTTTCTGTTAGCTGTTTTTAATGATGGAGGATGAACTGATTGGAAATCATTTCCTTATGTTGGCAACTATAAAATAATTTCCTCTTGAGTCCTTATCCTTGTAGGTGGTGCTTGTGTTCACCTGCTACTATCAAATATGTATTGGCCTTTGTTCAGACTGAGACATCCCAGAGATGTGTTGTGGTAAAGTGGTTCTCAAACTTTGAGAAATGTAAACCCATTCACAGGGGTCAGGACATTTCTGGACCATTTTCCTCCCTCACCCAATTATAAATACAGGTGATTAAAAACTTGTCTCCCACAAGGAGGGAGAACAGCACTAATAGATGAGCCATAGGAATATTCTATATGTTGATTACTAACCAAAATCAGTTGACAATGTCTTGTTGGTTCCTGAATCTGTCAGGGTCCAGCTGACCCATGGCTCCTGCAGTTGAATAATATGAGAAATTAATAAAAGGACCAAAATCTCCTACCTTGCCCCTGACTCACCCTCTGCTTCTGGCACAGGTGAAGTGAATAGTCTAAGTTAGTCTACCTGGCTGGTGCTGGTTGCCCACACACTGGTCAAGAAAGTTGTACCTGCAGTTTGTGATAGCTAAACTTGGAAACAGCCCAAATGCCCATCAACTGGAGACTGGATAAAGAAAATGTGGTTTTTTTTATAAAATGGAGTACTACTCAGCCATAAAAAATGAGAAATTAGAGACATTTATAGATAAGTGGATGCACATTGAGGTGATACTCTTAAGTGGAATAAATAGGACACACATGTATAAATACCAAATAGTTTCTCTGGTGTGAGAAACTGAAAGTGTAAGTAAGGACTAAAATGTATAATAGGTCATGTGAAATAGGAAGAAAAGGGGCAAAGGGGAAGGAAGTGGGAGGGCTAGGGGAAAGCATAGAAGGGAATGGGATTAATATGAGAAAATGGAAAAATAGGAACAAAATCTTTGTAAATAGGGAGGAATGAAGGGGTTGAAGGGAGGGCTGGGCAAGGGTGAAAAACAAGAACCAAGAGAGACTATGTAAAGGTGCAAATTTCCAATGATGAATGTCATTATATTGTATACCTAAAATGTACCAATGATTAGAATGAATAATCAATAATGCAAAATAGGAAGAAAAGGTCCAAAGGGGTAGGGGTAGTGGGAGGGGCAGGAGAAAGGAAAGAAGGGAAAGGAAAAATGATGAGAAATGGAAAAAATGGAAGTAAAGTCTTTGTAAATAGGGAAGGGTGGAGGGGTTGAAGGGAGGGCTAGGAATGGGGAAAAAATAAGAACCAAGATGCATCATGTAAAGGTACAATCCCCAATGAGAAATGTAACTGTGTTGTGTACCTACAATGTACCAATAAAAGAATTTAAGACAAAAAAAGAAAAAAAGAAAGCTGTGCCTGTGTCTGTTCTCCAGGGCTTCTCTGACACAGCAGAGACCTGGACACTTTAGGGGCTCTCAGCAGACACATGCACAACCTCAGCCTGCAGGAAACAGGTGCCCCACAGAGGCCCCAACAGTGGGCACAGGAGTCTGCGTGTAAACATGGAGGGGACCTTGCACATGAACAGATCTGATGGACAGTCAGCGTGGTTCCACACAAGACCCCAGTGGAACCAAACGCTGCTCACTCTGTCCTTTCATCGATTTTCCCACTGCCCCACTCTCACACTCCCAGGTCCTCCACTTCTACTTCCTGGGAACACGCTCCAAGGAAACTGTTGTCCATAAACTCTGTCTCAGGCTCCACTTTAGGGGAACTAAAGCTAGAACAGGATTCTTTTTCTTGGTACCGGGGATCAAACTCGGGTCCTTGCACTTTCGAGGCAAGTGGTGGAACCACTGAGCTAAATCCCTGGCCCATAAGACAGGATTCTTTACTGAGGTGTAGGCAGAGTGCCATGCACTAAACTGTGTCTTTCCCAAAATTCATACACACTGTATTTGGAGATGCAGATTTAGGGAGGTAATTAAGGTTAAATGTGGTCCTATAGTGGGGCTTTTAATTGATAGGACTGGTAACCTTATGAGAAGAGAAGAGACACCAACAGTGTGTGCCCTCAGAGGCATAGGCCATATGCCTCACACAGTGGAAAGATGGCTGTTAATAAGCCAGTATGACAGCCTTCACCAGAAACCAACCTTGACGGCATCTTGATTTTGAACTTCTGGTATTCAGAGCTGTGAGAGAATCTGCTGTCTATGTTACTTGGTTATGGCAGCTCTAGCAGACTATAGTGTATAGGATTTAGGGAAACTGTGAGGGATAGTGTACAGTAGGCCTGAGAACCATGGGGCATGACTATCCTTAAGTCTAAAGAGGCTTAGGTAGAAGGGGCTGGTGGAAGCTGATAAAGAGAACCTAAATAAAGAAATGATAAGAGCTGTGACCTTCAGTCACAGTTGATGACTCTGTGGGGATGGGCTGAAGGGACCCATGCCCTACCTCACTCTCTCCCTGCTGTCTTCTGCTGTGGTTGCTCACTGGCTGGACCCAACCAGAAGCCAGAGGGCTGGGGCCTGTTGGAATGGTCCTTCTTCTGCCAACCTATGTACAAAGCAGGGCAGATAAAGATGGAGTGTAGCAAGCCAGAAACTTCCAGGGCAGACACAGGATCACATCAGAAAACCCATTTTTCTTGTGGTATCCTCTTTTGTTTGAGTATCTTTGTGTTCTGGAAGAAAGTGATAGATCTTTGCTGTGGCCAAGGATAGCTGGGTATCTAATTGTATTAATTTCTTAGGGCTGCCACAAACTCGGTGGCTAAAAACAACAGAAATTTATTCTCTCACAGTTCAGGAGGCTTAAAATCCAATATCAAGGCACTGGCAGGTCCCTGTTCTCTAGGAGGGATCTGGGGATCCTTCCCTGCCTATGTTATGCTTCTGGTGGTTGCTTGCAGTCCTCCTTGTGCTTTCTGGCTGATGATTGTATCATTCCAATTTTGGCATCCATCTTCACATGACTGTCTTCCTTCTGTGAACACGTGTGTGTCTAAATCCAATCTTTCTCTCCTTATAAGGACACCAGTTGTTGAATTTAAGGTCTATACTGATCCAGTACAACTTTATCTTAACTTGATTACATTTGTAAAGATTCTACTTCCAAATAAGGTTACAGTCACAGGTGCCATGGAGGAGGGGACACAATTCCTCCCACAACTCTAACCATAGATCACATGTCTAGGAAAAGCTTTGTTTTTAGCAGCAATTGAGGAAGGAGGTGCCTGAGTGAGAAACTTGGGTTCTGAAATCTTTGAAATCATGGGGAGGGAAAGAAGCCATTCCCAGTTCCAAAGCTTCAGTAGTTCTCTACTCCACTGACTTTCAGCTGGAGGCCAGAATTCACCATTGCAGGCAGACTATTCTTTTGCTTTGGAAGAAATATACTGATTGCCCTTTTATTTATGCAAAGTAAAGCAAAAATTTCTGAAATAAAATAGTTTAAGACAGAGGAACTTCTATGCAAATATAAAAGCCCATCTTCATTAATAGTGTATTTATTGCTTGTAGAGTGCTCTTGTAGAAAGGAGTTGGGCCTGCATTCTGGGTAGGAAAAAAATGATTTCATGTGCATCTGCATTGCATAGGGTGGGGTCATGGAAAGCAGGTGTTGGATAGGAGTTACTGGTGCACAGTTTGGAGCTGAGCTAAAAGGTGAGCCCACAGTGATGTGCTAGAACCAGCTCCATAGGCTTGTAAGAGGCCATGGGAAAAATTTTCAGGAATTTTGATAGCACAGCTGTCATTTAACATTAATTATAAATTATAGTAAATAAATTATATCAAAACAAAGATAATAAATACTCAAAAGATATCATTCCATACTTATTTTACTATATTTGGTATCATCAACTTTCTTGAGGTCTGTTGCAAAGGTGTGGGGAAATACTAGAAAGGATGTTAAACTACTGGACATCTCTTCCCAACTTCCGTCCAGTGACTTCACAGTGGGGAGCTTGAAATCTACCATAAGAGGAGTATTTATAGCATGGGAATGGAAAACACTAGGAATCAGCCCATCCAGCATGGTATTATGCATTTTCTATCACCCCTCTGCCTGGAAGGGACACTGTTGAAGTGCTTGACAAGTTACTGGCTCTAGAAATTGTCTGGTTTCCAATCCTGTTTGTTTTCTGTGCTGAAAAAGGATAAATGGGAAGCATTTATACTTGGGAACAATCAATATGGAAGAGCTTCTAGGGCACCAGGTGATAAGGAGGCAAGAGGTGAAGCATAGGAGATGGAGCCCAGTCCAGTCCAGAGATCTGATACCTCCAAGGATTTACAGACCATGTTCTGTGCCAAGGCCCTCAAATTAGAAAAAGAATAGGTGAACATAGCCCAAGGAATCTAAGAGTCTCAGCAGGGACTCGAGTGAGGACTACGTTTCTTGTCATCTCACTGAAAGGGGTTCCCATCTGTTGTCTCTAGAGAGACTGACAGTGTTTAACTCCAGAAAGTTAACAATAGTCTTTTCTATAGGTTTTCTCTGAATCTTTAATAATCTAACATGCCCCAGAAGTCTCTCCAAGGGGCACCATTTGTAGCAACTCCCAACATTATCTGTCCACAGATAAATAGCTCATAGGCTAAGACTCCACAAAACACATTTTAGAGAGTTCTGAACAAGATGCCTGGGCTTCATGGAAATATACCTGGCCAGCCCACTGTGTTCCAGCCCCATTATAGTTCAGTGATCCTTGAAGAAGAAAGTACTTGTTATTTTCCTACATGTATGTGATTGTGCTCAAATGAATCAATCCCTCCCTTAGAATCTGACCACAACCTGAGAAAATACCATGGGAAAAATTCTTTGTGAATGATTTCATAAGGAATAGCAACTTGAGAACACTGATGTCTACATCATGGTCAGAACGCATCAATGATGGCTAGGTTGCTAGATTTAGCAAATCAAAATACAGGATACCCAGTTAAATTTGAACTTCAGATAAACAAGGAATAATTTTTAGTTTATACATAGGTTTTGTGTGATATTTGGGACATAGAAATACTAAAAAGTTATTTGTTATTTATCTGAAAATACAACTGCACATCCTGTATTTTTTGACACTTCTAGTAAGGGAAGGCTTTTTTAGGGGATGCTGTCAGGTCTTTGGGGATGTGGTTTGGAAAGAGGGTAAACTTTGGAACTAGTCCAGTCTAGTGGAACTTTCAGTTTGATCACTAGCAACATGAGAAACTTATTTTACCTTCCTGACCCTTGATTTCCCTAGGTACAAGTGATTATGGGAGATGTTTCTTTCACAAAATAGTTGATAGGATTAAATTTCAAGATTCATGAAATAGCCTCTAGTGCAGTGATTAGCATGTAGTAGGTGCTTAGCTAATGTCAGTTCCATATTCTTCTCATATTTGGGATTTACTGCTGAGGAAACAATTTTTCTGGAATCTTGAAGAACATAGAGAACAATACTACAGCCTCTTGAGAAGCTTTAATCTTCTATCTTTCTACTACTTTTTGTTTTTGCAGTACTGGGCATGGAACCCAGGAGCTCTCTACCACTGAGCTACATTCCTAGGTTTTTATTTTTTATTTTGAGACAGGGTCTTGCTAAATTATTCAGGTGGGAATCAAACTTAGGATCGTCCTGCCTCAGCCTCCTTCAGTGCTGGGATTACAGGTGTGTATGACTGTACCTTTCAACTCCTATTGGGCTTGAGTAGCTCTAAATCATGTAGCTAAGTGTGGGCTTTTCATTATTCCCTGCAGAACCCTTCAGGCCTGAAGACCTCAAGAGACACAGCTAGAAACTATCCTGGGGAGACTAAAACAATAGTTCCTGGTCTAATTTGTAATTTAAACAATCAACAATTTCACTAGGAACAATTAGGTGAAATTTTTCAGAAGCCTCTGTGTTTCATTTATAAAGCGCTGGTTTTACAGATAATGTTATGTTGCCTTGGCCTGTGACCTGCTGATGGGCCACAGGCCAGGGAGGGCAGAGGAGTCCTGCTTGGGTGGCACCCCTCCTCCCTGTCATTCACTGTCACACTGCTGCTGAACATTTTTTCATTTTATTTTCAATTTCCCAAGCTAATGAAGAGGAAGAATCACAAAATCAAAGCTCCAAAAGCTGTGAGCCCTTCAAGCTATGAGTATTTACATCTTTACACTGGTTTATATAACTATTTTTATTACTGAGCTAATTCTCTAATTATGTTCCATTTGGACCAATGATAATTATTTAAAATTAGTTTGTAGCATTTCTGTATTGACTGAGAAATGAAATTAGTTGGCTTAGGCAATGAGAGGAGCTAGAAAGAAATTTGGGGCAACTCATTATGCTAAACTGGCTGTGCATCATTTCAAAAGTGGATAATGTACCATGTAGACAGATAACTGAAAAACAAAAACAGAAAAACAAGCCATTGTTCTAATTATGGCCTTGGTTTTCCCCAGAGGACAGGAATCTTAACATTCTTTACCAAACAGCATTAAGGAAGTAGAAAATTTCCTGTTAATGAAAATACAATCTCATTTGAATGTTTAAAAATATCTCTGGAACATAGGACCTATTGCTACCCTATCTACTGACTGAGTAACAAGGATGCTGGTTGTAAAAGTTTTAATTAAGTAATAATAAGGAAAAAGACATAATTTAAGAGAGCAGTTACCTAAATTACCCAGAAGAATACTTTATCTCATCACTGATTTCTTTAGATAGATCTAAAGCCTGTAGAAACTTTGCTTCTACAGAATAAAGCAAAATAAACAAAACAAACTCTGCTCATCATTAGCAACCATTTTAAACTATTTTTAGAGTGAGTTTGCAGAAAATACCAATTACTGGCAAGGATGTGAAGCAACTGGACCTCTCACACATTGCTGCATTGTAAACACACATGGTGTGATTGAAAACATGTTAATATTTAAAATTTAAAAGTCATTACAGTAAAAGCTACATTGCCATTCATCCCCCTCAAAATATTACCCCTCAATTCAAACACAATTATTCCTTCATTCTTGCCTCTTATTGAAGCAGTTCTGGAGTCCTTTTTCCTGAGTGTCTTTAGTTGAGCTGTTGGGCCTGCCTTGATATCCTGAGTTGATTTTAAAAATTTACTTTTCATAGTTGCTTTGATGTTGAGGAAGAACCAGATATCACAAGGTGCCAGATCTGGTGAATAATGTGGATGAGAACACACTAGTACTTCCAAGCCTGCCTTTTCATTGGATTGAACTCAGCAGCACCATTCACTGTATTTTTTTATCATAATGTATAAAGACACTCATGAAAGAAGACTTCCAGAACTGCTTCAGAAAGTGGCAAGAATGAGGGACAAGTGTGTTCAAAGTGAGGGGGAGTATTTTGACAGATCATGGCAATAAATCTTTTATTGTGATAAATTTTTAAAAATTTAAACATTCACCGTATATTTTGATCACCATTTACATATGCTATAGTCTGAATGTGTACATCCTTCCCCAAATTCATATGTTGAAATTCAACTTCCAAGGTGGGTGATGGTATTTAAAGGAGATGATCAAAACCTCTTATTTTTCCTAAAATTTTTCTTTTTTCCCCCCTTTTCCATCAAATTTAAGCTCCTCCCAAGCACTGTGCTGTTTCATGCTGATTCTGTCATTCTGAATCAGCATTTTGCTAGCTTATTCTCTAATGTCTACAAGTTCTAAGTGAAGATATTTTATCTTGTGTTATTTTTATGGCAACAATAGAAATAAGCCACTTCTGTCCTGACATTTGCTACACCATGGATGCACCTTGAGGACATTATGCTAAGTGAAGCCAGCCAGTCACAAGAGGACATATAGTATAGGATTCCACTTATGGTATTGTAGACAGCTAAGTTAGGTAGAAATATTATAACCAGTCAGATAGGGCTGGGCCCTCAACAGAGTCAGCACAAAACACATTAAAACTATGGCCAGAGACACATCTGTTAGAGACCAGCCCTCAACATAAAGATGAAATGAACAGGCCTGCATACTTCCCCAAAGGACAAAATAAGTGGTAACACCTGGCCTAATAAAGTCCAGATAGATGTTAGTCACCCTGGTGGATGACCAAGACCTCCAGAGTCATCATTTCCTAGAAAGTCTTTGTTCTTTCCATGGACAATTGGTTTTTGGTTTTTGTTTATTTTTTGGTACTGGGGATCAAACTCAGGACTTTGCACTTGCAAGTCAGGAGGCAGAACCACTGAACTAAATCCCCAGCCCTCCACATACAATTGTTATGTGACCTGTTCCCCCATTGGATCACATTACCTAAATGACTATACTTGTAATCTTATTGGTTGTTCATAGCTTTAACTCACATTGTATCCACATTGTTTTTGCTCTATAAAACTTCCTCTTAAAAAGTGAGGTCGTTGGCTACCCATTCGGGACCACTCCTGGCTCTCAGGAGCTAGCCTCTCAATAAATACTTTTAACTTTTAACCTCCATTGTTCCCAGAATTCATTCTTTGATTTTAGAGAACATGAACTTGGTGTATCAGACATCTAACAGGTTGGAAATTATATTGTTATCATTTAGAGGTCCTATTTCATCTTCTATATCATGCCTGTATCAATGGGAGGTATTTAGAGCAATCAAACTTGTAGGGACAAAAAGAAGG
Source organism: Heterocephalus glaber (assembly GCF_000247695.1). The sequence goes on along the minus strand of NW_004624792.1, from coordinate 8,103,811 downwards.
GTAGTTGCCAGAGGCTATGGGGAGGAGGTAATGATGAGTTGCTATTTAATGAGTATAATGATGAGTTTCTGTTTCATAAGATGAAAAATGTTCTGGAAGTGGATAGTGGTAATGATCGCATAAGACTGTAATATATTTAATGGCACTGAACTGCCACTTAAAATGATCAAAATGAAATATGTTATTTATATTTTACCACAAGATAAAAATAATTTAAAAACAAAAAATCCGATACAATGTGCTTAATTTTTGAATAATGTTTTGTGGTGTGAGAGGGACTTCTGTAGTTTAATTTTAGGGCCAACTAAAATTGCAGGATTCTATAAAATGTTTAACAGAAGAATCTGATCCCAAGAGAGAATTTTAGGGAGGGCTATGTGTGTGTTTGAGAATCATGGTTTCACTAAGATTTACAGAGGCTACTGCTCTCTCAGGGAGGTGACACATGACCCAAGGGTCTTCTGGTTCTGCTCAATGCCCAGCTGAGTGTTCCTCCTCCTGACATCTCAAGATTCCTGGCTTAGCCAGAATGACTTAGTGTCTCAGAAAGTGAGCTAGTGTCTTTCAGAGAAGTAGGGAATCTTGCCATGAAGGAAGGGTGACATTGTGAAGCAATTAGAAAAGGAGCATTATGGATAGGCCAGGAGCAGAGGTATGTTCTGCTTTGTTTTGTTGATGTCTTTAATCAAAGCCTTAAGAGCAATGGTCTGCATTTCAGTGAAAATTAGCAATGCTCTAGAAGTCACTGAAAATCATTGCTTATTTGCACAAAGTCTGGATTCTAGAAGTCCTGCCAGTGGCCAGTAAGCTTAATTTTTCTATTTCTTAATCCACTAAGGCATCTCAGGGCTGCCCAGACACCATCAGTAACTGTGTGCAGATCCCAGTGAGAAGCCTGAGTGGACCAGAGCTGTGTGGGTGCAGGCAGGTCCTAGCCAGGACCCCACCCAGACCCCAGCAGCTTGGGCCCACAGACCCCAGCCAAAAGCCCACCTGGAAAAGAGCTGCACAGGCACACAAGTTACAGCCAGAAGCCCACCCAGATACCATTGGTAAATGTGTGCAGACCCCAGCCACAAGCCTGCTCAGACACTAGTGATTTGGGTGCACAGCCCCCAGCCAAAGGCCCTCCCAGACAACAGCTATGCAGAGGGCAGGCCCCAGCCAGAGGCAAGCACAGATACAATTCCAGGTATGCACAGGGCCCAGCCTGAGCCCTGCTTAGACAACAGGGCAGTGCAGGGAACCAGAAAGCCACCATTCTGAAGCCAGGAATTGGTACAGTGGTGAGCAGCAGAGGAAAGGCCCCTTGGGCTTGCTGAGAATTGAAGACCACTGGGTAAGCAAAAAGTCCCCTCAACAAAGACTCAGCAGGCTGCATCTGTTGAAATGAGAAGACATATAAACAAGTCTCAAGACCAGACTTCCAGATCACCTAAGGCAACTCCAAAGGGCAATGAGATGAAACAATCTGATACTCAACCACCTGGACTCCCTGAGCTGACAACAAAAGAGGACCTGGAAAAAATAAAATCAGAAATAATTTCTCAGATAACAACAGAGATTGTATCTATAGTGCAAGTCATGATTAATAACTCTAGAGCAGACACAGATAAAAAAATAGAGAAGCTGAGGGACATGATGGAATCCCACCACAGGAAACAAATAGAATCCATAAAATAGATGCAAACAGATTTCCAGGAGATTAAAAACTCCATTGAAAGTTTACACTGCAGAATGAGCCAATGTGAAGACAGAATATCAGATATAGAAGACAGGATTACAATTAGTGACCAGAAAAAGAAAAATTTCTTAAAAATAGTAAGGGACCATGAGACATCAATCCAGCAGCTGCTAGATGATGCAAAGAAGAATGACATAAGAATGATTGGAATCAATGAAGAAACAGGAGAGAGTGCAAACAACATAAAAAAGCTGTTCACAGAAGTAATGGCAGAAAACTTCCCAAGCAGGGGAAAAGAACTTGACATACAAATAAGTGAGGCATATAGGACTCCAACTAGCTGTGGTTTAAAAAAAACAAAAAAAACTACATGTAGGCATATAATAGTTAAGATTCCAGAAACCCAACAGAAGAACAAAATTCTACAAACAGTCAGAGAAAAGAAACAAATCACATACAAAGGAAAGCTCATCAGAATCACAGCACACTTCTCAACACAAACCCTCAAGGCAAGAAGAGCCTGGAGTGAAGTATTTCAAGCGCTAAAGGAAAGGAAAACAACCTTCAATGAAGATTGATGTACCCTGCAAAACTATCTTTCAAAATTGATGGAGAAATAAGATTCTTTCAAAATTGATGGAGAAATAAGATACTTTCATGACAAAGAGCACCTTAGGAACTTCATGAATACCAAACCAGCACTCCAAAACATTTTAGACATTATCCTAGGAAAAGACAATGAGAATCACAACCCCAGGAAGCCCAGCAGAATGAATCCAGCAGGCATGACAAGAAATTAAATGGAAAGGGGGAGAATCCAACAAAAAGAAAAGTCATGACAATGATAAGTCAATACGTATCAGTTATAACCATCAATTGTTAATGATCTCAATGGGTCAAGAAGCAAGATCCAACAATATGCTGCATACAAGAAACATATTTCATTCAAAAAGAAATTCATAGACTGAAAGTTAAAGGGTGGAAAACAATACTCCATGTGACAGGAAGCCAAAAAAAAGCAGGAGTAGCTATCCTCTTTCCAGATCAAGTAAATTTCAAACCAACCCTATTTAAGAGAGACAAAGAAGGACATTACATCCTTGTAAAGTGAAAAATCCAAGAAGAAGAGATGACAATCATAAATATATATGAACCAAATACTAGTAGGCCCAACTAAAACAAATACTAACTGACATGAAAAATCAAATAAGCACTAATACTATAGTAGTGGGGGACATCAATCCCCTACTATCACAAATAGATAGATAAAGTAGACAAAAAAAACCCAACAATGAAATACTAGAACTCAATTCACAAAGACATCTCAGTGGTTCTTGTTTTTCCTTTTTCTGACTTCTGGAGATCTGTTGGTATAAAGACTGTTTCCATAAACTGTATTTCTAGAACAATCAGTCTTAGTCCTTCTGATCTAAAATTGCCTGGTAAATGGAAGCTCAGCTGTGAGAAGAGAGAAAGAGGGTGTGTCCATCAGTTCTGTCAACTCCTGCTTTTGCTTCTCCTTGAAAGAAGCAAAAATATCTACCTTGTCCCATTGCATCTTCACAGAATATTGCCTTGGGCTTACTTACCCGTAGGAAATCTCTTTAGTTTTGTTTCTGTTAGCTTGCTTGGTTATTTAGGTTTTAATTCTCTCCTCTGCACATAGAGGCCTTCTGCAGAATTTTCCAGGATGTGAAAACCCAGCAAGAAAGCCACTTATTGAGGATGATGATTGGTGAGGTTTAGGAGTGCTCCTGAGGCTTCTGGGAATATCACTTGCATTCATTCATTCAACACATACTGATTTAGCATCTACATATGTCAAACATTATGTTAACTGCTAGATACCATGATGTGGGTGGGAATAGTGGTGGTGAGACAGCTCCTAGAAAATTCTAAAATAAATTGAGTATATTAAACTGGAATGCATCCTATGAAAGGAAATTCCAGCATCTCCAAGTGCCTCAAACAGGGGGACTTGATCTGGTCTGTAGGAGAGAAGAGAGTTAAGAAAGGCTGACCTGAGGAAGTGCTGTTTGAACTGATGTATAATTTGAATTTAATGTGAGGAATAATCCCAGGCTCCTAGGGCCAAGAAGGTGAGCCGGTCCCAGCACCCGTAAGGAAGCTCCCCGCCTCCATCCCAGGCTCCTAGGGCAGTGAAGCTCAGCCTGTCCCAGCACCTGGAAGGAAGCTCCCCCACTGCCATCCCAGGCTCCTAGGGCCAAGAAGGTGAGCCAGTCCCAGCACCTGGAAGGAAGCTTCCCCACTTCCATCCCAGGTTCCTAGGGCAGTGAAGTTCAGCTGGTCCCAGCACCTGGAAGGAAGCTCCCCCACCACCATCCCAAGCTTCTAGGGCAGAGAAGTTGAGCCAGTCCCAGCACCCAGAAGGAAGCTCCCCCGCTGCCATCCCAAGCTCCTAGGGCAGAGAAG
>NW_004624792.1:8077466-8089928 GCF_000247695.1 Heterocephalus glaber | reverse complement strand
TCTGGAGTTGTTTCTGCATCTTCTAATCTGTTCCACTGGTCCTCAGGTCTGTTTCTTTGCCAGTACCATGCTGTTTTTGTCACAGTAGCTTTGTAGATAAAAGTGAATTTTACTTCATATAAAAAACTCAATAGACCTAACATGAAAAATTATTTACCACAGAGATGATAAAATTTGGTGAAAGCTCTTCTTCTTTTTTTCATTAAGTTTATTGGTATATTTTAGGTATACAATATGGTGACCTTCATCATTGGGAATTTGTACATTTACAAATATATATCTTGGTTCTTATTTTTTCCCCATTCTCCTGCCCTCCCTTCAACCCCACCACCCTTCCCTATTTACAGACTTTGTTTCCGTTTTTTCCTTTTCTCATATTTATTTCTTTCCCTTCTACTGAAAGCTCTTCTAAGAGCTTTAAATATGAATTTTCATGGCTTTTCCACCTTTTAAATAGAGGCCATAAAAGCCAGTAAAAATAAACTTGCTTTTTCTTTTAGAGTCAGAGATGTATTACTGTCTTTGCTTATGAAAGTAATCTCTGAGAGGCTCATGAGAAAGTGGTTTTCATAACTTTCAAGTCTGTGCAACCTTTGCTTCCTGAGCAACCAAGAGTCTTCACTGGGGTACAGTGAAGCGTCTGTTGGACTCCAGTCCCCTCCTGCAGGGGCACTAATGTCACCCCTGCTGAACTGGTGGTCCATTTATTATTCTTCCCAAACTGAAAGAGGTACCATGAATATCTGATGGGGGTATGGGGAGACATACACACAACAGCCTTTCAATCCACATACCTAGGAATTCTTCACTATTCTGAAATTCTTGGGCTAAAAGAGAAAGATCCTGTAGTGCCCACTTTAATTCTTGTATGAGGACAAGACAATGTGAAGTTAAACTGTATCAGTCACTACCCTCTGGGCCATGTCAGTAGCAAATGACAGTTTGGGGTCTTGCCAATTGGCTGTGTGAAAAGGTGCTTCCCTTCAACCTACTTTCAGAGAGTAGAAAGCTTCTGTGATGGATGGCAGAGCTTGGTTACAGTTGTGTGGTCTGACTCAGGAAGGGAACCTGATGAATGAGACAGCTTGTGTGTCCAGGAGGGGACAGATGTTGGAGATGGAGGGAAAGTGGCATGTAACAGTTGGATCTCTCCTGCCTGTGTCTTTAGGAACTCTTCGGGGGTGTGGCTGGACCTTATCCCATGTCATTCTTATAGCTGCCTTATAAACTAATGTTGTTATCCCTACTTGACACATGTGGAAAACAAGGCTAGCAAGTGCAGTGGCTGTCAAGGTAAAGCCATAGTGGCGGGGCTGAATTGTGATATAGGGCTGATTACAAAGTTTCTGCTTTCTCTGCTACATAGTGGAAGAGGTAAATTCACCAGCTTCTTGGCTAGAATGAAATTACAGATAAAACTTATGTCACAATTTAATCTTTTAAAGTTAAAAATCTTATTATTCTTTGAAAAAAACTTGGAAACATTCTTGTATGTCACTTTTACTAAAGGGAATCAAGGAGAGAGAGAGAGATGTTAGCCAAGCATGAGTTTCAGCCTCATAATTGCGAAGCAAGTAGGGAGGAAGAAAGAAAATAAGACTCGGGAAAACCATGAGAAACTATGGTGGAGGGGCTCAAGAGGGGCACATTCAGAGGTCCAGTAGGTGTCTCTATTCTTGTTCAAACCCTGGTCACATGGGCTTTTTGGCCAAGAGCAGCAGCTCCTTACTGGGGCTAAGGCAGTGTCATCCAGGGTTTTCAGTGGATGAGGCTGCCCCGCACCTATGGGCTTGGCCTTACCTGGACTTCACTTGTGCCCATTTCTGGCTGCTACACCCTATCCCACCCAACACTTGCCCCAGTTTCAGGCCCATCTCTTCTCTGGCAAGGCTTTAGTAGTTACAAGGTAGCTGGTTCACAGGCACTGCCCTGGGGTCAGGAAGTCCACACACACCCTTTCCCAGCAGCCTTCCCTGACAGCTGCAGCTGAGCATTGTCCTTTCCTTCCTAGCCCCAACACACTTCACCTCCTCTCACTGGGTGCTCCAGGGCCCAGACATTGGAAGTACACTAAAGGAAAATGATGACTCACCAATAGAGCATGCAGGGCCTTGAAAGCTTTATTCCCTCTCCCAAATCAGGCTGTGCAGCTTGCACCCAGAGCACCATACAGTGTTCCAAAGAAGATAAACTAAGGGAATCATATTCATTTAAGACTGCTAAGAGCAAACATGTCTATAATACACCACATGTCCACCAAAGACAGTGCTTGGCTCATGTCACCCTTTTGCCCAGTATATAAAAAACATTTGTTGAAGCAGAGTAAAGGTGAACATTAGATCTTTTACCTCCTTAACATGTTCCTCTACCCAAAGCATCTCATCAGTTTTCTTGGTTTTATAAACAGTCATGTTTCAGTTTTCTGTGCAATAAAGTACAGCAGTAGTATCATAGACCCAATTCCCAAATCACCTCCAATTACTCTGGAAGAGATTTTGATATGTACATGTGAATGTGGCTATCTCTTCCACTGGAGGAATTCGGTTACAGGAGAGGGAATCCTTCATTTATCAGGGCCTGGGAAATGTGCCTGTTTTGTTCCCAGATGGACCCTTCTCTGCACCATTTTGTTCCAAACAATGTCCCTGGATACATGGCAAAAGGGTCCTCATCGTCCCCTCCTTGTACCCACCCCACTATGCTACCCTGCAGCTCTTCCTTTGGGGGTGTTTCCCTATCTCTTTAATCTGCACTGGTCTTTTGACTTGCTTTGGCCAACAGAAGTGGCTGAAGGAAAGTGTGCCAATTATTGCCTATATCTCAAGAAGCCTGGCAGGGTTATGCCTGCCTTCTCAGGACCCTGACACCACCATAAGAATCAGCTCCACTTGGTGGGTGGAAGGACAAGGAACCGTGAGGAGAAGGCTCAGGCTAGCCTAGCCCACCCCACCAACCAGCCTGCTCTCCACAACTGGGTGAGGGAGTCCAGCCTTGCTGGATCTAAGCCTGAAAAACCACTCAAGCTAATTCAACCCATAGAAATTTAAGCTAAGTAGCCATTGTTTTAAGCCACTGAGTGTTGGAATGGGTTGTTACACAGTAAAAATCCTTTCCCCTGCTCCATGAAGTTTCCACACATTATTAAGTTTTACATTCTCAGGTAGAAAAAGAAATTAATTCCGCCTTCTAGTAGGCAAGTAAATGTGGGTAGAAAACATTACCCTCTATAGGTAGTTTAGCTTTCATCTTTTTTACTAGGTAGCCAGACTGTACTTAGTTTTCTTGTGAGATTAACAGCAGATACATCATCAAAGAGTTTTTTTCTCCCAAGTCTGTTGTCAAGAGAATCACCAAAAAGACAAAATAAAACCAACATGTTGGATTATGAGGCCATAATGAACCCTGTTTTACCAAGCCATGAAAAGTCCTTTATGGTCAAATATAAATTTAATAATCTCTTTATCATGTCCCCCAAATAATTTTTTATTATTGCTTTCATTTCATTCTGTTTACATCTGTCAGCTACCTCTCTATACACAGACCTATATTTGCTATCCACTTCCTATCATTTAGTTGTCTTTGGAATGATACAGCATTAGTAGAGATCTATGGGAACGAATATTACTTTTTCTGAAATTAGATTCTAATGTATTAATGGTAACACCTTTATTTAAGGAGCTCAAGGTATTTTTAACATTCACTGTGGCATCCATTTGATAATCTCTGGGTAGAAAAACTATGATAAATTATCATTATTGATCATTTTATAGAAAGTAAAATGAAAGCAGAGAGGTGAAGTAAGATAATGACAGTCACAGTAAAAATGTGGGTTTTTAGCTCAGCAACCTACTTTCTGAACTATTATTTTGTCTGTTTAATATGTTGTGAATCAAAAGGTATAATTTTCCCCCCATTTTTGTTATATCTCACTCTGGATGGATGTTAACTAAAAGGGAAGAAAAGATGGTAAATTCCCACCAACAGATCATTCTGGCACTACAGTTACTTCCTGTAGTTCTTTACTCCTGCAGAGTGAAGATCCCATAAATTATAGAGCTGTCCACTGCTTCTGCATAAAAAGTCACAATCAACTGCTACCACCCAGCAGTTACAGGAGAACTGAAACCAGGAGAGAGACTCAACAATGCATAGCCTTTCTCTTTAGGTGGACATTTATGGCCATTAAAGTCTGCACAGTGACCACCATTAACACTCTTACCATCTACCAGATGTGCAAAATTACTTTTAATTACTTAGGTGTTTTATCGTTTCTCCAGTATCAAGGAAAACCAGTGCTCATTGGCCACAGCAGGTAAATCCACCCAGGTGACTTCATTCCAGACTGACTTACATTCTGTTTCCAATCCCAAGAGAAAAGCACCTGTAGGATAATAAGCTCTTTTATATTCACAACATGAGGATTTGGTTTGTAATTTAAATACACTGGAAAAATTAGGGATATTTTCTTCAAGGCTAAGATATAGATGCACAATTATTTAGGAAGAAAGGAGGCCCTAGTGCTTAAACGTATTTATGGCATTCATCTCTAGAAGGAGAAAATATAAATTAATGTCAACTTTATTCCTTCTTGAACTTTGCTGGCACCTTCTTTTCACTTTGTGGCAGACAGAACCAGTGTTCTACTATTTTTCTTCATCTTCTCCACAGAGACAACAAGATTAAGAATGCCAACTGTAGCAAGTTTTAGAGATGAAGATGCCATTTTTTTTTTTTTTTTGGATAGCTAGCTGCCAAATATCTGTGGTCTCTGATAGTGTGCATAAATGAACAAGGGCATGCATTGAATCTAGTTCTGGTCCAGGAGCTATACAAACTTTAAAACATTCATGGGGAAAAACAAGATTTCATTTTCTTCCTTTTAGCAAAAAGAGGACACGTAATATTTGTCAGAAAATAAAAGTCCCTTTACACGTACCCTGCCCCTCATTCCAGGCTTTACAGCTCTAGCCTTTCCCTGAAAGTTCTTAGATGCACACTTGGAAAGCCATCAACAGAGTACTGTGAGAAGATATATGTATATATATGTATATATCACCTTGAAGAAGACTTTTGAAAAACTCCTTAAATAGGAAAAAAAAAAAAGGTGCAGGAAAAAAGTATCAAGAAATATGTTATGAAAGAAAGTGAAATATAAACATAGGGAGGAAAATACAGACTTCAACAGGACAGTCATAAACCAAAGATGCCAAAAAGAGACAGTTACTGATGAAGTGATCATGAGCGAGGGTAGGGGTAGAGAGCCATAAACAGCAGTAAAAGGTGGACAACCCAGATGGCAGCGAGCAGTATGTACCTGTGTGAGGGGTTAAGAGGCAGTGCTAACAGTAAGTAGTCACAATGCATCTTGACTTTTTGAAAAGTCTGGTTCTCTGAAGGCGGGTGAAGAACGTCAGGTAACTTTGCACACCTGTATGATCTCGGCCAAGGTCAGGAGGATCCGGTGCTCCGCGGTGCCCGATTACGAGGCCCGGCACAGGGGCCGCTCAGGCCGCGCCCTGCTCCTGCACCGGCCGCGAGGCCTTGTCCGGCTCCCGCAGCGCCTCGGCGGCCGCGCACGTGTCCGGGAAGCGTGGCGCGTTGCCCGCGAAGGAGTCGCAGCGCGCCAGAGTCTCCTCCTGCACCGGGTGGCCCACCGGCTCCGCGCCCGCGCCCCCCGGCCCCGCCGCGCCCTCCTGCGACGTCTGGCTGACGTAGACCACGATGATGTCGCCCTTGAAGTTCATCACTTGTCCGCTGGAAATGAACGTGGAGTTACTGTTTCCTGTCACATTTCCTAGGGGGAGAGGGAGAGAACAGGGTGAGGTTGAGTCAGCTCCTCCCGGAGGCACCTCGGTCTTGTGACAGGAAATTTTCCCATGGATCAAGGGAGGAGGGCGCGCATCCAGCAGCCCGCTCTCCTCAAGAGTGCAACCAACCGGGCTCCCCCTGGAGGATGCTCCCTATGGGAAGCGCAAGGTGACCTTACCTGGCCTAAGGGACAGAGGATAGAGGACGAAGGAAGAGGTGAAGAGGGAAGGAACATGAGGCAAGCCTGTAGGCCATACTGATGTGTCACCATTTGTCAAGGGGACTTTAGGATACTGACAGAACAACCCACCTGGACCGTGGTATCACTGTCAAGATTCAGATGTTACAAGTATGTGTTTGTGTGTGTGCGTGAATGTGTGTGTGAGAGACAGAGAGAGAGAGAGTTGTCACATGGAGCCAGACAGCTAGTGCCCCAACTATATCACCAAGGAGATATCTGTCCACCCTCTTTTCCGACTGGACTTGAGCCTGAGGTCTGTCATTCCTCTCAGCTTTCAGGGAGATCCCTAAGGGCTCATCCCTGGAGAATCACGGGGCTGAGTGGGCTCAGCTTTTAGCAGAGGCTAATACATTTCCTTAACATTAAAACATTTTTACTCCTAGGGAGAAAAGTGCTAAAAAGGAAAAAATAATCCTACACATCACTTTTTCCTTCTGAGCCTTGAAAGGTGTTCAGTCGAAGGGTTCTATCTTCATTTCTTTGCAGGTGACTGGAAGTAGCCAGTGTTTAGCAGTCCCTTTGAAAAATAAAAAGTCTAACAAATGTTAGGAAACGTCACCTTTAATAATTCTTCTATTTTAAAGTCTGGTGCTCCACAAACTTCCCAGGTGAAAATAAGTACCTTCAAACCAAGCAGACTTGGAAACTCCCTGAGGCTCAGCATCACAAACAGAATCTTTTAGTCTAACTCGAGGACATGAATATCAAAATGGTTCCTCCATATTCACCTTCATTATCTGTTCTCTATTGTTACCTGGCTTAATAATGTATAGAAATAAAATGAAGTTTCTGTCACTACTCCACAAAAAAACATTTCTCCCAAATTTGGAAGGCACATTTTAGACCATTTGAATAACATCCACACCAACGGTCATACCAGAATTTTCTCTAGAGAGCCTTCTTCCAGTCTGGGTGCCTTCAGGGAAGCCAAGGCAGAGGCACAGTGAAAAGTCTTGTCCTGACTTGGTTGTCACTAGTACTAAGAATTTGTCCATTTATAAAATGAGCATCAATTATCAAGTCATGCTAGCTTGGCATGTGCAGCCACACAGCACAAGCACATTATTCATATTTGTTAAATAAACAAATAAATGAATGTGTGAAGATCCTTCAGGATGGCACAAGGTCAAACAAGATGCTGAATTTGAAAATGCTTGGGAAATAACAAAGAATTAGCCACAGGTACAATGATAGCATTACTACTCCCAGAAAATAATATTAGCACTCATGGAGCTCCAAGGACACAAAGGTTCATGAAACAGACTGAACAGTAACATTATATTTCCATCCTTATCTTGTTGGAAGATTTCAATATGCCAAAGCCTGAAAGGGCATTTTCCTGTAGAAATCAAACTTTCTTTTTTCTGTTCTGAAATCAATCATTATGATTGCCTCTCATCAGAACATTCATCTACATATATCTACACTGAGTCCCACAGTCTCATTTCTTGTCATACTAGTCAGTGTGCTCTGAATGCTGAGCTAGATTAGATCAGAGCTCAGAATGAATTGGTAATATCCTTCTCCTTTAATATAGCTCATTCCTGAATTATTCTTGCTAAAAGCAATAATTTCTTAGAATAATTCTATCTTTTCTTCTCTCTCTCTCTCTCTCTCTTCTTTTCTTTCTTTCAATAGGGATTTACCCAGGCTGGCCTTGAACTTGTGATCCTCCTGCCCCCGGCTTTTGAGTAGCCAGGATTGCAAGTATGTGCTACCATGCCCAGTTTGTTCTACATTTCAGAACAGCAGGGTGTCCAGGGGTATGCAAGCTGATCAGAGAGGGCAGGCCAGGCAAACCGCATGAGCAGGTGTATACTGGTAAAGGAGGCTTTGGGGTTTCCTTTTCACATGGTTGTCGTGGTTTCTGGGGTTGACATGTGCCCCATGAAGGGTAAGTTTTTCCAGTGAAAGTTGAGGACCTCCAATAGGTTCTCCTGTTAGGGTGGCCCCCTCCCTTGTTGCTGGCTGATAAGAGGGAAGGCTGATTTGGATGAGGCTTACCCCTGACAGCCTAAAAAAGGCCTGAGCCCTAAGAGAATAAAAGCTAAGTTGGGGCCTGGGAGAAAGTATTTGCAAAGGTCGTATCTGATAAAGAATTTTTACCAAAATATTCAATGAATTCTTAAAATTGAACAATAAAGCAAACAACTCAATTTAAAAATGGGCTAAAAACTATAACAGACGCCTCACCAAAAGAGATTCAGATGACAAATAGGCATATGGAAAGCTGTTCCACATCATATGTCACGAGGGAAAGGAAAATGTAAACAATCATTAGATATCACTACACAGCTATTAGAGTGGCTCAAATCAAGAACACCAAATGCTGGTGAGATTGTGGATCATCAGGAGCTCTCAGTTAATGCTGATAGGAATGCAAATGGTGCAGCCACTTTGGAAGATAGTTTGGCAGCTTCTTACAAAACTAAATAGAGGTTTACCATACACACCAGAAATTAAACTCCTTATTTACCCAATATTTATCCAAAGGAGTTAAAAACATATGTCCACATAGAAATCTACACACAGATGTCTAAGCAGCCTTACTCATAGTTGCCAAAACTTAGAAGCAGCCATGAGTCTTTCATTAGGTGAACAAATACGAAGTGTGATCAAAATATATAGTGACTGTTTAAATTTTTAAAATTTACTATACTAAAAGACATATTGACATTAATATCACTCAAAATATTCCCCTTTGCTTCTAACACACTTATCCCATCACTCTTGGCATTTTCAGAAGGGGTTCTGGAAGTCCTCTTTCCTGTCTTTACAAGATGTCATCAAAAATAACCTGAATGCTGCTGCTAAGTGCCACCTAATGAGAAGGCAGGCTTGTAAAAACATTATGATGTGTCCCAATCCATCTTATTCACCAGATCCGGCATTGTGTGACTTCTGGCTCTTCCTCAAAGTCAAAATGACTATGAAAGGTAAATGTTTTGAATCAGTTCAGAATATTGAGGCAGCAATATTGTCTCTATGCAAATAGAGACACTCATGAAACGGTATGTGCGCAAAGTGAGGGGGGAGAATTTTGAGGATTAATGTCAAAGTGTTCTTTTTCTATAACACATTAAAAACATTTAAACAATATATTTTTTCAATCACACTTTGTACACCGGTACATCAAGACAATGGAATAGTACTTAGTGATAAAAAGAAATGAGCTATCAAGTTATGAAAAAACACAGCAGAAATCTAAATGCATATTACTAAGTAAACGAAACCAATCTGAATAGGCTACATACCATATGATTCCAAATATATGGCATTTTTGACAAAGCAAAAGAGTAAAAAGATCAGTGGTTGTTAGAGGTTGGGACGGGGGTGGAAGGATAAACAGGCAGAGTACAGATTTTGGGAATTTTTTTTTGGTGGGGGCTACTGGGGATCGAACTCAGGATGTTGTGCTTGCAAGGCAGACGCTGGAACCACTGAGCTAAATCCCCGGCCCGACAGAAGATTTTTAAGCCAGTGAAAGTACTTTCTATGATACGACAATGGTGGACACATATCCTTATACATTTGTCAGAACTCACAGAATACACAACACCATGAGTGAACTTAATGTTGACTAGACTTAGGGTGAATTAGTTGTGTCAGTATATAACAAACATCCTTCCTCTTCTCATGGATGCTGATAACAAAGGGAGCAGGTCCCATATGTATGGGTAGAGAGGGTACAAGGGGAATCTCTGTAAAGCCCTCTCAACTTGCTGTGAACCTAAAACTGCTCTTTTAAAAAAGTCTGTATTTTAAAAAGGAGCAAGGCATTTCTATCTCCCATTAGTCCACCAAGCCTCCAGGAATACCTACAAAGCAAGGGCCTCTTACTCCCTCTCCACTACTCTCCTCAGGCTGCCTTTTGGACAGCTTTCTCCTTCAAGGCTGCCCTGGAGCATTTATTTTAAGTTTACTTGCAAAAAAAGATAGGGTTGGAGGCTTGTGGGAGAAAGGGCTTTCCTCACTAAAAAAAAAATTAGTGATGTGAAAATAGAAACTTTCAGAGACACCTGGCAAAAGGAGTCCATTAAGAGGCCACGTAACCATCACTTACTGCACTTCCTAGTGTCCCTTCCTGAAGAAACTTCTGGGCCTGGCCTGGCCACTGCCCTAGAGCAGCCAATTATCCCAGCTTCTGTTTGCCCTTATTCTGTAGAGCACTGAGGGTTCCCCAAGGCAAGCAATTGAATTAAATCACTGTCACTGCATTAACTTAAGAGGAGGTGGTATGGTGGGTTAATGTACAAGCTTCACTGTCAGACGGTGAATCACAGCTTTGTTGCTTATTATCTGTGTGATCTTGGATGAGGAGCTTGACCCAGAAGATTTCTTTGAATAATTAAAAAGACAATTCATACACAGTACTTAGCCAGTGCCTGGTAGCTAATATCTAAAATATCACTGATAAAGCTGCAACTTTCAGGATAGCAACACAATCTTACAGGTCTCTGAATGCAATATAACTGGTAGAATGCTATTTGAAAACTACTCAAAGGTATGACCTAAAAATCAGAGTGAGTTGGGTATTTTTATAAAATTAGAAATTTTAAAGAGTTTCTAACATTTAAAATGGATTAGTTGATTTAACATTAATATTTAGTATGACTTAATGAGAAAATTGTTCAGATAACTTGAGAGTGTTAAAAATAGCCTCAAAAATCAACAGAAACAATGAACAAATGATGTGTCCCTTACAATCAGAAAGCTGTTTATATTTTGTTAAACCCATGCTTTATATAGCAGGCTCTCTGGAATCTGTTTTTCTCAGGCAGAAATAATAAACCTAGTTTTAAGAGCACAATCCCTGACCAAATTTACATTTTTAAGGCAAGATAATGCACACTTTTCTTCTCAAAAACCCATTATATTGTTTAAAATGGATGGTATATGAATATTAAATCACAAGAACTACGCCAAGTAATACCACCAAATTGTCATGTAGATTTTCTTCCAAGGAACAGAACTAAAAATATACACAAATACACTCAAACTACCCAGCCTTCATTGAGTTCTTTTGGAATTTTTTTAAAATGTATTTTATATTTAACCCATATGCTTCTCATGTGACTTTCCTTCTTATGGAAATGTAAGCTCTGTTTCAGGCATTTGGAAGAAATTGGGTTTATGAAGATAACGGAAAAGGAGTATTTAATAGTTCCATTCTGAATCATGCTTGAAAATTGTAGTCTTAGGACCAAACCCTCCCCATATGAGTCCTATTGGTAAAGAAAGAGGAAAGCAGGACTAAATTAAACAAAGTATACAGTGAACACATTTTTATATATTTTGAAATAATGCATTGATTTTTAGTACCAATGAATGCTGAATATTATTATAAAATAATAATTTTTACTTTAAGAGTCAGGGCCAAAGAACCAATTAGTGTCTACGTTACAATACTGAGCTAAAAGCTGAAATTCAAGTTGGTGGATGGCAATCATTCTAACAAGAGAGTGAAGAAAGTCAGGAATAGAGGACTGTCCATTCCTGAGGGGACAGATGGGAAAAGGAAGAAAACACAGGTAGCAAAGCCTTTTCTTGTCTTTTGAGAATGGAAATGGACGGTCAAGAACAGTCATTCCAAAAGCTAGTGGACCCAGGGATGGGGACTGAGGATGAGGGATAAATGGGGAGTCAGACAGGTGTATTCATCTTCAATACCCCTGGCTTTAGACAGTCTGTGCCACTTGGATAGGCCAGCTCATCTTTGCTCTGTGGTCTCTGCCACCTCTCCCCAGGACAGCTGAATGTGTCTAGGACAACAAATGCCTCTCCTTCCGTCCTATGCTTCTCTCTAGCTCCAAAGAGGAAATCAGTAGAAGGCTGAAAACACACCGGAGAACAAAAATGAGAATGGTGGTTCCTTGTTCATCTACTTATTCTGACTGGTTGAATGAATGAGACTATAAACATTTATTCACTGAATATACCATAGCTAAACCACCTTCAAAGATACCAGAAAGATGAAGAATGTCAAAGTTATGAAAATTCCTACTGAATGGATGTGGCTGCTTAATCTGGATTGTTGATAGAGGAATGATGACAATATCTCAGTTCCACAAGAAACAGCCCAGGGCTCCTTATGAACAACACTAAGAAGAAGACTAGGAAAGGAGCAGTCTTTGGAAGGAATTCATTTCTGAAATTATTGGTTCTTTTTTCACTCTCCTTTCTCTAATATTACTCTGTACTTGTTTTCCAGTTTGTCCAAGTCTCTCTGGCTGAGTAGACCTTCAATAAAGGCTTCATAGAGATGACAATCAAAAATATCTATGCACCAAACACTAGTGCACCCAACTTTGTAAAACAAATACTAACGGACATGAAAAATCATATATGCACTAATACAATTGTAGTGGGAGACCTCAACACCCCACTGTCACAAATAGATAGATCAACTAGAC
>NW_004624792.1:8029363-8073754 GCF_000247695.1 Heterocephalus glaber | reverse complement strand
ATGTAAAGGTACAATTCCCAATGAGAAATGTAAGTGTGTTGTATACCTAAAATGTACCAATAAAAGAATTTAACAAATAAAATTAATAAAAAATAAAGGCTTCATAGTAATGCAAATATGTAGCTGGGGCTGGGGTTCATCAAGAATTGTTGGGGGCAGAAACAAAACAAAACAAAACAAATTGTTGGGGGCCTATAAATAAACAACTCTCTTCAGCTCAGAAGTGGCTGAACCAAATGAACGACTTTAGGAGCCAAAGCCAAGTCATTGGCCAATGACAGATACATTAATTATAATAGCCCTTATTTCTTCCATATGAAGTAACAATTCTCCAGTGGCACAGTAGAAATTCTCCTAACTCTGCCTGAGAATGTTTGTAACCAAGGTACCCAGCCATCAGGATTAGACATCATTTAAGACATAAATGGTTGCTTAAGACATAACCAAAAGTATGTTTTGCCCCCTCTCTTTGTCTTCACTAATAATTTTCACTGTTCTTTAAGTGTTGTAACATCACTAACA
Source organism: Heterocephalus glaber (assembly GCF_000247695.1). Next base: position 8,073,232 of record NW_004624792.1, on the reverse strand, counting down.
TAGCCTTAACAACCTTGGATATTGTCTTTTAATTGTCCAAACTTATGAAGCTGTTTGAAGAACATCCACTTAAAAAAAATCCTGCCTCTATGGAGATACCTTTTCCTGCAGAAGTCTCTAGTCATTGTCATTTCAGAAACCACTTGATTTGGTTGCATGTTTAATCAAAATAATACTTCTAAAATCCAAAAATCCAATAAAAGAGGCCACTATCCACAAGTCCTGAGAACACAGTGCCTTTTAGAAGACCTAGAGAGATCAGGCCCCTCTCTTATTTCTTGGGGGTTTTTTGTGGGTTTTTTGGTACTGGGGATTGAACTCAGGACCTTGTGTTTGGCAGGCAGGCACTGTGCTGCTAAGCTAAATCCCCAGCCCTCCTCTTATTTCTTGCCCAAGGTACCTCCTTTTTCATACATTTTATAAAACATAAATTATGATATTTTTTAAAAAGAATGAAAATGTGCTATTTGATCAGAAACCATAAGGCCTGTTCATGTAGAAATAATTGTGGGGAGAATTGCACAGCCTCAAAAATCAATCTGGCTGCTGCTTTTCCTCAGGCGAAAATTAATTTCGCCCGCTAGCTGGCAACTGAGCACGGGCAGACTATATGGATGTTTTGCATGGCTGAGCACCAGACAAGGACAGAAAAAGCAGTGTAAACTTTTTGCAAATTAACACCACTCAGTTGACGACACACTTTTTATTCCTTTCCTCTATGCCTAGATGTTTAGTGCTGGAGAAATAATGAAAACCAGAAGAGGCTTCTATTTTAACTCTTTGACAGGAGAGCAAAGATTTGACTTTTGGGTTCAGGACAATAAATACACACACACACACACACACACACACACACACACGGGGTGGGGAAATATGAATATGAATCTCCTTGTATTTTGCCAACTGTGCTCTTCCGAGAATCACTTAGGACTTCCTCACAGTGACCAGTGACATCTTCCTGGCGTCAAGACCTGGCCGCTGCCATAGGCTGAGCTGCAGCCCAGAGATCTTGTGTTCTGTGTGCCTCCCAAACCAAGGGGAACAAAACAAGCTGCTAGAATGGAGGTAGAAAAATGCAAACAAAGAACAGGGCCTAATTTCTAGTCATAGAAATCTCTTAAAACCTTAAAAATAAATTTTGAGGTCTTCTGAAGGAAAACTACACCAAAATATAAAAAAATGTGTCTTCTCCTTTCCGTTTGACTGGTAATCATATGACAGAATTTATACATCAGTAGATTTGTGTAGTAGTTTCAGCAAACCACAAGGCCTGGCAAATATTAAAGCAACATTGTTTTACCAAACAAGCCGGGAGCCCACATTACCTTGAAGCAAAACAGTTTGTGTTAAAGAATAATTTAAAGATGTCTGGCTGCTAGTGCCACTTGCAGTCCAAATCAAGAGACAGGAAAGAAAAAGCATCTCTAGAGACAGGTAGTCCATGGATGGGCTTTCTTTTTTCTTTCTTTTTTTTTTTTTTTTGAGTTGGAGGATTCTAGGAATCCTAGAATTCTATGAATTCTGGAGAGAATGTCTTATAGCTTTCAGAAGATTCTCAGTGAAATCCCTGACCCTTCATGGGGCTAATAATTCCCAGAGCCAGAGGAAGCCCTCACTATCAGCAGCAAAGTAAGTACATAATGAAGCAGATGGTGTTTTATCCTCGGGAAAAAGTCACAATATCACTGGTGAGTTTTTCATGCTCAAGCAGTGTTGCAGCAATAAATCTCTATAATAATGTTAGATTGTAAATTATCCTCTGGGCTCTATAAACATGTTATACATACTGGTTATAAAAGGGGCTTCTCCTATAAAGCATTTAAAGACATTTTTACCGCACCATTAATTTGGTATAGAATCAAGATGCTACTCAAATATTAACTAATTAACAATTAACTATATATTTTTGTCTTCCTGAAATTTATAAGAGCTTTCTTAGGAGAGATTTAAGAAGCTTAAGTTTTATTTATTTATTTATTTATTTATTTTTTGGTGGTACTGGGGATCGAACTCAGGACCTTATGCTTGTGAGGCAGGCGGTGGAACCACTGAGCCAAACCCCCGGCCCATTAAGTTAGTTCTAAAACAAAGACCAAACACCAGAAATCTATGGTAACACCTTGATTCAGCCAGTCCTGAGGTCAGTGTTGACTCTGGCAGGTGTTAGTGTGGAAGTCTGAGGTCTAACCTAACCATGAGAAGCCTGAATGCAAAAGGATATGGGATGTCTGTAAGTGCAGTAAGAGCCCTGGTAGTAGAAAATGAAGTCACAGAAGTGAACACAACCCACCACCTGACATACGGACTGAACCTAAACACCTCCAGTAAAGACACTTATTAAGAGAAAAGAGTCACGTTGAATTTTCCCATGTTATTTTCCTTTTCCCTAAGTGGTCTGTGATACCTGCCCCAAGCCCTGTATCAAGAATAGGCTCTTTTGCCCAAAGGTGGGAAACAAGGAAATTAACTTACCAGATACAGGTGTCTGATCACTGGGGGAGCTCCCAGATCCAGTGCCTCTTTTTGAGGAGCCTGGAAGCCTCACATCATCCCCATCCTGGGGTGTGTCACCCCACTCTGCCCTGCCGGCTATGTCCTCAGTGGGGAGGCCCATGCCATAGGCACACTGGGGCAAGTGTCCACATTGCAAGGAACTCACGAGGGGTTGACGGTCCTCCCCAGGAGGGTTCCCACAGCCTATGCAGTTGTCTGCCAAGCTGGCACCAGCTGCCCAGTATGGGCAACTGCCATCTTCCACCTCTTTTTGTGAGTATTTTTCAGGGGACTCAAGAATCCAGTCAGTCCTACATGGGGGTTTCGTGAAGTTGCAGCTTTCTGAATCCACCATGCTCTCAGTTCCTGTGAAGCACTGGCTTAGACTGTCATTCTCTCCCACCTCCAGGGGTTCAGAGAAAGGCGGTGTAGATTTGCTTCCAGGCTGGGTCTGGAACAGTGAACATTCTGAAGACTGCAAGGGCCTGTCCATGTACTCATCTTCCATGGGAATCTGCCTGAAAGAGTCCCCCTCAATCTCAACCAAAGAGAATGTTCCGGCTTCTTCACCCTGTGCACAGGGCCCAGCTCCTGCACATGCACCTCCAAAGACACCGGCACCGTCTGGACAGCACGTATCTTGTGGAATCATCTTCTCCTCCAGATTCAGCAGTAAGACACCTTCACACACTTTGAGCTGAGGAGAGGCTGCCAAGTGAACACCATTACAGCTGTCACCTGAGGACTCCTGCAGATATAAATTCAGAAGGCAGAGGCATCAATACCCAGAGCTATTAGAACATGTTCAGCTAACCACTGCTAAAAACAGTGTTTGGACTAATTATTTCCAACAAGTACAGATGGCACACATTCACCACAGCACTTTATTTGTTCTATTTAAAATTACAGAATGAAAGAGAACCCTAAAATGGAATACAACCAGAAATTAATCAGTCTTACTGTATTTCAAAAGAATAGCATATTCATTCCTATGCAAGGAAAGAACTAACCTAAGTAACATCTGAGCACAATATTTTGATCATATGCTATCAATCTAAATAGATAACAGTATTATCATAAAACCAAACTGTAACTAAATACTAAATTTTAGTTAGTAGCTCTGTGTTTTCTGTGGTAAGGTTTAATAATTCTGAAACTACTTTCTGTGTATTCTATAACTGAGCAAATGAGTAAACACATTGAGAATAAGAGGAGCCAGATGTCATATTGGTAGAAAACGGAAGCTTCAAATACAAAAAAGGGAAAGATGGGAATGAATTCTTTAGTGTTTGGAATGGAATTAGAGAATGCAGTATGATCTTAAAGCTGATATATTTTTATATCTAAGAAAATAGATTTAAAAGACAAAATAGAATTGATGGAATTTTAGTATCAAATGTGTATTAGAAAATAGTATTATACTACTGTAAATTGTTAAATTTCTTGATTTTTGACAAATGTACTACGGTTATATATAAGAATGTCCTTATTCTTAAGAAATGGACACTGAGGTATTTAAAAATATAGGAACACACCATCTCCATTCACTTTAAAATTATTCCAAAAAATATGCATCTTCATATACTAAGAGAAAGAAAGCAAAGAATAAAGCAACATAATAAAATATAAACAACGGGTGAATCTGGGTACAGGGCATATGGCAGTTTGTTATCACAGTCTCACTATTTTTTTCTGTAATTTTGAAAGTATGTCAAAATAAAAAGTTACCAAAATAACTGTAAGATCAAAGGAGAGTTGTAGCTTATTCCTCCTAGCACTCTGTACTAGGCAATCAAGACTGGTACTAGAAAAATAACATACAGAGAGACAACAGAAGTGGAATGAGGGCTGGGGGAAGCTCAGTGGTAGAGTGCTTGCCTAGGATGTGTAAAGGTCTGGGTTACAAACATGGAATGGAACAAAAAGAAAAACAGGCATTTACAGTGAGCTCTAACTTGGGTCCTGGGCAACTCAGCAAGAAACAGTCCTTGGATTTGAGGTTTGACACCATATATGGAGGTGCCCCTTAAGCAATGGGACTCAAGAGTTGACTAATTACAGTCACATGAGGCTAATTTTTGAAAGTACTTAAAGCACTAAAAACTTTTAACTTTACCTTATTTCCACTTAGGCGACTGCAAGCATCATTGACCCAGTGCCACAAATTTGCTAGAAAAACAAAGGAAGGATAAGGGCTTCACATTATACTTTCCGATTTCTTTTTCAAAATAAATTTTTTGTATATTTCCTACTTCTTTTTTTTTTACATATTTTTGTATATTTAAGTTATACAACATGATGTTACAGGATAAATATCGGTAGAAAGATGGTTACTGTAGTAAAGCAAATTAACTTATCCATTATGTCACATAGTTACCCATTGTGTGTGTGTGTGCATGCGTGTGTGTGAAGAGCTAAATTCAACTCATTTAGCAGAAAAACGTGAATACAATACAATTCTCCAGACTTGTTTATTCTGTATACATGTGACTTAGCATTCTTTGACCTACATTTCCACATTTCCTTTCCCCTTACCCCTGTAACCACTGTTTTACTCTCTGCTTATGTATATTTGACTTTCTTCTTTTTTTAAATGATGCCACATGGGGAACAACTTATTTTTCTGTGTCAGGCTCAGAATTATTGAGCCTTCTGTTAGTTAAATACTATCTTAAACATACTCCAACGCCAATGTTTCAGTGAGTGAGCCTGGAAGTAAATGCATTTAAAAACAAATCAACTGGGGCTGAGGGTGTAGGTCATTGTAGAGTGCTTGGCTGGCCTGAATAAGGCCCTAGGTTCATAACTAGTATAAATAAATAAGTAAACAAACAAACAAACAAACTAATTTAAAGACTATGAAAAGACAGACAATAGGGAGACAAAGAGACATAGAAAGGAGAGAGAGTTACTGTAATCCAGCCTGGCCAATGTATCTAAAAGTGTACCTCGATTTAGTATAATTGTCTTATGTATTATACGGTTTTTTGCCCTATTATTCTGGCTGTTAATCTGTGTTAACTTGAGAAGGATTTATAAAATAAATAAATGAATCTGATGCTGGCAAAAAAAAAAGAAAAAAATTTAAATGGGGGTGAAGGAGAAGGGGGAAATAATTATATTCATGTTATATACATGTTATACATGTGTTATATACATGTACCTACTTCCCACAATGAATGTAATCATTATGTACTGCAAACGAGTACTAACACAAACCAAAATTTTAAAAAAATTATTTTGAAAACTGTGTAAAGACAATGAAATCATCTAACTCTTACCAAAAACAGAACTTTCTGTTCTAGATAATGAAAAACATGGCCCACTAATGTTCCATAAAATACCTGTGTTATATCTGGGGCTCTAAGAGTACTTTTAGACTACAGACAATTGCAACATCCTTGCATTCACATTCCCTTGGCAATTTTCCCTGAATATGAGAGATCAAGCTAAGTATGTTAGGGGACAAAGAAAATGTGTCTAGGAGACTGATTTTCCTTCAAACTAGCTATTGTGGTTGAGATCTAAAATATCCTCAAAGTCTCATGTGTTTGCAGGCAGAGCGTTTTGCAAGGTGATTGTATCACGGGGGCAACATACCCAGAAGTGGCTTAATCCACTGATAAGTTCACAGATGAATGTGCTGTTAAGAGGTGGGGCCTGGTTAGAAAAAATGGATGATTGGGAATGTGACCTGGAAGAATGTATTCTTGTCCCCTGCTCCTCCCTTCTCTCTCTCTCCCTGTCTACTGGCTGCAGAGAGATGAGCAGTTTTCCTTCACTATGCCCTTCCACCATGATAGTTGTCTCTTGAACTCAGCCAACCAAATATGGACTGAATCCCCCGAATCATGAACCAAAACCTTCTTCTCCTTTAAGTTGTGGGTATCGAGTATTTTGTCCCAGAGATGGTAAAGTGATTAAACACTAATTCAAGTACATGTAAAATAAAAGTGAGGTACATCATGGCTTGGTGGTACATGCCTGTAATCCCAGCATACTGGGAAGCTGAAGTAGGAGGATCTCAAGTTCAAGATCAGCCTGGGAAACTTTGCAACTTAATGAGACCCTATCTCGAACAAAAAATAAAAAGGGGTTTGGGAAGTAGCTCAGTACAAACTTCCTGGGTTCCCCTCAGTACTGCTAAGAAAAAAAAATGTGAAGTACAAGGTGTAGAGCTAAGGGTCAGACCCACTGAGTTCCAACAGCAAATCTTTTCCACCATACCTTCTTGCTTCTAAGAAGAGTATGTTCTGAGGTATATACTGAGGACAGCTCCATAACTTTAATAAAATAGAAGTGATAAAATCTAAAAAGTCAAATCTCTGAATTTTAAAAAAGCTATGAATTTGTATAATGCAAAGATAAAAATTTTTTTGGTACCGGGGATTGAACTCAGGACCTTGCACTTGCCAGGCTGGTGTGGCTTGCAAAGATAAAAATTTAACCCACCTCTAATGAATATTCAATGTTGTATTCACTATTAAGACTAAAGTTAGGATTGTCAGTTCTTCACTGGAACATAATCACAGTTCATAATAATAGCTAACAATCTCTCATGCACTAAGCCCTTAAATGTGCCAGGCACAGTCCTCATTGGTTGATACATATAATATCATTTCGGCTACAGCCTTTATTATGTGACTTTGCACAGTTTAACCTCTCTGAGTCTCAGTTTCCTCACCAGAAAATGGGGGAAATAACAGTACCTCGTGGTACTTTTGTGAAAATTTATTTAGAATATATAAATATAAATAGCCATGCTTTTTACATACTAACTACCCAAATATGTTGGTCATTGCTGTTATCAACATAATCCTCCTACTCATCATCATCATCATTTTCTTGCTTCCCTATAATTTTTAAATTTATCAAAATAAAATTACCCCAAATCAAAAGACAGTTGCAGTTCTTTCTTTATAGGAATCAGTACTGGATGAGTACAAATGGTACTAAAAATAATAGTTGTACCTAGAGGTGATAACCATTCATCATCCCTCCATGGACAATTACAGCAGCCTTACTAGCTGGTGTACCTGCAACTCTTCCTGCATTCCCCTAATTTGTTTTCTATATTATAACCAGAGGTTATAGTAGGCCTTAAAAGACCTACAGGGTGGTGTCATCTGGCTTATCTTGCTATGGTTCTGGTATTTTGCACTCCAGCTACACGAGCCTCTTTCAATCCCCCAACTTTCTATGTTCCCCAGTGTGCAGTTCTCTCAGTTCAGGATACTGTGATTCACCTTAGTTCCCCAGGGGCTGATTAGAAAGTTCTAGCCTGTCTTCCAAAGCTTAGGTCACCTGTTTCCTCCTCTGGGAGGTCCCAGCTGACCCAAGGCCGGGCAGACCCTTTGGCATCTTCTACTTGGCACTGGGCACTTACCTTTCCATCCTCAACTTTACTTTGGAAATCTGACACTTCCCTTGCCCACTAAGATGCCTCCTCTAGGAAGGTCCTGGCTGTGTCTGTATTGAAGCTCTATTGCCAGTCCTGTCCCAGGTGATCAATAAACATGTGGAATGAATGGATGAAAAGAAAGCCAGCAGTCATAATTCCCAATCAAGTAATTGATTGGCTTACTGTTTTTCTTGGTAAGATAAGGCAGTAAAATATCATTAAAGAGAAACAACTAAAGAACAAAACATCAGAAGTCTGTCTCACATTAACATGACTGGTTAAGTGATCCTCATCATATGAATATATATTTTCTAAATTCTGGGTTGTGATGTTGTTAGACAAGTGAAAGGCTGCCCTGGGAAGCATTTCTGCTATATCATTTATGATATGATTTTGGCTTCACCATTTTCTTTGTTAATTCTCTCAGTAATGAATAGATTCTTTAAAAAACAAAGTGGTCCCTGCCCAAGCACTGGTCTCACTTAACAATAACACCTTCAGTTACTATGTTTTTCTTTAATTATCTTTGATTGTTCAGGACATTAATCAACATAATGTTAATAGAAACAGCAAGCTATACAAGGCTCCACGAAGTCCTGGATGTGATATAGGAGAATCACAGCAGAGCAGTGGTGGGCAAAATAAACAAGTGAGCAACTGCAAATGGAAAAGGACAGCAACATGACAGATGCTTCAGAAGAGAAGGATTTGAGCATTAAAAGATTAAGAAATACCTTTCTCAAGCTGAATGAAGCCTTGAATCCTTTCATAAAAATTATACTGCTTTTAGCTTTGAAGTTTAAGTCAAACATGATGTGATATTTAAAGACACTATCGAAAGCAACATTAGATTATCCATTCTAAATATGAGCACCTAAATTTGACTTCATATAATTTATAATTTTAGATTCACATTTGAAGATAACACTCCAATCAAAACCTCCTCTGTTCTTCATCTGAACATTGTCTCTCTTTTAAATGCATACATTTAAAATATATATATCGGATGCTACACAATCTATACATCTGAAACACAAAGCTTACAAGTCATCAGTTTCCCCAAAGGCTAAAACAGGTACAAAGTTGGCTTTTTATTTTGTTTGTTTTACTAGAGAGCAATGAATCACATACAGAAGGTGTTTCTCCTCTTAAAGTGCAATCACCTTTATTTAAACAGATCCCAGTGGACAATCTACTCATCTTCCAAAGCATTTACCTACAAATGTATCTATTTTTTCAAGATTAATTTTCAAACATCACACTAGACACAGTACCTGTTACTGCTTTCCCCCTTTTCCTATAGTAAACACCGAAGATGACGGCAGCCACTAATGCCACAGACATGAAGAGAAGCAGAATGATTAAACTGGGCAAGTAAATCTGGGGGTCTGTGTTGGAAGAAAATGAAAAATATAATATTAAAGGTTATTTAATTTTATAAAATTTAAAAACAAAACCCTAGAATTCCAACCTCAGAATCATGGATATGGGTCTGGGATAAGCAGGGAGCTCTTCAGGCCTAACTGGGCATTTTTCAGAGAGCTCATATTGCCAAGCCCAGTGCTACCTGGTCTGGCTCCACTCTGTGTGAGGTCATTCCAGGATATCACTACGTCTCTACTTCACAACAACTCTCATTGCGCTCACCACGACGCCCTGCTTCCTCTTTCCAGTGGATGCCTCTGCGGGCAAAAGGAAGCCTTCACCTGTCCAAATACCAGCATGGCACCAGGGTTTCGCTGGCCATGAGACTAGAACCTCAGCCTCAGGGAAGTATTTCTGCTATGATACAACACGGATTCCACCATTTTCTTCATCCCTCCTCAGTCACATCTTTGTTAGAACCTTTGTATTATAAACCGTTGGTTCCTGGACTCCCACATTTCCTTTCCTTCTCTCCTTTTAAAAAATAGCCTTTCCTTCCTTCAGTTATTTTTCATGCTGTCTTCCAAATGGTCTTTCAAAAACTCTGCTCTGATTGTGTAACTCCATATCCACATGCTTTAATGACTTCCTGTTTCTCAAAATGTCAAATTTAAACCCCTGACCTGCCTACCTGATTGTTCTGTGATCTATGTTCTCTTACCTCATTAAAAAGATAATGCTACTTCTCTTATCTCTTCCAATATCCAGACCCACCTCCACACTGACCCACTCACCTCTAGTAACCAGCCTCCTTCATTAACCAGCAACTTTCTGTCAATCTTTGAAATTGTGCTTAAAATTAATTTGATTTATAAGATGTTCCATAAATCACGACAGCTAGATTCTAACAAATTACTACTTCTGGTTCATGACCAAAATCTCCACACAGTCAGCTCACTGTGATCATCATCACCCTACTGTCTGGAAATTTTCATTCATGTTTGCAGCTTTCTTTTCTTTCTGTGTATAAATATATCATTAGGTATCTCCAATCCAGTGTCAAAAGTTATCAAGTAGCCTAGCCTGTTCAAGTTCTTGGGTTCAAGCCCTAGTGCTACTTTTTAAAAAACTGAATAAACAACATAGCTAGAGTTAAAATGCTAATAAAAATGGAATACCGAGCTGACCATGGATAGGATGAAATGGAAAGGGACAGATGAAGCCATGTAAATACAGTATGCAATTTCTGAGAGAGGTAGACAGCTGACCATACTGGGCACATCTACCACCCCACACGCTTGGGTCAAGCATACCCGTTGGCAGTTTTCTAGATGGCAGAGAAGAACTGCAAACCACATCTGATTTCTCTGTCCCATGATGTTCTTCTGTCTTTCCAAGGACAGTACAGCTGTGGGGGGAAGAACAGTTAAGGGCTTTGGTTTAATATTCTTGTTTTAAAAACAAAAAAGACTCTTCTATACTATGGGTACCTTGCCAGGTCCTTCAGGAGGAGCCCATGTCTTCTTGGACATTTGAATCCACAAGGGAATGGAACATCACAAAAGTGGAAAAAGTTCTTAGTGAATACTCTAAGAACTTCTGAGAGCATGGCGAGTGAGAGTGTAGTAAAGAAGATTCCAAATGTTTCAATTACCATGGCTAAGTGGCGAGCTTTTTTTTTTCCGGTACCAGCAACTCCGGACCTTGAGCTTCCCAGGCAGACACAGTGCCACTGAGCTAAATCCCCAGCCTAAGTGGTGAATTTGTGATTAATTCTTTTTTGAAGTTGAAAAATACACTATATAATTTCAACATAAAACTAGGATACATGGATCAGAAAATCAGCATTTAATAAGAATATATTGAGAACTGAAAGAATCATTATATTGGAATTCTACCATGGATAAACTCAAGTAAGTGTGCCATAGCATATACAGATTAATCATCCCTACTCTAAAAATCTAACATACATAATGCTTCAGAGCACCAACATGACCTCACAATTAGAAAACCTGACACCATGAAACTTTGTTTCACTCACAAACATAATTTAAAATAACATAAATTGCCTTCATGCTATGTATATAATGTGTATATGAAACAAAATTAATTCTGTGTTTAAACTTGAGTCTCCTTCCTAAAATATCTCATTATGTATGAGAAAATATTCCAAAATCTGAAAAAAATTTAAAACTTGAAACATTTTTGGTCCCAAGCATTTTGGATAATGGATACTTAAACTCTATATGACATTATTCTTTACAAAATTATGTATTACTGCAAGACACTGGGAACAATCTAAATGACTATCAAGAAATTTATTAAATAAATTTAGTATATTTCTACAGTGAAATACTATATAGCTTTAAAAAGCCACAAAGATCCAGGTGCACATATTTAGGGCAGATATACAAACTCTGGATGAATAAAACAGTGATGTTGGGAAACCGAAAAAAGCAAGAATGATAAGTGAATGATAGTAAATGTCATAAACTGGGCTGAGGGTGTAACTCAGTGGTGGGGTGCTTGCCCAGTAAAGGGGGAAACCCTGAATTCAATCCCAGCATCCCCCAAAAGAAGTCATAAGTCATTTTCAACCAAATTAAAAAATTATTTTAAAAATTAGAAAATTTTAATTAGAAAGTTTTAAAAAATGAAAGAAGATGCAACATTAAGTTATAGACTACTGAATCTAGAAACACAAAGTTCCTATCACACAACAGGTTGAAGAACTGGGTTGACTAGTCTATTTTCCCCACACAGAATTGCCAGATGTTTTCCTAAGAGGAAGCCCAACCAAATGGAATCAGCCTGTTTTCAACCCAGATGAGACAGTGGAGGTCAAGTTGTTTAAAAAACAACCAACTCTTTTGGCTCCTTCGTCATTACTCACTTGGTCCAGGGTTTGCATTTGTCAGTGGAAGAAAAGGCATCTGAGAAGTAGCCCGCAAGGCAAGGCTTGCACAGTGTGTCCATGTTGAGCTGCACTGTCAAAAAAGACAACAGACCAAACAGACAAAAACAAGCAAGCACACTTAGAGATCAGTCAGGATGCTGTCCCTCTCTGCTTCTTGTCCCCATCCCTGCCCATCCCTCCCCACCTGTGTCTAATGGCTCCAGCTCCTGAGCTTATGCCTACAAAGCAGTTCTGATGTCCACAGTGAGCAAAAGAATTGTGTTCAGAAAGGTAATCTGCTCCAGGTCAGGCCACTACTACCAGTATCTGATGCCTAGGTCCAGGCCAGCTCTGCTACGGACCCTCTGCTGCTCAGAATCAGTCAGAGGGTAACTGCCTCTTGATCTGGCAATGCAATTTGCTTTGAAATTATATTAATAAAAGCCAGTTAACATCTAATAACTCGCATCAACTCAAATAGTTTTTAAAAAATGAACACTATCTAGAAGATTCTGAGAAGTCTTCAAAAAGCAAAGAGGCTTCCCAAAGGCCGACCAGCCACACAGAAATTTAAGGGCATTCATTTCCATACATTTGACTTCCACATGACTCTTTGGTAACACTGAGCCACCAGAAGCATCTTTAGGCTTCCTTCCTTTCTCTCTTTTATAATTATGCTTCTCCCACTTAAAAAGAAGGCACCCCAAATCCTGCTACCGTGCCAAACAGAATGACAAAGGAAACATTGCTGATGTCAAAGCTCCTGCATTCATAGCACCCCAGTCTAGCTCCTCTCTTTCCCTATGGTCAAAAGTGTGCCATAGAAAGAGGATATTTGGGACCAGATTGAGTTGTTCTGAATTCAAATGTACTACAAAGTTGAGCAGGAGTGAAATTCTACCCCTCCATCTGAAGCCCTCTATCTTATACTTATTATCAAAGAATGCATCATCCCCAAAGGTACAAAGCAGGAAGAATATCTACCAGAAATCCTGAAGGCAGCACTTTGTTTCACACAAGTGAGAAACTTGTGGAAAGGCTCTGCACTTGTCTGTCTTAGAATCAGAATTCAGGGGGAGCTGGCTGTGACAGAGAGTTTTAATAATTTAAAATCAAGGTGGACTTTTCCATGAGAAAGCATGTCTGAGTCAGTCAATGCATATGATAGATAATAAGGATTGACTATGCCAGTAACTCTCCCAACTCTGTCCAAGTATTTTGGCTTAAAACAAGGTGTCTCTAAGTGGAGGATTAACAGGCATAACTACCCATTTGCTGCATCTTGAAAACACTGCTTTGTTATACTTTCTAGAAATAAGGGAAGCAAATGACTCTAAGAAGTACTTCTGTTGAGAGTTTTTTTAGCTAGCTGAATTAGATAGAAATTAAAAGGCAGTCAAAGAGGGACCAGGCCCTCAAGGGAGTCAATGAACACGATGAGACACATCAAAATTGTGCCTAGAGATGAACCAGCAGAGAACCAGGCCTACAAGCTCCCTAGAGATAGACACTGGTTTAAGACTCTACTGTAATCAGCACCACCTGGTCCAGTGAAACTAGCTAAGGCATCAGGTGCATAGGTGGGTGACCAGAACACCCTGATCCTTACTCTCATCCCTTTCCCAGAATGCCTTTGATCTTTCTACCTGAGAAGTTACAGATAAGCTAAAGTTAGTGATGCACATTGTACACCCTTGCTACGTACCTCACTTCCCTATTGGATCACTATTAGCTAAGTGACTATACTTGCAATCCTACAGGTTGATCACAGTTTGACCCATAGTTACCCAAATTGTGATTTTGCACAAATTGTCAAACCAGCATTGGCGGCCACCTACTCAAAATCCCTCCCATCTCTCAGGAGCTTTCTCTCAATAAACTTTTCCTACTCTTAACCTCCCTTGTTCTTTGGTTATCAAGAGACACAAATTCAGCACCTCTGACATCTAATAGGTTGGTAGTCACTTCCCCATGACAAGAGGATTTCTATTTCTTTACTTAAAACAAAACTGAAGGATACAATTGAGTTATGAAATGAAAAATCATGAAAAAATAATTTCTGATGTCACATCACTGTGTGATTCTGGACATATAACCCAGAATGTACTGATGTAACTGGGGGACACCCCAATAACAGGTGTCTGTCTTATAATTTACATATATGACCAAAACCAGAAAAAGAACTGATGCTGAATCCTGTTACATTTAAGCAATAAGCAGCATTCACTCACGAATATATAATGGAAAAAAAATCCTACTCATTACAAAGTTCAAAAGCTTTTACTTTTTGATTATAATATAGCAAAATGTATCCATCTGTGACAAACTGTAATAATAAATGTGAAGGCAACTCAGTCCAGTAAAATGTTTTTAACCCTAAGAACCTTGTCACAGTAAATTTTTTTAAATTGCAATTTCAAATAGGTCCCTTTTTTTGAAAAAAGCCCCCCAAGCATAAACATATTTTGGGATAAAATTTTGTGGGGATGATGGAATGGATACAAATTAAAAGGAGAGAAAGAAACTCCATAAAATTCCTGAGTGAAAAATGATTAGTGCATTTTAAATTGCTATGATGTTTAGAGTCCAATAACTATTTTTAAATGTGTTAACTGCACATAATTCCCTAGTAACTAAGTCCTTAGCAACTCTTTAAATCGGTAATAAAAAACTGTAGATGCTAACTTAAAACTATACCTGAAGTGCATGGTTTTTTCTCAGAGGGCACATAATTTAAAAAAAAAAAAAAGCTGGTAGTAGTGTGATACAGGCCTATAATCTAAGCACTGGGGAGACTGAGGCAGAAAGATCAAAAGTTTGAGACCAGCCTGGGCTACCTAGGCAGTTGAAGGCAGGCTTGGGCTATGTACAGTGAGACTGTCTTAAAAAAAAAAAAAAAAAGGGAGGATCCCTGTGTTATCCTAATGGGGGATCCCAGGGTTTCACTGCTGCTGGAGCAGCCCCAGTGCCACAGTGGTGTGACAAGGGCGTGTAGGCTTGCAGCTCACATTCCCTGTGAAGAGCCTGAGCCAGTGTTTCTTTCTCGATCTTGCCTGCATCTGCCTCTTGTGGAAAATCAAGGGTCTCTCTCATCCGAAGGTTCCTCTAGTGTCATCCGGCTGCCTGGAGCGTTAATAATCCCCCCACCCAATGGAGGATTGAGCCCAGGGCCTTCACTCTGAGCTACATTCTCAGTCTTCATTTTTTTGAAACCGGGTGTCACTAAGTTGCTAAATTGCCCAGGCTGGCTCCAACGGTCATCCTCTTGCTCCAGCCTCCCAGAGTGCTACAATCACAACAGGGTCACCACGGCCTGCTTAAAGAGGCCCTAAGTAAAAACTGCCTGGAGGCTCGCTATGCCCTGATTTTTATTTCATGGCTCTGTGGAAGCGGACTGGAGCACACGCACGCGTGCATAAACACACACGCGCGCGCGTGCACAGACACACAACCGTACAGGGGTGCTGAGCGCCGAAGCCCGGCGCGCACTCTGTGTTGCGGCGGCAGCAGTCGCAGTCCTGGCTCCAGTGATACCCAGCCGTGCAGGCGCAGCGCCGCGGGGCCGTATGGTTGCCGGGATCCACCGCCACCAGGGCCTTGCCTGCGGGAGACATAAGACAGGTCAATGGCCACCAAGAGGTTAGAAAGCACAGCCGGCCTCCAACCGCCCCGACAGAGCTGCCCGGCTGGCCTGCAGCATGACTCACTCAGGACACTTGCTTTAAGGAACTCCCAGGTTCCTCCTGGCGCTTCCTGTGTTGGCGCAAAAACACCAGCGGGTTTTTTGTTGTTGTTGTTGTTGTTTCTCTAAGAGTTATGCGTTTTTGTGAGCATTCTCACAAAACTAATTTCCATAGTAGTAGAAAGATTAAGGACTGGGGAATGTGTGATTGCTATTTAGTAAATGCAAAATAGTCGAACACTACAAAGCTTCTTGAATTTTAGTAAATTCAAATATCATCGGTATTAACACTAAGGCTACTTTAGACCTAAGACAACAGGGCTTCTGGAGAATTGGATTCATCTTGAGATCCCGAAGAGTCCCAAGGTAGTTAGATAAGTAGAGAAAGCATAGAGGCAGACAAGGAGACATGCTTGGGAATCAGTCTCTTCTCCACTTAGGATAACATATTTTTCTCTTTTTTCCATAAGACATAGAAAAATGCGTGTCTTCTTACTTCAAATCTGACCGGTTCCAGTTTTTCTGCAATACTGGTACGTGGGAATTTGATCTATGATACCACACACACACACACACACACACACACACACACACACACACACACAAAATACAAATCCATAACATTGCTGAAAACAGACCTTGTACCTGTGTAGGACTCCATCTCAGCAGGACTGTCCAAATAGCCCTCTCTCCTTATATTCCTGAATACATTTAGGAGTTTCAGGGGAAGAGAAGACAAATCAGAAATCTGTTCCTTCCTTCATTGTCCCAAGTTATGGCCAATAGAGAGGGAGCATTTCCTATTTCCAGTCTTTTCAGACCCAAGCATGGTGAACCTGAAGAAGTCCCCATACCCTCCTGTGTCCACACTCCAAACCCAAGTCAGCTCTGCAGCAACTGCCAATATGTGGAAACATACATGGAGCACAAGAACTTACACAGACATATGCAATTTCTCTGGAAAATTCCAAGGACTCCCAGTATCCTACTCAAATGTCAGTGAATGTAAGCCTGGGGAGTGTTGAATTTACTGACATATTCCAAAATACTTTAATGCACCCAGTTTTAGGCTTTAATCAACTTTGGCAGTAGACAGAATGAATCTTTATTTCCAAAAGACAGTAATGAGTCAAGCTCATTACTAAGCAGTGGGAAATAAAAAAGACTTAATCAGATGCTTCTGCTCAGTGAAGTTTCCATGTTACCTTCCTTCATCCAAAAATATCCAGCCATCTTTAACACATTAGAAAAATTATAGTTTAAAAAATACTTATTCTCTAGCTTTGTCCAAAGGTGGGGGACAAAAACTACAATGGAGATTGATCCAGTAGCAATGAATCACCCAAGCACTTTGCCTGAGGTCACTAAATAAAATGTACCACTAAAGGCAGTCAGGAGTCCCTGGAGAAAGGACTGATTACAGATCAGGGCAGGAAATGTCCAACCTAAGTCTGGAAGCAAGGCAGCCTTCCAAAATGTCTGGGGTTGTACCAGAAGACCTGGAACCATTTTGAGGAAGTGGGATAATCTGAGCACTAATAAAACCAATAGTTATTCCAATAGATTGAAACACCTCAAATACATCTAAATTCATGAATTCATAACATGAATACAAATTCCTGGGCCGGGGATTTAGCTCAGTGGTTCTGCCGCCTGCCTTGCAAGCGCACAGTCCCGAGTTCGATCCCCCATACCAAAAAAAAAAAAACCCCCACAAAAAAACAAAAACAAATTCCTGGGAGAAATCTGGATGCTCAAGTCATTACTTTGAAAACTGATAATATTACAAGCATTTATTCTGCCTTTCCTATATGTACTGCACTTCAGGGTAACAAATAGTTGATAAGGAAGTTTCTCTTTATGAAGCAAACCAACTAATAAATTGAGAAGGAATGACAGAAGTAGATCATCTTTCTATAGCTCCTAATGAAAACAGATCTAGGTCATGCTTATGAAGCAGCTGCTAATATCACAAAAAGGGATAAGCAGCTGCGGAGCACAGCAGTGCACACCTGTAATCCCAACTACTCAGGAGGCTGAGACAGGAAGATTACAAATTTGAAGCCAGCCTGGGCAATTTAGCAAGACCCTGTCTCAAAATAATTTTTTAAAGCCACAAGAGAGATAAGCAGTCATTATATAATTCCAATATTATATATGTGAGTTATTGTATCTATAAAGGGGATTTGCCAAAATCCAAACAAGACAAAAAGTAAATCAGAACTTGATTCACTTTCTAGATATATCAAACGACTGTTATTATATACACCCAATTTGCAGGAAATATATAGGCAACAAAAGAATATGTTAAATGACATCAAGAGGATGCCCCTAGGAAAATCCAGACTGCAACCTCCTCAGCACTAACATCATGCTTTCTTCAACACATGAACAGGATAGAAAAAGGAAAAAGGAGAGAGTAATCTCTAAATTAGGAAACTTATGAGACATATCTTGATTCTGATTCCTAAAAACAAACTATAACTTAAAAACACATTTGAGAAAAAAAATTATGGCAGTCTAGGAAGAAAATCAAATTGTAGAGCCAACAGAACATTTGTAGTTTAGGAAAAAGGTTTACAACTCAAAAGTTTGGTTTTGAGTCCTGCTCCTCATCAGTTAGCACTCGAGAAGTTATTCAGCCTTTAAGTTTGTTTCTCCATATGTAAAATCGGACAAACATGACTACCTCACAGGGCTGAGAGAAGGTTAAATGAGACCATGCATATACCAATACTGTGGAAACATTCTGTCAAATGTACGTTGTGTCCATGATTAAATTCCAACATAAACATATTCCAGAACAAAAGTTTTAAACATAGATTTTTTTTCATCTTAGGCATTGAGCGTCCAAATCCATGGCCATAATTGCTTCCCAGGCCCTTCAAAAGAAACAGCACTGGCTGTATCTAAAAATATTTATAAAGAAGAGATCAGAGGAACAAAAGATGGAACACAAGATGGATACTGGGTTTCCACACTTCCCACTGACACATGGATGTGACTAACTCACCTGTGTCACACACTTTATGCAGCAAACATTTATCTTCTTCATTCCAGGTATCCAAGTATTCATCTGGGCCACAGGGCAAACACACGCTGTCAGAGGTAGTAGTGCATTTAGAAGACATGTACTTTCCTTAAATTGGAAGGGGAAAATGTACTGATCAAAACAAAATGACAAGAATGCAACGCAAAACAACTGCCAAAAATGCCCTAATCAAAACCAAAACAACAATAAAAAATTCACTGGTGAGGTACAACTCAGGGGACCCTGGTTTCAATTCCAGTATTAAATAAATAAATAGAAAAAGGAAAAAAGAAGTTAAAAAAGAAAGAAAAGCTGGACGTGGTGTAATACCAGCATTTAGGAGGCTGAGGCAGGAGGATCACTGCAAGTTTAAAGCCAGCCTGGGCTACACAGTGAGTTTAAGGCCAGCCTCAACTACATTGTGAGACTCTGTCAGAAAGAAAGGAAGGAAGAAAGAAAGAAAGAAAGAAAGAAAGAAAGAAAGAAAGAAAGAGAGAGAGAGAGAAAAGAAAGAAAGAAAGAAAGAGAGGGAGGGAGGAAGGAAGGGGTGGGGCACAGAGAGAGAGAGAGAGAGAGAGAGAGAGAGAGAGAGCCAATCTATTGGTCCAGTTTACATGACCATAATCCCAGAAAAGTGCCCTCCATCACCAAAAGACAACATGATATATGAAATGAGTATGGTATCCTGGGTTCTGTGGGCTCCTTGGCTGGCTGATATCCTGTCCTGGGTTTGGTATGCCTGATGTGTCCCTTCCTGAATTTACTGTGGTCATATCAACATCTTAGTTCATCTAAATAAAAGACCAACTGCCTTTGTACCCCCAAACTCTGCTGGCTATGAAGTAGAACTATGGATTTAAACTTGGTTCTACCGAACTTGAGGGTTCCCTGGAACTCACTCGGGGAATAAGAGGGCTAAGCAAGAGGAACTTTATTACCTTCTCCATCCTGCCACCTCCAAAATCCTCTCCACCTTCACTCTGTATGGCTAACCTCTTACACTCTACAAACACTATGGGCTCATGGTTAAATTAGTTTGACCAAGGTGCGCGCACACACACACACACACACATACACACACACACATGCACTTAAAATCATTGGATATTGGTTCTTCACATCAAGAAATATTTGCAACTAAAACTTCCAAAGGGTCTTGTTAATAAGGTAACCCACCTTCTCATCCCTTCCCAAAGCAATGAGAGAATAAGGACCCAGTGGGCTGGGGACTCCACAGGGCCTGTAGAAATACTTGGCCACACACTAGCAGGACAGGCTTTAGAAGGTGGTAGTCAGACCCCTTCCTGCTTCTTGGCAGGCATGTGGGAGAAGGCCTAACAAGGCTTTGGCAATTCAGCACTGAGAATTCCGGTATGTCTATTCCAAAATAAAATTATTGTGGGAAAATAATTTTAAATAAGAGCTGCATTTCACAGAATTTGAGTCTAAAGTACTAAAATATGATTTTGAAAATCTTGCCTTCTCAAGAAGTAGTGTTTTGGAAAATTGTGTTTCAGCAAAAATTAAGTACCAGTTTCTGAAATTCCTTTTGATTTTTAGGTGAATTTATCTGTTGAGGAAAAGATTTTTGTCTTCCAAATGATAGACATTATTCCTGCCAGGACCATGAAAAGTATCTGATTTCTTCTTTCATCTGGTAGGACAGAAAAAACAACCAGCAAAAGTACCCCCTACCTTTGGAGGACTCTGGCAGATGCTCAGGAGCAGGCCTACCTGGTTCACATTTGTTGCAGCACCGCCCAGCATGCTCATAATGCCTGTCACTAGTGCACGGAGGAGTGACCTGAAAGGTTACCTGAAATGAAAATTGACAATAGACAGGCATTATGCACAAGTCTTTTTTGGATTACACAAAAAGTGAATGACTAAGTTGCACTTGTGAAAAGCATAAGAAAGCACCATATGCTGCTCATATGATCACTTCCAAAATTGTCCCCTCCCTGTCTTAGCCTAAGAATGCATAAAACCAAACTTTAGCACAGGGCACAACACCTATTTAAACACAAAACATTTCAGTGATGCTCACGATGATATGGTGGATTAAAGGAAATATGCAAATTGTACACTAAAAGTTGAAAACTGCTTTACAAAAGCCACATACTAAACTGGCCCAAATTCTCCAGGGTCAGATGGCGAACATTCTCTGGAGGCAGATGGTATCTGAGCCTGACACCACAGGAACATAATGAGGCTCCTTTCTATGCTTATACCTGAGATGTCAAATTTGGTCCTATAAGCTACTTCTGAATTGTAAAAGATATTTAATGTTGCTCTCTTTCAAAAATGTTAAACATGGAGAGAATTTTAATAAGTCAGGACAGCAAGGCATTATAGGAACTTCATGAGCTAAGTCCCAATCATCTACTACCTGAGGGACTCTGGATAAGCTACTTAGGTGTTTTGAGCTTCTGTTTCTTTTCTGGTCCAAAACAGTATGATTCTAATACAAATAATAATCTCTGAATCTGACCATTTCAGTATAACAAAACAAAACAAAACAGCCAAGTCTCACAGAATCACCAGACAGCCTTCCAGGTGGTAGCAGCAAAATTATTTTTCTCAGCAGCTTTCTCAATGTATGAAAAACAACAACAACAATAAACACTGCTGATGAGAAGCAGTCATGTTAGAAATGGAAGAGGGAGCCTGAATATGGTGTTCGGTTGAACAGGTATCAGTGGGTGGACACTTTATCAAGTTCTCTGCTGGTTCTGCAGATACCTAGTCACAGACCTTCCCTTCAAGGGTTTTACAGTAGAACGGCAAACACACACGAGGTGGGTGCTACTGTAGAGGCAGATGGGTTTGATCTCAGCAGAGGAAGGCCAAGGAGGTCTCCTCAGGGACCTAGGGAGTGAGCTCCGCTTTACAGGATACAAAGAAATTGCCAGATGAGGAAAATAGCAACTGGCAGGTGGACAGCGGGGCAGGGGCAAGGAAGACTGCAGACAAAGTGAGGAGTTCAAATAGAGGCAGTGAGTTCTGGTATGGCCTTTGGGGTGGCTAGAGGATGCAGGAGACTGTCAGCATGGCTGAAGGCTGACATCAGCAGAGGAGAGGTGGGAACAAAGGTAATCAGAGGTTGTTGAAGGTGAAGGGGGACTTCATCTGTGTATTAGAGTTGGAAGGAAAGTGTTGAAATAATAGGGCTTGGAAGAAGCCATACATCCTGAAAATACTTCAATTGTGGAAGGAAGTCTTATAAATAAAGCACCAACCCAGGAAACTCAAAGCTAGTCGAGCGGGGTTGAGGAGATGGGTCTCTGACCTCACCCTAGGCAGGCAAGTGAAGGCAGGAACACAGTGACTTTGAGGTGGATGAGAAGGTCCCATTGGGTTGCTAGAGCAACGTGTGCCAGGAGGGTTGTATGTGGACTTGCTTCCTGGGGCTCACTTTCACTCTCCATGGACACTAGACTTCATCTAACCAAGAGTATTATCTGACTGAGCCTAAGGCTACGTGAATGTTGCCGCAAGCTGATGTCAAGGCAAACAGGACAAATGTGTGCGTGGGCCGTAGTTAGATGACAAAGGTTATCAACAGCTTCTGACCCATTAAGAAAGCTGCACAGTGTCTGTAAGATAAGCACATACTTTGCCTGTGTGACACACACAGAAAGGTACTTTTTAGGGGAATTTGGTAAGAACTGAAGTAGCCACTTCGGAGCACTGTTGGATACTACCGGCTGTGTCCTGGGCTCCAAGTCTGGTGCCTGTTGAGCATCAGCTGACTGAACATGTGGACAATTTGCTTCCATATGCAGGACTGTGGCTGTGATTCATTCAACCCATCCAGCGCCTAATCTGGGACTTCACCTCCTCCCCAAAACGAGGAATCACTGCTTTCCATAGTGACAAGGTATCTTTACTGTTAAACAGAGTTTTACAGATTATTTATTAAAACCTATTTCTCTCTCCTCAGCTTCTATCTTTCTATGTCTTTATAGGTAGACACACCTTTCTTTCAACAAAACTGAGATATAATTCACATACTATAAAATTTAGCCTTTTAAATTATATCAATGGTTTTTAATATATTCACACATTTATATGATCATCACTGCTGTAGTTCCAGAACATTTTCATCATTTCCAAATGACATGTCAACATGAGATAGCTATAGAATTATAGATCTTTTAAGGAAGAGCAGAAATTTTCCTCTGGGAAAATTTGGGATAGTGAGGCAGAAAATTATGATTTTAATCTCATTTAAGGAAGAGCTTAAGCAGAAATCTGCTTTATTCTCTAGATGCCTGTTACACGTTGAAGGATACCTTCAGCTCCTCACCCTCACAATACATATACAACTTAAAAGGCAACATTCATACACACATATACTTCAGGAAATGTGGTTTTGGAGTAAACATTTTAAAACCTGGAAAATTTTTAAGGATTCTCCCATATCTAGGAGAAGGTAAACTATGGCTTTAGTGTCCCTCTCTTTTTCCTTCCTGGGTCTCAGGTTCAACCTTCTCTCCCTGCACTTGCAGAGACCCTGCTCTAGGAAGAGCCCCTTCTTAGAGGACTCTGCAGGTCCCAGAGCCCACACAATGTGCAGCCCCCTCTGCTGCTCTCAGTCTGATCCTACACTTCCAGCCCAGATCAGCTCTCCTTGATCTTGATTCCCACCTGTACTCCTCCACTGAATCTCCTTATGCCTGTCTCCTTCTGCTTGGATGGCCTGCCAGGCACATCCTCTGGTGCCACCTTTCTGTATGAATGAATATATGTTCTTCAGTCAGGCATCAGCATCTCTGCCTTGCCCATTCTGACCCTTCCTTTTGCCTAAAGGATTCCCAGTTCTGGTGTCCACCATCTCACCCCAGGCTGCCCTGCCCGCCAATAGCTGGCAAGAGTAGCTACACTGCTGACGACCCACCCAGCAGCAGCCCTGCCTTTCCCTCTAACTGCCTGGAATTGGGGCCTGACTTTATCTTCCAAGGTCATGCTCCCCTGGTTATGAGTTAGTGGCTATTACAATCATAGCCATCCTAGTAAGGTGATAACCTGATAAAAATATGCTCCCACTAAAGTGTTACTGAAGGGATCCCCTCCCCCCGGGAATGGGGAATGTAGGGCAAAGGCTGCAGATTTTCAGCTAACCGGGTAAGAGTGCCAGGGGCCTACAATTGCCTTTCTTTCTCCAAGAGGTACAATGGGAAGCCCTGGGTGACTAAGTTGAGATGTACAAACTTGTAGTCACCTAGCTTTTTTCTTAGCTGTTATTTTTGAGTAGGAAATACATATAGTCCTATGATGCAAAATTCAAAAGGCCTGTTTGGGGAAAAGTCTCTCTCCCACCCTTCTCCCAGCCACCCCACAGGGAGCCAAAGTTGCCAGGTGATGTGGTGTGTGTGTGTGTGTGTGTGTGTGTGTGTTCTGGAACTGCAAGGGAAATGATCTGTGGTCCATTTGGGAGAGTGTTCTTTACAATAGTTACACTGACAGCCAGGAAAGAGGACGTCTGCTTGCTTTTGGAGGAATCTAATTGACGTATGGTGCTCAGAAGTCTTGTAAAAACTAGGCAATGCTGTTGCGAGGGTCCTACTATAGTTTTTAATCAGTAAACTACAAAAATTCTACTTAGTCCACAGAATTTACATTAACTAATCCACTTTTATTTTTTCCTAACAGATCTCCTGTTACAGTTTGGATTTATAATGTCCCCAGTTGATTGGAATTTTGGGAAATGATTGGACTATTTGGTTTTAACTTTATCAGTGGATTGATCCATTAATGAGGTCATAACCTGAGGGCATTATTAGAAGGTGATGGGAACAGGAAGGGGGACTAATTGAAGGGAGCGGGTCACGGGAACATGACCTTGTTGCACCATATCTGGTCCCAGGCCCTGTCCTCTCAGGCTCTTTCCCACTGTTTCCTGGTTGCCATTAGGTGAATAGCTTTCCTCTGCCATGCCCTTCCACCATGATATTTCTGCCTCTCCTCAGGCCTAAAAGCAATAGAGCTAGCTGGCCATGGACTAAAACTTTTGAAACCTAGAGCCAAAATATACCTTCTTTTCTCTTTTAAGTTGATATGTTCAGTTATTTTGTCATAGCAACACAAAGCTGACTAACACACTTCCTCTAGATTAGTAAGGAATATTAAGAGTCTATTTATAGCAAATATACTCTATATGTACAAATTCTCTGCTAAGTCTTAAAAAAAAGGAGTTCAGATGGAAAAATGATGCTATTTGATTTCTTCTGCCTCACTTCAATGTGTCGTGTGTACATTTGTTTCCGGGCATACAGACTGGTGTTTTCTTAACGGCTGACGGACTCTTCCAGAATAAGCATGTCCACAGTCTGTTCAAGGCTTTGAGAGGGAAGGAAGAGATAATAAATTGTAAATAAACATCTTTTTTATAAAGCTCTGTGGATTTATTTCCCTATGAAAAGCCCATGTTGGGTCTACTTCTGAAAAACCATAAGCATTTCTGCCACAGAGCATAGTAGATCTGTATTTAGAATCCTATGGAGAAAGTTGACTTAAATATCTATTTTCCATGCTGCTAATCAGCCCAACTGTGGGGAAAGTCATTAAGGATACTAAAATTACTTTCTTGCTCTACTGAATATTCACACTGACAGAGAACAAAGCAGAAAAAGGCTTGGCCTCTTCTGTCAAGAGACAAAAAACCTCACCCAGGAGAACAAATGAGGGATTTTCCATAGGTTTCACTTTATAAAATGTCACCCATGATTATATTTGAGAATTTGACTACAATATCAGGAAGGATGATATCAAATTTCTGAATGTTATAGCAGAACTAAACAATGTGGTTTTTGTTAAAGGAGAAACTATTAAATGTGATAGTAACACTTCACTTAATAATCCTAACACTCTAGAAAAAAAAAATCCTTAACAAAAATCACTACTGGGACTGATCCTACCCAGAATATAATACAAATAAAGTACCAGTGAGCTGTGTCCCCAGAACACTAAGACAGCTTCCTTATCTCATACCAAAAAATTATTTCTCTCTGAAGTAGTTTGTTTTTAGCTGTAAGCAAACAACAAACTAATAAGAGGCAGCATTAAAAGAGTAACCTGCAAACAAAGCAAAACCATTTGTCCATTTCTTTGAATGTCTTTTTTTTTCAGTCAGCTGAGAAGATAGGCCAGAGAGGTAAATTTCTCCTCCTCACAAACATTTCAATTAGGCAGTCAAAACTCAGACCCTTTCATTTGGGGTACTGTGGGAGACCTTTTTGGGTTTGCCATACTTTAGCTGTTTTCCTCTGAAAGCTTCCAGATACCCTCCTCTATTTTATACAGTTTTCTGGGTTTTATAATACTTATTGTGGTGCTGTGGAGGAACTCAGAGCCTCAAGCATGCTAGGCAAGTGCTCTACCCCAACCCTGGCTCTCTGTTAACATGCACAGTCATGTATCTGTGAATGGAAAGAAAGTGTCCCACTATCATGCTTCTCAATCAGACATTCACAACAAGGACTGGAAATGATACAGGAATCATTGTTAGCTTAGAAGTCAAATAGGGCTGGTTTCTCTAGAAAGCATGAAAAATTAAATATAACTAAGGTCAAGTCTGATCATATAGAATACAGGCAACTTAGTGAGCAGTGATAGCTGCTGAGAGAACCCCTGTTGGGGGCGGGGATAAGGATGGGGTGAGGCCTGGCCAGGCCCTCTATGGCCAGGGTGGTCTTCAGGGAAGGGAGACTTTTCCTACTTGAGTCAGCTTGTCAGAATGGGGCTTCTGGTTTGGAGTGGACAGAGATACTTGACATTTCTTTAAGAAAACTCTCTATATTTCTACAATTTTAGGACAAAATAACTCCCACAAAAGCCATTCTAAGCCTCAGTCTCCTCGCCTGTACAAGAAGGCTGTTAATTGTGCCCATCTCACTGCACTGAGAATCATACCCAATAATTCGTGTAAATGATTTGACTGTGGCAAGTGGCAATATTTCATAAACATGAAGGTTCTGCTTCCTCACTTGGAAGCTAAAGACCTTTCTAGTAGTTTTCTGGGAGAAGTAAGTTATGTGACTGCTTTACACCCCCAGTGGATTGGTGCACATTCCACAGAGAGGATCAGATATTCATGTGGATACCTGAACATAATTAGTGTTGGGAGCAATGCTACATAATTCTAGGGATAAATCATTTGGTTAGCCTAGTTCTCTTGCCTACAGCCCAGCTACAGAATAACTCCAGTTTGGCCTCCGGTCACAACTGAGACTTCAGTGATCCAGTGATGCTGTGATTCTCCAGGACAAGAGACATCTTGGGAGAACAAACATCTGCTCAGTTCCTCATTGTTCTTGGACTGATTAACATCTTGTTTGCCGGAGATGTACTGAACTCTCTGCAAGCCTTCCGTTACACCTTGTTTATCCCAATGTGAACTATTGAACTCTCTGCAAGTCATTTGTTACATTTGTTTCTCCCGATGTACTGAATAAAAGGTGTGGTAAGCTGGGGGCTTTGTCTTTGCTGCCCAGAGCAGCACTGATCAAAACCAAAGCTCAGCTTCTTCTCGGTCTCATTTTTCTACCTTTCCTGTAATTCGCCGTGTGCTGCCGTGGCTCGCAGGAGACCAGGACTCACTGCAGAGGTTCTGGTAACGTCCCCTTCCCCTGTCCCCTACAAATTAGGAAGTATAAGCTGCTTGCACCCAGTCATTCCCTGAGGGGATAAAGGGATAAGTGTCACCAGAAATGGGAAAGGGGGACAGAAGATTCAAAGAAAAATCCCAAAGACCTGACAATTTTCCTGAGAAAAGCATCCTTCTTTACTTTTTACCTGGCCACGACAAACAAAGACTGAATGGCAGAGTATTTCAGTGGCACAACTCTGGGAGTAGGAGGAGGTGCAGTAAGTATGCTTTAAAAAAGCATGTTTGTTTTCAGATAAAGAAGTACTGTTTGTTGGGATTGGAAACGTGAGGCATCGCTGTAAAGTGTCAAGTGGTCCGAGTCATTCTGTGGTTTTCTGTCTGGGGTTCAGTCAGTTATGTAAGCGGCGCCTGGATGCAGGCAGGCAGTTTACTCAGTATGTCTGCTGATAAAGCTGCTGCTAGATTATATCTGTGGGTGATTTCTGTTAACTAGGGCATTAATTGTATTATGACTGAATACCCTCCCAGATATTCTCAGTTTAAATAAGCTTATATATAGAACACAGAGAAAATATCAGACTCACTTTTCTCTTGTACAAACCAAAATTGCGCATTTCAAATTTCAGAACAACACTTTATAGGCACCTATGAAAATAACATGCCATAAGTGAAAGGTGCAAAGAGAGTAAGGGCCAGTATTTGGGGATCACCTACATACCCCAGTGTACGACCTGGAATACTCCCTGGGGTATGTTCACTCAAACCGAGAGACTAATGAGAACTACGGTGTCTACTGAAAACTTGGAAACAACAGGTTATATCAGCTAGGTATGTGGCATAGACAAAATGCAGGCAAATACAGAATATCAGAGGGTTTAACAGAAAACTCTGAGTGTTTAAAAATGTAATACATTTCAAATAAATACATTTTACACATGGCTACTGAAAAAAATCTCCTGACAAAAGTGAGAATCAAGTATTTGTGGTTAGTACCATTTGAAAAAATGTTTAGTGTATTTAAGATTATGAAGGAAATTATTACTGTCACAAACCCTATAATGTGGCTGCTACCAGAGAAGACTTAGAGTAGTCTAGATTGCCTTTGTAAATGTGTATCCAGTAATAAAAATTATTCATAACTTCAGGTTGAAGACATTGATCCTAGCTTGTCAGCTGCTAATGGTACCATTGAAAATTATAAATATGAACCAACATATATACTATCCACTCCCCCCAAAAGAGGAGAGTCAATTTATTCGAGGGGAAATAACAGAGGAAGGCCAGTCATTCCTTTGCTTTTATCTAGTCATTCACCTTTATCTCAAGAAACAAATTTTTTCTTAATATGAACCAGAATATAAAGTTAGAATCTAGGGTTTAACAACAGAGAGCATCAATCTCTTAAAATCTCTGTTATTCTCACGCCATCAAAGTCATCCCTACCTCTTCTTCTTATTTGCTTATACAACGTATTGGCTTGGAGCAAAAGTAAAAGGTAAGCCTACTGCTGTCCTTTCAACACTTTTAGTATTGGTTGACACAGCCACAGAAAGAGGAAAGGAAACTGTAATAGATAAAGCTGCACAATACAGTCCAGGCACTGGTACTTTGGAAAGATCCAAGTCCACTAAGTTCCTGAGCTCAGTCCTCACTGATGGAGGATGGGGTTGGAGTTGGGGGAGACCTGACCCAGGATCCTCTGACTGGTGTTGGAATCTTTCTTGGCTTCAAGATGGGCTTGGTGTAGGATGAGGGAAACAAATACTGTACTGGTGGTGCAGGAATCACAAGAGGAGGTGCCCAAGATGCAAAGTGAGAAGGTGAGGGCAGAGGCAGAAGTAGAGAAGTGGAAGACAGTGGGCTTGGGTAGATGGAAGGACGGAGAGAAGAGAGCAATGGGAGCCATAGGAAGGTGCAAGATAGAGCCTGTCTTGGACCTCGGTGTGTTCTGATCCTAGGTGGGGAAGGGCCAGGACCCTCCATGCCTTCCAGGAAAGGGCAGTGAGGTCACTGTAGAAGAAAAGGAAAGACTTCTTTCTAGCAGCCCTGTGAATGTAGATCATATTGTAAAGACTGCTGGGATGAGAAGGGGTAAAATGAAGTTGTAAACTCCTCAAAATAGAGCTAGTATCCTGGGCTAGATCTCATGGACAGGTGGACAGGAAAGAGGTGGCCTGAGCAAACAGCAAAGTAGTGATTTTGGGACGTGACATTCGCCGGAGGCAAAGCACGCAGCTTATTCAGTTAAAGCACTGCTGCTGGACCCTGCGTCAGCTTGTTCCACAGCAGGTCATGTGGACAGTAGCCTGTTTCTGGAGCTCACCTCTGTTTAACTGTTGCCCAATCACATAACAGTTTATTACTTTTACTTTTCTCAAGTGGCATTTGCTGTACTATTAAAGATTAGTTTGTTAAGTTGAAAAAGAAAAAAGTGCTGCTCATTTGAGGGAGGTGAGAAAGGGCTTCCCATTGTGAAATATCAAATTTGGCTCTTTTAGTTTTGTCCTTTGCCTTTCTTTTCTTTTTTTACTTCCAGGTAATTAAAAAGAACATTTACTGTGCTGTGATAAAATAAATACAACATTTGCCATTTTAAGTGTACAATTCAGTGGTGTTATGCTCATAAGATTGTGCAGTTACCATTATTATCTATTTCCACATCATTTTATCACCCCAAACAGAATCTCTTCAACCACTAAGTAATAATTCCCTATTGTTCCTTCTACCAGCCCCTGGCCACCACAATTCTGATGTCTCTGTCCATCTGAATACTCTATGGTGAAATCACACCGTATTTGTCTTTCTGCATCTGGCTTCTTTCACCTAGCATACTGTCTTCAAGATTCATCCATATTGTACATGCACCAGAACCTCATTTCTTTTTATGACTGAGTAATATTTCATTATGTGGATATGTCACCTTTTTATTTATTTATCTTTTGATGGACACCTGGGTTCCTTCCACCTTCTGGCTACAGTGAATGATGTTGCGGTGCACACTGGCACATAAATGTTTTCTTCCACCCCAGTTTTCAATTCTTTTGGGTCTATGCCCCAGAAATCACATGGTAAGTCTGTTTAGCTTTGTGAGGATTCCCCATATTGTTTTTCACAGGGGCTGTACTATTTTATTATTTTACATCCTCACAAGAAATTCACATGGGCTCCAATTTCTCCATATCCTCAACAACACATTATTTTCTGTTGTTATTTATAGTAGCCATCCTAATGGGTGGAAGTGGTTATCTCATTATGGTTTCAATTTGCATTTCCTTAATGACTAACAGTGTTGAACATCTTTTTTCGTGAGTATTGGCCATTTGTCTATCTTCTTTGCAGAAGTATCTATTCAAGTCCTTTGTCTATCTTTCTGGGGAAATTCAATTTTGCCTGGCCCTGCTCAGAGGTCTTGATTTAGCTGCTGACACCACTGACTCATGATAGAACATGAGTAGCACCCAAGGGCTATAGGACTCTTAGGTTCATTTTCAACATCTTGAAAGAAATCAGTGGTTTTTAGAAAAAATAGTCCCACTCTAAACAGCATCATTGCATGGTTCTTTAGAAAATAATCTTGGGCATTAGCATTTAAGTAAGACATGTTCAATGTGTTTACAACCTAAAAGGGCAACAAAATAAATATTATATTTATTTATTCCTTAAATATTAACTAAATAGGTTCTATGTGCCCAGTCCTGTGGGACAGAGTAGATGGATATTCCATAGCGTCCTTGTTTATAGCCCAATGGAGTGGAATGAAATAAACAGATAATGAAATCTGGCTGTAACAGTTATATGAAAAAACTTACATGGAGTTAAGTAAGGTGATGGTATTATTATGGAAAGCTTCCTTGATTAGATGACACTGAGTGGAGATCTGCATAAAGTAAGGGGACCAGCCAACTTAATAGTATATTTGGGGAGGAGGGATATTCCAGGTGGACTCAAAAGCATTTGTAAAGGCCCTATGAAGGAGTTCACATGGCTTGCTTAATCATGAAACAGCAAGAAAACCTATGTGACTATATGCAGTAAGAGGAAGGTCACACAACTAATTACATGATTTGTACAAATTGTGAGTGAATATGTACCCACAAAGGCACAATAGGTTGGTACTGAATTTTAGGGTCCCAGTGGACATTGTCATTACCCTATATACATTTAAATAATAAGCACTTAATGTTACTTTCATTACCAGGTAGAAATCACATTTATGATATGGTTTAAATGTGGTTTGCCCCTATCAAAACTCATTTTGAGACTTAATTCCCTAATGTAATGGTATTGAAAGATGGGGATAATGAGGGGTGCCTGAGTCATCACCGCCCGTTTGAAGCAGTTGATGCTGGTTGGGGCAGGGCAGGGGGGAGGTCCCATAGGAATGGATTAGTTCTCAAGAAAGCAAGTTGTTATAGAAGAAGGAGCATGGCCCTTCCTGGATCTCTTCCTTCCTCTGTCATCACATGACCTCTTCTCACCTCACTTGATACTTGTTGCTCTTGGCCATGCTCTGGCTATGTGATGTCACCCGCCAAGTTGTGATGCAGCCTGGTGCTCTTGCCAGATGCTAGTGACATGGTGTTTGGACTTTTTAGCCACCAGAATCATGAGCCAAGTAAACCTTTCCTTTTCTAAAGTACCCAGACTCAGGCAATTTGTTACAGAATGCAAAACAGACTAAAACAATCTACCACAAGTTTTTTAAAAAAATTATTAATTTTGACAAAATACATATAAAATTTACCATCCTAATCATTTTGCCAAAAGATTTATTAGAATAGGTTCATGCATTTTAAAAAACCTGACAGTTCAGCTTTGATCATTAAGTGTTAAAAATATGTAATAACTGTGGCCTAATAGAAGTCTTGACATATTCACATTTTGATTTAGCAAACTTTAAATAATTGAATTTTTATACTGTCTTGAAAGTAGCTTTTTCCTGGAGCCACCAGCACTTTTTCTCTCGACCATCTTTATCCCAGACATATGCTTAAAGAGTTATGCACTTAGGAATTTATCAAAATTCTACCGATTTTTGGCCAACCCTCTTTATTATTTCCTCACAATGCATTTATTATGTCTGCTCCTTGAAAAGAAAACATATGGCCCAAGGGAAAGTGAAGAAATCACCTTTAACTGGAAGTTTCTTTGTCTTCCAGATAAAGAGTGAACCCCCACCCCCCACCCCCAGCTGCTGGAACTTGAAAAGATACTGCAAAGAGGCTGTTTCCTAAACACAGTAATTCAGATAGCTTTGACTTGTCACTTTATCAGGCAGTGTAATTTCTACCAGCTCCTGTGAATGCTCCTTTATTCTCCCAGTGTGGAAGCTTTTTTCCTTTCCTTTTTTCTTTTTTGAATTTAAAGATTTTTATTTATTTGAAATGAAATTTGAAATGATTTTTATTTATTTGACATTTATTTATTTGAAATTAAATGAAATGCTTTCTACTCTTCTCTGTAGTAGAAGTCAGTGACTTCCACGCTTGTCTTCCAAGAGTGCACTACTGGCCTGCTGGAGGCCAAGGATCCTTCCATGCGCCACTTCCATGCTAGAGGTGCACCAAACTGTTAAGGCCAGGAGTCTCCAAAGTGTCTCTTGAGTCTGCCACTTCCCTTTCTATGCATGCTCCTGGCCCTCAAGTTGAAATCCAGTGCTTCTCTAATGTTTTCACGAGGAAATCTTATTATAACACAGATTCTGATTCAGCAGGTCTAGGTTGGGGCCTGGGTCTCTGCGTTTTAACAAGCTGTCAGGCACTGCTGGTCCTGGAATAGCAAGTCAGAGCTTACGGGAAAGACGGTGAGGAAATCCAACTCATTAACGAGGCTCATAATACCCTGCGCACTTGCTCACTCTCATCTTTATTTAGCTACTTTGTTGCTTTCTCCTTTTCAGCGGGGGCCTAGGCTCCTTGACCTAAAACACACTCCATCCCCCTGCATTCCTCCCAGCAAATGTGTGCTCCTACTTAACCTTTAGGACTCCTGTCAACTCTGAGCAGAAGTATGAAATTACTGCTCTTGATCATTTTAGTTTAACGACAAAATTACATCTAGACTGGTTAGACCCTGGTACTACATGATCTTATGTTCCCTGGCCTTTCTCCAACCCTGGTCCCTTTGAAATTCTATGGTTGTTTTTTGTTTGTTTGAGTTTCCTGGTGTACAGTAAACTTAGGCAGCAGCCCCCTCATCTTCCCTAACATTTGCAGTAGGAGATTTTCTTAGTATCCCTGGTTCACTCTATGTTCCCTGGCATTCCAAGCTCCTGAAACCTGATTTTGTGCATGCCTGATGTTAAAGACCAAGGGCCAGAACATTTCCATATTCTCAAACACTGTACAGTCATCTGTCTATGTAATGACATTGAGAAATATTCTCCCATCGCTGGACACAGACACCATTTATCCTGAATGGGGACCAAGGAAGAATTCGCCCTTATGAAACACCCACTATGTGCCAGGCACTATGCTGCAGTCTTGTCTTCCTTGTCTTCCTTATCTTCCTGCAGTCTCATTAGAAACATGAAGCAACTTGCTCAGATGGTCAGTGATAAGTAGACTGCAAGAGTGCAAGGCGTGTAGCAAATGCTTAAGTACCAAATTAATGAATACTTTTCCCCAAAGGACCATTGTCTCTTAACTTCCCTTTGCAGATGACTGTAATAGTTTCCTACTGGTTCTGAATCAAATTCACACTCCCAAGCACAAATTTGGAAAGTCTCCACCAATTTGGAGCAAAATCAGAGGTACCTTCAGGGGAAGGAGTTGTAAAGGCAAGATTAGACATCTTTTCCGAGGTTTGAAGTCTCTTTCCTAATGCTGGCAGAACACAGGGCTGCCTGAAAACCCACAGCAGAGCTACTCCCGCCTCCTTATGCCTGTCACTCATGCCAGGGAAGGGAGAGCAGGTTCCAAGTGATGTGGCCTCTTTCACACTGACTCACTCCCAGCATAGAGCAGCGAGGAGCCCACCTACTTCTATACTCCCTCACCCATGGGGACTGCACTGCACAGTTAAGATGATTGGTCATGTATTCTGGTGCTTTGGTCATTTGTAATTTTACATAATTTGGACCCCTGGTCCCAGGGTATCCATTTGGGGCATTAAAAAAACTTGCCCCCCCATCAGATGTGATTGATTTTTTTATGGTCTCCTTTTATTTTTACACCTTGTAAAGGTTATTACTAATGGGCTAGGATTCAAGATAAGAGTTGTGTCCAAGTCCAGGTGCATCCTCACTAAATTTATTGGTCCCCCATATCTCATGCTCCATTGTCATCCACTTGGGGGTCTGTTTCTAGGTTTCCAGTCATTGTGCCATAGTAACACCACATTGTCATCTTCTACCTCAATTCCCCTGACATCCCCCTCTCACTCCAAGCAAAAGCTTGAGACTGACAGTGACCCAGAGGGCTCTATATGTTGTGACCTCTTTCTTACTTGACGATCTCTCCATTACTTAGGGAAGACCTTTTAGGGAATTGAGAAACTGCCAGTAATGAAAAATGATTTTCACATGTGCCATGGCAGAGATATCACAATAGGAGCCTATGCCATTTGGGTCCAGGGGAGTGCCTTGAAATTTCACTATAGTTATAGTAAGACTAAGCCATAAAGGACCTTGGAAAATATAATCAAACTACCTCCAAAAGCTTATGAGGCCAAACATTTCAGCTCTGAGGTTTTCCTGCACCCCCTCTCCCATGCAGCCCCAAGCCCCACAAGTGGCAGAAATGGGACACATACATGAGGAGGGGATTAGGACTGTCTCAGGGACAGTAGGAGGGCTGCAGTACGGTGGTACAGCAGTGTGCTTCTGGCTGGTGGTGGGGGTAGCGGCAGAAAGGAGTCTGAGGTGCCTGCTTTAGGAAGTGGAAGTATTGATTCAATATGTCACACTCCTTTTCCTCCTGAGTCAGGGACCGTGGCGCTCAGGCCCTGTGCTGAAGGTGTTCTGGGCGCCTATCTTTTCTCTCCAGTAGCTTTAAAGACAGCATTTTCTTTTCTGCTTAACATCAATTCTAGAAATCCCTCAATGAATACACGCTCAAGCAGACAACCCAGACCCCCCATACAGACTGGTTAGGGTAGCTCCCCAAACGCCAGAAAGCTTGCTTTTGTCCCATCACTCTCAGAGGTCTCTTTCCCCACTCCTCTGTCCCCCTTAAAGCCACTGTGCAAGGAATTTACCCAAGGACTTAAGACCATGGCCATTAGAGCAGACGCTTAGAGGAGTTTCACCCCTGGCTCTTGCTAGCTGTGCACACTTGAGCAAGTTAGTCTCTCTGTGCCTCAGTTTCCCCATCTTCCTGGCAAGGCGGAGTGAGCACCAAAGATAAAGCTCATAGCATATGCCTGCCACACAGGAAGGATTCAACAAATGGCAGGGACTTCAAATATATTAATCATATCCATTGTTAACTTAGAGCTGACCTCACAACCCTTTCTGCGGCATCCTATGACCTATGGCTGCCATTCTCATCACAATCACCAGCAGAGGTATTTACCTATAGATTGTTGGGACCCATCCCCCGGGTTTCTGATTTAGTAGGTACACAGTTTCCAGACGATATGATGCTGGGTCGAGGGACCAGAGTTGGAGAACTCTGAGTCTACAGGAAACAGTCCCAATTCCTACATCAGTTTGCATAGCCCGTTGGGACTCAGACCCACAGTCGTTCCCCAGCTGGCTTTATCCTACTTAGTCCCTCTCACTGACCCAGGCTCCAGACACAGGGATGGGATGGGATTTTCTTAGGTATGCTCTGCTTGCCCCACCTCTGCCCTTCTCCCACTGCACCCTCTGCTCTCAGAACCCACTCCTGCAGTACCAAGTCAGACTCAGCCTGACCAACTCTCCAGTTCAAAGTTACCCTTTCTGCCTCTGTGTTCCTGTAGCATCTCACGTGTTTTCTACAGCAATTTGCAAGGACGGAAGGATGGGAGGTCTTGAGCTTTGAGGTCAGAGGCTGCAAGGTCCTGACTCTGAAGTTTTCCATTATGCCCTCCACTATGCCCGTGGGGCTTTATTTTTTGTTTTATTGTCAGTAAATACTGAATAAATATACTCTGAATTGGAAGGGGGAAAAAGCTTACAAAGAGGCTAAAGGAACTGGCATGAATAACCCCAGGGAAGAGGAAGTTGTGGGCTAACAAATCTTCAACAACAGAATTAGTAAAATAAAGAAGACATTGGCCAACCAGTCTTTATCCTTATTAAAGAACAAATTTGAGGAAATGGGATCAAATTGTGGCATGTTAGCTTTAGGTCTGCTTTAGGGAAGTTCCTCACGTTAGGAATTATAAAACAGTTACACGGGTTAACAAGGGCAGACGTGAA
Organism: Heterocephalus glaber; assembly: GCF_000247695.1. Next base: position 8,036,407 of record NW_004624792.1, on the reverse strand, counting down.
TAATCTCTACTAAGCCTTTAAAAATGAAAGGGATTGTCAATTACCATGAACATTCTGGATGTCATCCTGTTCATCTATCTTGAGTCTAAGGTAGAGAGAATATAAGGGCCTTCACGGGTCTTTTAACTGGAGATGGGTTTAGCAGCTACTTGTGCTACTACACCACAAACTTTTAGATTAGGTGCTAACTACATTAAAGCAAAGGAATAAATATTTTTTAAAAATCAACACCTTAGGGAAGTGGTTCATTTCTCACTTGGAAGAAGTGATGAGAACCTCAGAAAAACTGTAACACTGATAGGATCGTAGGCAAAGGTACTCCTCCTCTTTCCCCTCTTGCCCTGTTTAGCTATCACATTCACCAAAAGCTAACGAACAGTTTTTCTTCCTCATTTTTAATGGAAAGTCTTTAAATTTCTGATAGTGTGAGGAAGTGGCTCTTGTACTCTCAAAACTCTGAGCAGGAAATGTAATGAGCTATTATTACTCTGATGAACTAAAAGAATAGTTTTTGCAGTCACTTCTTCCTGCTGCTTGGAAAACTGGCAGCTTTCTGTCGGCTTGTGCCACATGGGCCAGCCTGTCTCCTGCTGGTTTAGGATTTTTCAGGGTGGGGAAGTCTAAAAGGGGCTGGCCTGAGAGGAAGGGAAACACTCATTTCAGGCAAGAGACCTGCCAGGAAAATGTATCATACAAACTAGATGGTTTTGCCAAGCTAAGGGTCCAACATAAACACTGCTTCTTGGGCAGGTGACCTATCTGCAGCCAGTACTGGGAGACCACAGGTCAGGCCACACCTGCTTGATGCTGGACCCTTTGGGGATCACTGGCTGCTTATCTCTCTTCAGAGTGAGTTTTGGTGCCCTGTTTTCATCCTGAGCTTCTCATTCCAGGATACCTCTGGGTCAGGAAATGGCTCTCTGAATTCCAGAGCACATAAATATCCTGCTCAATCCAGTGCTTTGGGGCTTGTTTACTCTAAACCAAAGAACTTTGTCTTTGCCTCCCAATAAGATAATCAGTGGAAACTTGGATTTTCATCTTTCCCTTGTTGTTTGGGAGAAAAGTCCTTCTTCACTTGAACATGAACCACATTTTGATTTGAACTAATGGGAATTTCCTTGTAAAACATAATTCAGGTGGTCCCCTATTTTGTCCTGCTATCTGCCATACCTTTTTTTACATTTATTTAATACTAGGTCCAACTAGCTGTATCCTTTGCATCTGTGCCATGAATACTGAGCATATAACCCTGCTGCCTCTGCACTCAGGTTCTTGTCTCACCACTGCCCTGACCTGATTTGAGCCTTTTCTAGCTCTTCCCCAAACCAAGGCAGTGACCTCCTTACTGGCCCCTGGGCCCCACCCCCAGACACTCCTCCCCATAACACACAAATCTGATCACGTCCCTCCTGGGCTCATAGTGCAGCAAGATTACCTCTGAACTACTTTGCTTGCACACAAGCTGTAAGTGCCGGCGCCTCCCCACTTCTCCCCCACACCCATAAGTCTGGAGATACTATATTTTCTACAGTTCCCTAAAAACACTCCAGTGCTTGGCCTCTTGCCATTCCTGCCACCACATGCAGCACAGCCAACCTGGAAGCCCCAGCCCAAATGTGTCACTCTCATGTGTTTTCTGTAGTGCTCTGGACACACAAGGGAGGGAGAAATGGAAGAGCTTCCCTGATACTTAGGTTAAGGTACTCTTTGTTCTGTGTGCCCACCACACTTTGCAAACACTCCCAGGAACAATGTCCTGCTGTCTGCACACATCTGGACTTAAGTCTTCTGAACAAGGGGGCTGTGGTCCTTGGTCTCTGTCTCTTTATCCTATTGGAAAGTGTCACACAGGTCATCGATGTTGAATTGTTTCAATAAATGAATGGACTTAACACAAATTCAGTCTTCCTGATCATCATCAAATGCTACGTCCCCAGGCAACTAAAGGCTGAAGGTCAATGGTGGCCAACAAAAACAAATATAAAGTTATCATCACATAGCCAAAAATAATGTGCTTCCACCTGCTGACCAGGGTCTTCTCTTCTGAGAGCTCACTGCAGTTGGAATGTGCCGCCGTGAGAACAGCAGCACCAGCCAGCCCTCTGGTGACAGAGGCAGATGGAGAGCTGCCAGGGAAGCGCTGGCAGGAAACAGACTTAGACCATCTCTCAGAATCAGGACAGAGACATAGGCTGTGTGTAACTTTCCTCAGCACCCACGTGGCTTCCAACCTCAAAAGCTCTCTGTGATTTTGGAGGGACCACGCCCGTTTTGCTGAAGCCTACTGTTCCTTTTTGGTTTCTTGAGCCTGGGAAGGGTGGAATAAACTGAACCTAAACTGTATTTCTAGCAACGGACACTCAAGAAAGCCCATTTATCATACCCAAAGGGAAATACATGCAAATGACTTCCTATAAATCAGGAAGGATAGGGAAAGGTGCTCGGAGGAAAAAATCACCTGTCACACAAGCCTACCCATGGTGCAAAGAGGCAGAGTTGGCCACCTGAGTGCTCAGAGGCAGGCGAGGCTCCCTTGTGGACCAGGGTCGATCAGGACCAACCAGGTCCAAGAACTGCAGATAGGCCATCAGCTCTCCTGGGGGTGGGGGACACCTGGCCAGTGAATAGAGGCCCTAGCACTTGTGTCCAGCCTTGGCCTACAAGCCACTTAGTTTCTTTTTTGAAAGGTTATAATAATAATTATAAAAAAGGAAGTTTCATTACTTATATAGATTAACTATATTATATTTCATATGTGGCCCAGGACAATTCCTCTTCACTCAATGCAGCCCAGGCAGGCCAAAAGTTGGACTTATCTGCCTACAGTGTGAACCACCTGGATGGCTGAGGACCATCACAGCAGGATGCAGATTCATACTGGGGAGGTGAACAAAAAAAGCATAGATGTTATTCCTAGAATCTATTGGACATACCATATGGTAAAAACACTAATTTTTTTCCCATGTTCTCCCAAAATAGGAAACTACAATGAGGGAAAATTTTTAATACTGACATGGCAGATAAAGTTCACACTACATCTCCTTAAAACAACACTTTTTCTGCAAAGGAGACCAGGTTTGGAACTCCCCTTTTCATGGCCTCATAAAACACTGATTTATTGACCTTCAAAGATACATCTTTATTGTTTCAGTTTTCCTGGTGTAAGAACTGCTGGTAGATAACTGAAAAATCAAGCCCGTAGGTCCTTATCAACATTGAGACTGTGTTCCTATCACAGATTTGCCGTTTGGGGGGAAATGGTGGAAAGGAAATAATAGGGGAGGTATCTCAAATATTTATCAACCCAGTGAATTAAAGGCCTGCTGAACTATGTATCGGTGTTCCCAAACAAAGTATCTTCTTTGAGATACCTTGTGCCTCCAGGATAGGATGGGTGGCAGGAAGAAAGACTCCACAGAACACCTACCTACCCTACAACCTCCAGCCCCACCCCAGGGGATTTCCTCTGAGGGCTCACCCCACAGGCCTTTCCAGGCATGTGTGGCCTATCTGCTTCTTATGAGCCTACCTTACCACCTCAATAAGGGCCATACAAGAGTTATCTCAAAACTATAAATTTTACTGCCTCATTTGTTTGGTGGGGTTTCCTGAATTAAGCACTGTGTACTTACTATCTGTAAGGTTATAAACAAATGTGGTTTCTTTCTGGCAAGACTCCTTTAGATCTTAACCACTCACACCATCCTCTTGACCTAGAAAGCTTTCTTCCTCGCCCACCTCTTGGAATCATTTCTTTCCTGACCCTTGATTTCCTACCGATCCTTCAAAGACCACCAGGGAACCTCTTCCTCCGACAGCCCTCAGGGATTCCCTCGTTCCTCCACTGCCCTCTGCACTCTTCTTATCAAGTGCTGCTTTATTATTATTACAGTTTCACCTCTTTTGTCCTTTCTACTAGACAGTGAGTGACCTGTGAAGATACAGCTATGTCTTCACCCTGTTTCTCACTGGCACAATATTTTACACAACATAAATGTTTGCTGTCATGAGAATGAAGGCATTTGCCTTTAGATCTTAGATATTAGATAACCTGAGAAAAGCATAGCTGTGCATTACCCATGACCTTACTGAAGAATGTGCATCGATATTTTCTTACTTGGAATGAATGGCAGTATTATCAACATAAAAACTCAAAACTTTTAAGAGGCAAAAACTCTTATTACATCTGAAAACCAATTAAATCCCTAATATAGGCAGAGCTATAAATCACAAAAATGTTTGAAAGGCAAAGTTTACTGGCTTCTAGTTAAGCCATTGAATCTATTTTTTTGGCAGTACTTTACCACCGAATTACATCCTCAGCCATTATTATTATTATTATTATTATTATTATTATTACTATGATTATGATTATAGGATCTCTCTGAATTGCCCAAGCTGGCCTTGAAGTTGAGATTTTCCTACCTCATCCTCCTGAGTAGCTGGGATTACAGGCATGTGCCACCACATCATGTCGAATCTATTTAATGTCATAAGTATAATACATTTAATGCATTTTCTAGAAGCTGGTTTTGCCAACTATTTTGCACAATTGATTCCCTGGCTCAGCATTTCCTCTGCAGTTTCCTAAGTCTGATAACTAATGACATGCATGGGTTTGCCAGTGCAATTTCCAAATTTTTGAACTAATAGAATAGGTTGGCCAAAGAAGTGGTAATTGAACATAGAGAATGTTTGTAAGTACATCTTTTAAGGATTTTTTTCTTTTCTTTTGTGAGGATGATATTTTAATATTACATTCAGACCTGCCCTTTAGACAGTGTGGATTTCCACCGGGGAGATTGGGCACAAACAACAATAATCAGAAGAGCATCCCAATGTCATTTGATTTGACTAACAATGCAGAATATTATATATGATTTAAAATCACATAATTAATGCTCAATGTGTATTCTAATTGTAGTGTAATTTGAATTCTAACTTGCTTAGAATTGAAGCAGCACATGTTCTTAACTGATGATATAATGGGAAACAATAAAAACATGCCTCTTGTCCCCCCCAAAATGCACATAATCAAAGTGGCTTAAAGAGAAACAGAAAGGGAATAGTAGTTATTGAATGGTTGCTCTGAAAAACAAACCTGTTTTGATAGCATTTGCTGTTAATATTAGAACCAAATGCATTTTATGCACATATGTATGTAGTTTTTGCAAAAGCAACATGAGAATCTTTATTAGCTGTGTGGTCAGACAAGCTTTTCTTAGGTGGCTAAATGTTCACTGGAGCCCTAGCCCTTTGGTTCAAATAAGGTAGCACCCTGTTCAACCTGTTGAACTCTTAATTAAGCAACACCTGAAGTGCTTAAAATGAAAAATTCCATTGGGTTTTTCCGCCTTCTTTTTCCTCAGCTGTTCTAAGAGACCCATAAAACTAGGAATGAAGGAGAAAGAATCGGCACCAGAATTTTCTGCTTCAGCCTGCAGCATGTTTCCACTATTTCTGTAAAGGCTTTCCCCCCAAGCTAGATTTCCTCCCTCTTCTCACTCCAAACGTAGTTAGGTCTCCAAGTGCGCCTCACGTGTCTTCGCAGACCTCAGAGCTCTGGTGCCGAGAGATGCTGGCAGATGCCCAAGTCACTTTTACCAAAGAAGAGAAATCTGAAACTGCTGAAACCAAGAAAACCTCCAACATTCGCCTGTCCCTCTGAGGAACTCTGAAGTATAAATGATTTTTATAGTACAGTCTTTGGTGTGCTGGGTCTGCTACACTATATAGCTCTCCTTCAGGGCAGAAAATCATTACCTGGCTTCATTTACTTGGTAATTGTACTGCCTGATCTTCGAGAGTCCTGGGCAGCAAGGCTCTGAGAAGGTACTCAGTTTCCAGCAACCTGTAACCAGGCTGAAGCTCTTTATCATCCATGAGGTGCTCCTAGGCATGAGGGCAGGGGACAGCCCCTCAGCTCCAGGGATCAAGGGAATCAAGGCTCTTCCTGGATGGAACTTTGGCTACCTTGGGGGGTGGGTTCTCCAGAACTGATTGCCTCCTTTAGGGAAGGGCAGTTGGACCAGGGGAGCCCCAGGGGGGCTTTGGCCGCAGTGAGATTAGCCTTTACCCTGCGCTGTGGATTTCTGTGCCATCCCAGCGCAGTACCAGGCTGGGGTCATAGACAGAGGGGCTGTTTCTGACACCAGTACTGGCTCCAAGCACTTCATTGTACCTGGGTTTCCCCGATTGGAAAAAAAACATTTTACCTGAACAGGGTCAGAAGGTTTCTGAGAAGGGATTCTATGGTTAGTCAAGGGCAGAACCTGAACTGGCAGACTTTAAACTCTGGGAAGAGTCGAGAGGGGCAAGGGGAAAACAGCGAGAACATAAAAAAGAAGGCTCGTCTGCCTTTCAGAAGAAGTCTCCAAATTCTCTCATAGTAATGCTCTGAAGAGGGGATTGCTCCGTTCTTCAGATAAAGAGTTAAGTGAAGTAGGGAAGGATGCGAAGCCCAAGTTAGAAACCCAGCGCTCCCGGCGGACACCCGCGGGTCTGAAAGCAGATCCCTGAGGGAGATCTTTAGGAATGGTCCTCGCTTGCTTACTCTGTTCGCAGGGAGCAGGGGCTGGGTCTACACCGCTGCGTTCCCACAACAGCCACTTGCTGTAGACTCTTAGTAGGTGCTCAAGTGTTTGGAGGGTGACTGGTATCGTCAAAAGCTGCGATTAAGTGGGGCATTTGGAAATGCCCAGGTCCCGGTGTTGGGGTCCCATCAACCGTCTCTTCTGCGCCCCAATACCCCTCCACTAGCTCTTCCCTCCCTCTGCAATCCAACTCCGGTAACCACCCCAAAACTCCAGGTTTCCCTCCCCTCAAAGTTTGGCGTTCGCTGGTAAAGGCAGAGGGGGGGGCTCCACGTTTCAGGACTCCTGGCGGTCGCAGCGTCTCGGTCCCTCGCGCGCGCTCCTTACCTGCAGCGGGGCGAACAGCACCCACAGCGCCAGCAGCCTGGGCAGCGGGCCGCGCCGCCGGGTGCGCGGGGCCATGGCGCGGTGCAGGCCGGCTAGGCGCCGCGCCTCTGCCGCCTCGGTG